>CAIGQQ010002541.1:0-12350 GCA_903798035.1 Danio albolineatus
TAAACTGCTTGAACCCCGGTAATTGCTGCTTGCAGCTATATTTTTTTTTATTATTGTAAAATGTGCTGTTGGCATGATTCAAGCATTAAATTGTAATTAAAGATGAAGTTAAATATATCGAAGGATCAATATAAGAGTAAAATGTGAAGAAAAATATGTAAAAAAAAAACTAACTAAATAGTATTCTTTATTACTGTAAAAATGCTGTTGAAACACAACCTAAATTCACAGAAATGATCAAATAGCATTAAATAATAATTAAAGAGAGCTTTCAGTATATCAAAGTATAAATATTTGAGTAAAATGTGAAAAAAAGAGAAATACTAAACAGTAGTAGTTAAACTAAATAGTAGTCTTTATTACTGTAAGGAGTACTAAGTGCTGTTGCCATGATTCAAGTCAAAGGTTATGAGTAATTCACTTCAGTGAAGAGAAAAACACAAAAATAATTCACAGATATGAGCAAAGTAGCATTAAATAATAATTAAAGAGAAAGTTCTATTTATCAAAGTATGAATGTATATATAGAAAAAATATATAAAAAAAGAAATTAACTAAATAAATAGCATTCTTTATTATTGTAAAAAGGTACTGTTGGCATGATTTAAGTCAAAGCTTATTTGTAATTCACTTCAGTAAAGAGAAAAATCACAAAATGTATCACAGAATTGATCAAAGTAGCATTAAATAGTCAAGGTTTAAGAGTAATTACCTTCAGCGCACAAACAAAATTCACAAATATGAGCAAAGTAGCATTAAAAACAATTAAAGAGAAAGTTCAATGCTTCAAAGTATGAATATAAGGAGCAAAATGTGAAGGAAAAATATATAAAAATAAGTGAACTAACTAACTAGCATTCTTCATTATTGTAAAAAGTGCTGTTGGCATGATTCAAGTCAAAGCTTATATCAGTAATTTGATTCATTTCTGTGATACATTTTGTGATTTTCCTCTTTACTGATCAAAGTAAGCATTAAATAAATGAAGGGAATGTACAATATAAAGATGTATGAATATATAAGTAAAATTCTGGAAAATATAAAGAAATAACGTATATAAATACACATTGTTATTCTTTATTATTGTAATAAATGCTGTTGTTTGTTAGTTTATCAGTAATTAGCTATAGTGAGGAGAAACAGATATGATCAAAGTAAGCATAAATAATCAAAGGAAAAGTACATGGAAGTATGAATATGTGAGTAAAACGTGTATTAACAATCAAAATTACACATTTAATAGTTGTGCGCTTGGATAGTAGTTTGCATTGGCATCATGGGAGGATGAGGAGGATTTTCCAGTAAAAAATAAATCAATTTTAAAGCATTAAATGTTATATTTATTACTGCGCAATGATTATTATTAAGTGAAACTCTGCGTAATTTAAATAATAGTGTTTCTCAAAGATCGTCACATCATCTATTCACTGCTTTTATGTAATAGGATGATATGCATTCAACACTGTGCTGAATTTGATGCAGTTGAGTTTAATTTAGTTGAAAAATGTGAGAAACCAGTGCAGTTCGCATGAGTTTTTTATATTATGAGTGATTTGAGAGTAGATGTGTTTTTGATGGAGTGATCAATGATGGTTGGGAAATCAAATGAGAGGCCGTACAGCTTTGTGTTTATTGATTTGTTCTGCTTTGATTAATGTGTTTGTCCTGTAAACTGCTGGTCAGATAATAACTCTGAACTCCATGAGGATGGGCATGTCCTCTTTAGTAGTGAAATGACACCACCCACTCCCACCCACATCCTGCTGCAGCCCCTCTCTATCCTGAAGAAGGCTACTTTTACTTGAGTTTTTTCTAACTGACTACCATTACAGTATCAGCATAGTTTAATATTTGACAAAAATAATAATGGATACAAATGATTTATATAGAGCCTTTTTTTCAGGGCTTAAGTATGGCAAGGCATAATGCAGACAGCTGGTTAGTCATATTGGTGTAACATTCTCTACGTCATAGTCAAATACAATTCTGTCATGCTCATTAACACATTTTTGCACATGTCCAAAACCAAGCATATTTGAAAATTAAGAGATTTTGTTTGAAATTGACAACCCAGGATCATTCTGAGAACGTAGTCCCGGGTACGTTTCTGAAGGCCGTGGAATACGTCCCGGGCGCTACGTCTTCTTGCTACCACTGCATGCGCTTTTTGAGATCTCAGATTTCTCTCACGAGTGCCAATCGTGCCCGCTGTTCTCATGTAAACCCACCAGAGGCCGCTGTCGGCTGACTGTTTGGCTGACCAATCGACTGACCCACCCTCCCCCTTCCCGTAACCCAACCAAAATTTTATCGACTGACCCACCAAAACACTTCCCTAAACCCAACCAACAACTTTTAAAAAAACAATCCAGAAAAAAAAATAAAAGCGGTCCTCTTGTTTTTACCACGTTTTCATATTTTACCGTGTTCTCACCCTGTTATTTGCTGGTTTATTTTATTTTTTGGATTCTGTTTTTGTCGAACCTGCTTTCTGGAACCGCTCCTCACCGTTGTCGTGGTCAACTCCTCTCTGTGTCTCGAGTCCGTCGACAAACACGGCGAGCTAATGGGACAAACCGGTTGCATCGAGAAAGTCGGCCACAAGGAGGCGAGCGGTCGGCTGATCAGCGGGAAAAGGAACGTCGTCACACCGCCCCGTAGCGTTTGTTTAAAAACATGAAATGCAGCCATACGTACCTCTGACCACGTAATGTGCGATCTCCAGAAATGTTTGTGGAACTACGTTTTCACAATGAGCCTGTGTTTGAAATCGAGCGTTTCCATCGCTTGTTGTAAATGTACACTGGCTGATTGAAACTCAGTTACAGTCGCCTTTGGCTTGCTTAGGGTCACTGGGGTGACTAGATCTGCTCAACAGTGAATCACAACAGTGACATTCATACTGAATTAAAATGAATATTCACTTGATGAACTAGAACAAATCAGAATTCTGTGCAACTTAATACACTGAGCTTGATCACAATGATTATTTTTAATTATTTCTTTCTTAAAATAGCTTTGACACAATTTAAAGCATAAAGTAATGCAGGAATAAAAGCAAATTGACTTTAGTCATGGGCCGGTATAAGTTTCTGACGGTATGATAACCTTGGATAAAAATACCACGGTTTCGCGGTATCACAGTATTGTGATCACTGCTCTAAAATAAGTTCTTTTTAAATGTCTTGAGTAAAAAAAACAGCAACTTTTTTTTCCCCCATTGAACACAAGATATTTTATTCATTAATTCATTTTCTTGTCGGCTTAGTCCCTTTATTAATCCTGGGTCGCCACAGCGGAATGAACCGCCAACTTATCCAGCATAGTTTTACGCAGCGGATGCCCTTTCAGCCGCAACCCATCTCTGGGAAACATCCATACACACTCATTCACACTCATACACTACGGACAATTTAGCCTGCCCAATTCACCTATACCACATGTCTTTGGACTGTGGGGGAAACTGGAGCACCTGGAGGAAACCCACGCGAACACGGGGAGAACATGCAAACTCCACACAGAAATGCTAACTGACCCAGCTGAGACTCGAACCAGCGACCTTCTTTCTGTGAGGCGACAGCACTACCTACTGTGCCACTGTGTCGCCCAAGATATTTTATTTTATTTTAGGAAATATTTATAATATTTTGTAACAGTAAACATGTCAGGTGAAATAATTCAAGTGAATCATTAGGTACGTTTCTATCCAGCTATTTTTATTTGCATTTTGGATATGCGCATAAAAAAACGGTTGATGTAAACGCCATGATGCGGATACATTTTGAAAATGCGCATAAAAATGTATGCGCATAAATGAGTAGGTTAAACTTTTTATTCGATAAGAAAAGATGCGCATAAACTGGATTAGAAACACTTTTACCGCATAAATTCCAGTATGCGCATTAAATAAAGGTCATGTGATTTTGTTATAAGAGATCATGTGATGATATAAATGTGTGTGAATGGACAAACCAGCAGGCTGAGCTCATCGTAAAACATCTGAAATGTTGTTTTGGTCAAAGCGCATCACCGTTTCAGCAGTTGTGTTATTATATTATTAATGACCTCCAGAATCAAGAGCGTCTGTGCTCCGTCTGACACCTTCAAACGCCACCGCGCGTTCACTGCGTGTCAGGATTGCCTTCTGAAGCACAAGTCATTTATTAAATGAAGAGAAGATTCACACAGCTTCTCCTACTGCAGCAAATTACGTTTTTACTGTTGATATTTGGCGCCAGTTAATCAGGAAGTGACCATTTTGTCCGCTTTGACTCTTTGGATGAAAACGCTGCTTTATTCACACATCTTTTATGCGATTAATCCAGTTTTGCACATAAAGTTCATTCACATTTTTAGATGGAAACATAGCTATTGACTTCTGCTGTCTTCATTAGTTTCAAAAACACAGATTTCTTTACAACTTACAAAAGCATCTTTGGATATCTTTTCTGCTGGAGATACTGTTGTCCTAAAAAACAAAACAAAAAAAGTTTAAAAAAATCATACACACACCGTAGGAACAGTATAGCAGAAAATTGTGGCTTTTTTAAAACCTTGACTTTTACAAACTGCAGTATAACTTGATAACAGTTATCATCCCATGCCTAATGGAAACCCAGTTACTGTCGCCTTTGGCTTGCTTGGGGTCAGTAAATCTGCCCAGCAGTGAATCACATCCTTCAACGTTGACATTCATAATGAATTAAACTGAATAATCACTAAACAAACTAGAACAGAATCAGAAATCTGTGCAACTGAATGTGCTGCTGTACACTTGCTTCACGCTGATGAAAATGGATACATGATTTCTAATCATTTCTTTTGTAAAATGGCTTTGACAATTTGCACTACATAAAGCACTGCAAAAATAAACATGACTTGACTTGACAAGTGAGATAATAATAATAATAATAATAATAATAATAACTCCTTACATTTATATAGCGCTTTTCTAGACACTCAAAGTGCTTTACACAATGGGGGGATCTCCTCATCCAACACCAGTGTGCAGCATGCACCTGGATGATGCGACGGCAGCCATATTGCGCCAGACCACACACCACACACCAGCTGATTGGTGGAGAGGAGACAGAGTGATGAAGCCAATTATGATATGGGGATGGTTAAGCTGGATTTCTACTTTCGCCTGGCGCCGCATCGCGCGCCTCCGCTGAGTGCGCGCGCACCTCGCGAAACGGACGAGGCTTTTATACTCGCCGCGTTCGCCGTTGTGATATTCTTTAAAACGACAGGGGGCGCTCAAATGAAACTGACCGTAAAGTCAGATAAACAGAGAAGTAGAAAGTTTCAAGAACTACGTCATATCATTAACATTATTGATGTTTATTAAACTAGTTATTTTTATAATTTTTATCAATTATTTTAATGATTATAAAGATTTTTGTAACCATTCAAGATTTTTTTAAATCAAACTTTGATGCATCACTTGCTTTTGTTCATATCTCGGACAGTTTTACCAATTAAAGTGTATTAAAATATTAATGACAACAGAACACGGGTTCCTCTACAAATATATATTTTTATTATGGCAAGAATAAAAGCAAAAAAGTACACTTACTAAATAATACAGATGATTATTTTATTTATTTAGCCCGCTCCACAATTCATACATTACTGTCTGGTTAGTTTCTGTCCTCTTCTCATGCTAAAAAGGCAATAATAATCCAACATTCCTGACCATTATCACCATAAAGCCTAGAAAAACGGCACCATGTTGTAAACCGACAGGTTCAAATATTCCTGTCCAGTTATCAAAGAAATAATTTGTTCCTTCATTATAGTTTTGTAACTATTAAATTGTTTAAAATTCAATTGTAATATATACATCAGTGTTAAACCTATGACTGGTGGAGAAACATATTCTGTAATTGTGCACCTGTGTCTCTATTGGCCTCTTTCGGCTGTAATAAATTCATCCCTCAGGTTTTTCCAAACCTTTTAACAAAAACTTTCCTCCTTTCTCACCGCTGTTGCAATTTCTAGCCAATAATTATTGATCATCTGGTTATCTCTAATCACTGATCATGAATATGTCTGCACAGTTATACCTGTTTCAGACAAAATCTCTTCAAAGTGATTCATATACAACTCAAATCAGACGCGGCGCTGCTCGCACTGTTCGCTCGAGTCTCAAAAAATCCCATGCGCTCCGCCAGCCGAAATCATGTCGCGCGCACCCAAAGCGAACATCTGCAAACTCCGCGATGACGTCATATTTGCTGCGCGCACTCAAGCGAACTAGCGGACGCGTCGTGTTTAAACTAGGCTTTAGGAGGCTGTGATGGACAGAGGCCAGTGGGCAGATCTGGCCAGGATGTCGGGGTTAAACCCCTACTCTTTTTCAAAGAACATCCTAGGATTTTTAACGACCACAGAGAGTCAGGACCCCGGTTAAACATCTCATTCGAAAGACGGCGCTCACTGAGCAGTAAAGAGTCCCCTTCACGGCGTTAGGTCATTTCTGTTGAGCACATAAACACAATGGCAAATCAGCGCTGTTTAAGAATGTGCTCAAATGTTAGCGAGAAATGGACGTTTTTAACATCTCAGTATTGATTGGTATCAAATTCCAGTATCAGGACATCCATACTATGGTGTATCAATATTCCAGTATTTCCCCCACCCCTAGAAATAATCTGAATTCAAGTTAGTATTTGCCCAAACATTAAAGAAACAGCTAGTTTATGAATTTGATTTCCAAGAAATGTGTTTGATTTCCACTCCAAATGCACTTTGGATAAAGCTTTTCACAAATAGCATAAATGCAAATACTCTTGCATATGATCACTAATGGACGTTGCCCTGTAACACATGGGCTAATGTACAGCTAGATGATCATCATCATTCGATTGCTGTGCACTAATGACTGGCAGAGCAACAGTACTTCAGCAAAACTCACTGATAGATGTCTCCAGAGGAAGATGTTTGATGGCAGTAGTTCAGTTCAGTGCTTGTTGTTTTGACTGGAGAATGAGGTCCTTGTGTTGTTTTGTGTCCTGGTGTAGCTGTAAGTGAGTGTCAGATTGGGTTTGTTGTGTCCTTGTGCTTGTATCATGAAGCAGGATTAGCTGGCTAGTCAGTTAAATTTCAGTTTCGTTTGCTCCAATCCTGAGTTTTAGGTTCCATGAAGGTATCTTGGCTTTAAATAGTCTTTGTCATGATGGTAACTTATTCTGCATGGCTAACCTGCTCTGGTGTAGGTTATGTTCTGGTTTCGAAATCGAACTGAATCAACTGTGAGCAAAGTGACAAGACTTGAAGACACTTTTCTATTTCTCCTGCTCCAAATTAAGGTCACTGTCATATGTATATATATATATATATATATATGTACATTACGTGGTTGTATGTGTATATTTATATGTGTGTGAGCTGGGCTCTGATGCTGTGAGAATGGGGAAATCCAGCTCCTGGGTCTGGAGTGGGGGAGGAAGCTGACTCACTGCATGGGTCAAAGAGCGAATGAGAGGACTTTTTCCAACCAGCTGCTCACAGAGGAATGCTTTATTAGCTTCGTAAGAGGCGATCAGTGCAGCGGATTAAGAATTAGCCTGATGATGAGGCCCATTGGCATCCAGTGCATTGCTCAATGAAATCCATCTTTTCCGTTTCAAATGTTCAGCATTTTCTATTATTTTTAATTCATTTTTAGCTTATCACGTCTTCAGAAATCATTCATTCATTTTCTGTTCGGCTTAGTCCTTTTATTCACCACAGTGGAATGAACCGCCAACTATTCCAGCATATGTTTTACGCAACGGGTGACCTTCCAACTGCAACCCACTCCTAGGAAACACCCGTACACACTCATTAAAACACATACACTATGGACAATTTGGTTTATTTAATTCACCTATAGCGCATGTCTTTGGACTTGTGGGGGAAATCGGGGCCCCCGGAGGAAACCCACGGCAACTAGGCCTGTCACGATATCTATTTTTTTGTTGTACAATATATTGCACCAAAATATATCGCGATAAATGATAATATTGTCATTTAAACACCAATTTAAGCCGCTCATTACATAATGCCAGAACGACAATATAATATCATCATATACTAGTACACTTTCAAAGAACGCTTCAAATTTTATTCTAAAGAATATTTAATTTAAATATAGTCATTTTAACAATTTAATAATTAGCCATTAAAATCAGAATGTGAAAACGCATATCCTAAACAAATAAATAATAATAATAATAATAAGCATTAACAAAAAAATGCTAGGTAAAATGGCTGCAATATCTGCTACCAGATCTATTTTCAGGCACCCACATGAGAATATATTGTGAGAATATAAAATATGGGCCTTTTTCAGTTATTAGCCTCATTTTCTATTTAATTATGAGGTTTAAATACTATAAGCACTATTATTTGCAGGATTAGCTTGTCAACCACACTTTTTGATGTATCAAAAACTATTCCTAAAGATTTAGAAAAAAAAGAGAATAATACTTATTTTTCAAATACAGATTTATTACACTATATATCACTAGAAAAAGGATGTTGTTCAAGTTTTAAAATTAAAAACTAGCCTATAGTCTTTTATTAGGCACAAACTGGCCAGCATACTCAACTTTCCTCAGCCATGCTGAAGCAAAAGCCAAAAGAGGACACCGCTCGGTCTTAAAGCCCTCTTCAATGGTTATTTTCACATTTTAATATGGCATAGCAGTCAAAATATCACAAATGAGCTTGTGTATGGGACAAACTCTGAACCTTTGCAGGGTTCAACACTAAGGATTTTTTCTACTGGCCCAATTTGACAAGTGATTCAGATTTTTACTTGCCCTGCCAAATTTTTCACTGGCCCCACCAAAAAAGAAAAGAATTGCTATTTCTAACATATTTTAAATAATGTGTCAAAAAAAAATTCAAAAATTTTTAAAGAAAATGTGCAGGTGTTTTATTGCAAAACAAAACCTGACTGACTTAAAAACGACAGCAAAACATCACAAAACAGACATTTTCTTCTTCGTCATGTTGTCGTCTCTTTGCTGTGTTGGTTTTTACCAGGTTATGGAAAAAAATAACATGCTCACGACATCCAATCAGATAAGAGAAACCAAAAAAGCAATTTACGACTTCACAGAGAAGGAAGCTTTTAAATACTTGAAAGCTCAAACTATTTCTTGAATTTAAGACTATATTTGCATGCAATTGACATAGTCGCAGGCAAATTAAAATTTAGTGACAAGGCAGCACTGGCCTGATCGGGCCAGTAATGATTCTGTCTAATGTCCCGAGCATCTCTCACACTGTGCCCGGGCCATCGGGCAGTCCTTATTGTTGAGCCCTGCTTTGTCAGTGAGGGGTGGGTCTTTCAAACTGGTTCCAGCTCATAGAAAGGCAACAGTAACTTGTATAACTACTAGTTACAATCGAGGAATGCAGAAAAGGATCTCTGAACGCACAACACGTCCAACCTTGAGCAGAAGGGCTACAGCAGCAGAAGACCACAACGCGTTAACAAATAAACAAGTAAATAACAGGGTGAGAATGTGGTCAAATCTGAAAACGCTGTAAAACCAGGCGAGGGCTTTCCTTTTTCTGGATTGCTTTTTAAAACACTGTTGGTTGGGTTTAGAAAGTGGGTGGGCGTGGGTCAATTGGTGCTTTTGAAAACACTATTGGTTGGTTTTACCTTCTGGAATGTATTTGGAGCTCTCCAGAAATGTTTATAGGGGTACATTTTCATGAGCCTGTGTTGAACAAGGCAAGGCAAGTTTATTTATATAGCACATTTCATACACAGTGGCAATTCAAAGTGCTTTACATAAACAGGAATAAAATTGAAGTATAAGAAAATAAAAACAAATAATAAAAAACAGATAAAAACAGATTAAAATGTGTTAAAACAAGTTATAAAAGAATGAAAAAGAAAGACACAATAGTGCGATCTGTTGGACGTAGCACAGTGCTCATTCAGTAAAGGCACAGCTAAACAGATGTGTTTTCAGTCTTGATTTGAATGTACCTAATGTTGGAGCACATCTGATCATTTCTGGAAGCTGATTCCAGCAGCGGGGGGTGTAATAGCTGAAGGCGGATTCACCCTGCTTTGACTGAACTCTTGGAGTTTCTAGTTTATATGATCCTAAAGATCTGAGTGATCTGTTAGGCTTGTATTCAGGGAGCATATCTGTAATGTATTGGGGTCCTAGGCCATTTAGTGATTTATAGACAAGTAATAATACTTTAAAATCTATTCTGAATGTAACTGGGAGCCAGTGTAGAGACCTGAGGACAGGTGTGATGTGCTCTGATTTCCTGGTTCTGGTCAGAATCCTGGCCGCAGCGTTCTGGATGAGCTGCAACTGTCTGACTGTCTTTTTGGGAAGGCCAGTGAGGAGGCTGTTACAGTAATCCACCCTGCTGCTGATAAAAGCATGAACAAGTTTCTCTAAGTCTTCACTGGAAACAAAACATCTAATTCTTGCAATGTTTTTGAGATGATAGTATGCTGATTTAGTTACTGCTTTGACATGACTGTTGAAACTGAGATCTGACTCCAGACTCACACCAAGATTCTTGACCTTATTTTTTGTTGTTTGACCCTTAGAGCCGAGGTACGCATTCACCTTGAGAACCTCATATCTGTTCCCAAATGCAATGACTTCAGTTTTCTCTTTATTTAACTGAAGGAAGTTTTGGCACATCCAATTGTTAATTTCATCAATTAAATTATCCGCCAAAATTCTCAAGAATTGTTGATTCAGCTCATTTTAAATAAGTAGTTTAAACAAGCAAACAAATTTTATTATTTTTTTGAGTGTGTGTACTGAACCGTGACCTCTATGTACCGTTACACCCCTACTATGTACATTAAAAAGGTGTTAATCACTGTAATATACTTGGTTCATGTCTGATTAGGAAAAGGGAGGAATAGAAAAATCACATGGCAGAGACCCAGATCATGACTAAATAAGTTCCCGTTACACACACATTTACACACACACTCACACAGGGTCCATGGTCCAAGCTGCCTCCAGACCTTCAGGGTCTCGCCTCACTTCCTCAGGAAACAGCAGCGAAGGGAAGTGGCTTTGTGTTGAGCTCTAGGGTCACACTTCAGACTCGGTCAAGAAATGCAAAACTTCTGAGATGAGTCACAAGAGTGTGAAATGAGAATTACCGCAGTCTTCAGTTGACATCAGTGTGCGTTTTACAAAGCACTTCTTTGTTTTGTTTTGCTATTAAGT
This sequence comes from Danio albolineatus, assembly GCA_903798035.1. Lineage (NCBI taxonomy): Eukaryota > Metazoa > Chordata > Actinopteri > Cypriniformes > Danionidae > Danio > Danio albolineatus. The sequence goes on from CAIGQQ010002541.1 coordinate 11,223, forward strand.
TAATTCTGTGTATGAAACTCTCTGCAACCGAATTAAAAGTTATTTCATTGGAAGCAATTGATGATCAACAAATAACAGCGTCTCATAGTTTGTGCTTCTTTTTTTTAATATAATATAGTTTCAATGTTCACACTTTACAGTAAGGCTTCCTTATGTAATGTACTATATGTACTCATATGAAGTAAGTATGAACACTTCTTGTGCGACTTGTGTTAATCAGTTCAACATTTACCAATGATTTATTAACATGCAAGTTCATGCTTGTTAATCGTTAGATTGTTTGTTAATCTTGTTAATCTGTTGGGGATGTTTTCATCCATACCCGTCAACATTGGGATGTGAAAATAAGGGACCCCCCCCCCCCCCCCCCAAATATATCAGTTAGATTTTTTTTGGAGATATTTCGAAGAATGTTGAAAGTCTGCAACCATTGACTTCCATATTATTTGTTTTTCCTTCTATGGAAGTCAATGGTTACAGGTTTCAATCATTTTTCAATATATCTCTTTTTGTGTTTCGTATCAGTTAGATTTATAGAAGATATTTTGAAGAATGTTGGAAATCTGTAGCCATTGACTTCCGTAGTGTTTGTTTTTCTTACTATGGAAGTCAATGGTTACAGATTTCAATCATTTTTCAATATATCTCTTTTTGTGTTTCATATCAGTTAGATTTTTTGGAGAAATTTCAAAGAATGTTGGAAACCTGTAACCATTGACCTTCTTAGTATTAATTTTTCCTAATATGGAAGTCAATGGTTACAGTTTTCAATATTTTTTATACTTTTTATATTCCATATCAGTAAGATTTACAGAAGATATTTTGAAGAATGTTGGAAATCTGTAACCATTGACTTCCGTAGTGTTTGTTTTTCCTATTATGGGAGTCAATGGTTACAGGTTTCAATCATTTTTCAATAAATCTGTTTTTGTGTGTCATATCAGTTAGACTTTTAGGAGATATTTTTGTAAAATGTTGGAAAACTGTAACTATTGACATCTATAGTATTTGTTTTTCCTACTATGGAAGTCAATGTTTGAAGCGTTCAATCATTTTTCAATATATCTCTTTTTGGGTTTCGTATCAGTTAGAATTTTTGGAGATATTTCGAAGAATGTTGGAAAACTA
>CAIGQQ010002544.1:0-15040 GCA_903798035.1 Danio albolineatus
CATAGCGGAATGAACTGCCAACTTATCCAGCATATGTTTTACGCAGCGGATGCCCTTCCAGCTGCAACCCATCTCTGGGAAACATCCATACACACTCATTCACACTCATATACATGCTAACTCCACACATAAATGCCAACTGACCCAGTCGGGGCTCAAACCAGCGACCTTCTTGCTGTGAGGCGAACGTGCTACTCACTACACCACCGTGGCACCCCTACTGTCATCATGTCAAAGATAAACGAAATCAGTTATCAGAAATGAAAACTATTATGTCTAAAAATGTGTTTAAAAAAGTCTTATTATACAGGGACGTTAATAATTCAGAAGAGCTATTGTTTCTGACTTCAACTGTACTTTTGTACATTTAATTATATGGACATATGCATGTACATTTAATTTTAAATACTCTTTAATCATACTTGAATCTAGTCAGATGATACAAAAAGAGACCAATTTTGTGTACAGGTTATATTTGGTCAAAGTGTCACCTTTACAGCATCCGATTTCAATTTACCGTCAGTGCAGACCCCCACTGTGACAAGCAAAGCAAATGTTCAAGCACACATCTCATTGTACCCTTGAGTGAAATCGGCAAACAGTGCCCTGCCCTGAAGCATAAAACACAACGCTCTTAAAAACATGCAAATACCCCCAAAATTCATACATCGTTTTAACTGGGATCACTGGGGTGTGAGAACACTTAATTATTACAAATAGGAAGACTAAAATAACAGATTCAAGCGTGTGTGTGCGTGTGTGTGTGTGTCTGTGTGTTTTAGGGCAAGGCCAAATAAAAACACACCTGCCACTCAGAATGAGTGATTACCTTTCTCCATGTGGAAGGAAAAGTCAATTCCACATTTTTTCCCCTCCTCCAGATGCAGACACACTCTTAAAAATGTTCACACGTATATCCATTGTATAACATTTGTCTCACAGCATTTTAGGTTAAAATTATTTTTAAATTAGTTTTGAATTAAGCATCCATTTGAATTAGGGTCGTTGTTCCGATTTCCCTTTTAATAATGACATTTAATGTGTGTGACTCTGCATAGCAGACCAGAGTTGAAGCAATATAATGTTTTTAACAGCAAACTGATAGAGCAGCATTCTTTCTTTCTTTTTTCACCAGTATATGCTGGCTCTTAAAGCACGTATGGAACTTTTCACAAAATGGTTACAGGATGACGCATTTAACGGCCATCAGAAAATCCTTTTAAAAAACTCATGGCAGCAGCTTAATGCATTTAGGCATGTAGAAATGGTCAAGACGGTCTGCTGCAGTTCAAATCATTCATCAGAATGGGGAAGAAAGGTGATTTAAATCACTCTGAAGGTTGTTGTTGCCAGAAGGACCGGTCTGAGTATTTCAGAAACTGCTGATCTCCTGGGATTTTCACACACACCCATCTCTAGGGTTTACAAAGAATGGTCTGAAAAAGAGAAACTAGTGAGCAGCAGTTCTGTGGGTGCAAATGCCTTGCTGATGCCAGAAGTCAGAGGAGAATGGCCAGACTGGTTCAAGCTGATAGAAAGGTAACAGTAACTCAAATAACCACTAGTTACAACCAAGGTATGCAGAAGAGCATCTCTCAATGCACAACACGTCCATCCTTGAGGCGGATGGGCTATATCAGCAGAAGACCACACTCATGTCAGCTAAGAACAGGAAACTGAGGCCCCGTTTACACTAGTGCGTTTTCGTTTTAAAACGCATAAGTTTTGCTATGGTTACGCCATCCGTCCACACTATGCCGGAGTTTTCGAGTTTTGAAAACGCTGGAGAGGGCGTTTTCATTCTAAAACGCTGCTGCCTCGTCTCAGTGTGGATGGAGGGAAACGGATACCTTTGGAAACGGAGGCGTGGCTGCTGAGATCCGATACGTGATTGGGGCTTTGGGTCATTGCGTATCCTTCCCTTATTCGTCAAGCGCACGTGGCTATAACGTCACCGGCAGACGGCAGACCAGCCTTCACTGTAAACACTGTATTTTCGATAGCCATGAATGTTTTATATTCATTTGTTACTTTAAGTAACAACTCGACCTCGTCGTCTGTCCTCAAAAAGACCTCTCTTGCTTTCTTTACCATCGCGTTCATCGCTCAACCAGCGTTTGTTGACTAACAATAACCAAATGCCGAGCGAGACACGTGCTTCCTGTTTATACTTGAACGTGCATGCCCAGAGTGCGCGAATGGTGCGCGAATGGTCACGTGATATACGTTTCTGGTGGAGGGAGATCTGTTGACATACTCTAGTGTGGACGTGGATCGTTTTTATGCTAAAACGCAGTTTTTAAACTAAAACGCACTAGTGTAAACGGGGCCTGAGGCTACAATTCACACAGGCTCACCAAAACTGGACAATAGAAGATGGGAAAAACGATTCCTCGTCTGACGAGTCTCAATTTCTGCTGCGACATTCAGAACTTGGTATCAACAACATGAGAGCTTGGATCCATCCTGTCTTGTATCAACGATTCAGGCTGGTGGTGGTGGTGTAATGGTGTGGGGGATATTTTCTTGGCACACTTTGGGCTCATTACTATTCATTGAGCTTCGTGTCAACACCACAGCCTACCTGAGTATTGTTTCTGACCATGTCCATCCCTTTAAGACCACAGTGTACCCATCTCATGATGGCTACTTCCAGCAGGATAACGCGCCATGTCATAAAGCAAGAATCTCAGACTGGTTTCTTGAACATGAAAAGGAGTTCACTGTACTCAAATGGCCTCGACAGTCACCACATGTCAGTCCAATAGAGCACATTTGGGACATTTGGGATGTGGTGGAACAGGAGATTCATACCAATGATGTGCAGTCGACAAATCTGCAGCAACTGCGTGATGCTATCATGTCCATATGGAGCAAAATCTCTGAGGAATTTTCCAGTACCTTGCTGAATCTATGCCATGAAGGATTAAGGCAGTTCTGAAGGCAAAAGGGGGTCCAACCTGGTACTAGTAAGGTGTACCTAATAAAGTAGCCGGTCAGTGTAAATACATTTATAAAGCTATACATTGTATTATATCATATGTAATGTAACATCTATGGGTGGGCCAGTAAACATGACAATCTCACAAAAAAATTTGTCCTTTTTCCAAGTCATGAAAACACTATAATTGAGTTTTTGTTTTATTATTTGAGCAAATCATGTTGTAAAAAAATATATATATATATTTTGTATTTCCCATTCACTGCTCTTCAAGTTTACCCAACTATGATAAGTTCCACTGCTAAGAAACCAGCCTGATCTCATGAGGCAAGGTAACTGTTTTATGTTTTGTCAGTTTATATGGTAATTCGTACAAATTCATACAAGGTGTGAATGATTGTATGACTTTTAAATGGAGACGTGGCACCTGAACCCACCACTAAATCCAACCGTCATTGGGGAATAAACAAATAGTACTAAATTGTACGAATGAAATCAAAAAGTTATGAACTGCCGTGACATAGCATTGGAAAAACCCAGAAATGTTAGAAGGGTTCATTAGTGATTTTAATGCATTTTTATTTGCTTCTTGCGGGGACTTTAACCAGTGACTTTTTTTGCTGTGAGGAACCACTGAGCCACCGTGTCACCTGCCAACTGTTATATATAGTTATTTTTTGTTCAACTTGCTTTTTGCTGTGGCAGAGATTATGGATTACTGTTTCCGGGTCCATGCCTTTACTCATTTGAATTGAGAAAACTCTATCAGTATTAATTTATGACAACTGTTTATTCATATTACACACATATATTATTTTTTTAACTATTTTTTTACAAAATCACAGTGTTCACTACAGTCTCTGGTCTTGCTGAATGCCATATATTTGAATGATTTTTAAAAGATGAATCAATGAAATGAGGCAGTGATATATTTAGATAGACAAATTTACATTACAGCAATCGAAAACAAAACCAAAAGACAAATTTACAATTAACTAAAACAATCGAAACCAAATAAAAAATAAAATGTACATTATATCACAAAATCATAAAGTACAATAATCATATAATGCAAAATACCCATTAAATCATCAAAGATATTAATGTACTAAATGCTGGGATATAATCATCACAATCATGGTTTTCAATAGTATTACAGCACACTGTTAGCATATATTACTACAGTACTATTTGTTTACATTTGGCATCTGAGGTCAGACTTAAAGAGCCCTATAATGCTTTTAAAAAGGTTGTATGTTGGTTTTGGGGGTCCCCAACAACAGTCTGATATGCATGCAAGGTCAAAATACACTTTCCTTGTTATTTTTAGTTATTCCAACGACTCCCATGTGAATCGGTCAGCGATTGATTTGTCCTCAAACCTCTCCTTAGCACCTTGCTAATCTGCGCTGATTGGTTTAATGATAAAGTCTATTGTGATTGGTCGACTGCGTTAAGCGTGAGACAGAGAGAAATGCCTACCATGTCTTATCAACAATTTTGTGGGAGCAAATGTGGGAGCCCAATGTGGGAGCGTATTAAAACAGTGCAATTAAGCACCAGCATATTGCTCTATTCTTCACCATGACACACATTCAGTAATAATCCACACAGTGGCAAAAGATAATCTATTTTGAAACCTAACTGCCGCACGTGTGTAGGAACAGCTGATGGTGGCCATAGCATTGACAAAAGGCAGTGGATCGTGAGCTCACAAACACATTTAAATCCATAAACAAAGTGGCATGCACTGCATCAATGTGGTTTTAAACGCGATATGAGAATATAAAAAGTTGACCAGATACAGTACAAGCGGTTACAAGTAACAAAACACAATTAAATACATAATTTGCAAGCTAGAGAAAACAAGGAGGCCACCATTTTAATTGCACTTAATTCCACTTGTTAAATGGAGGAAGAAACTGGTTCATAAACTGTGTACTGTAAAATTCCTGTCAAGCTCTGACAAAGTCCCATACATCAATAGTCTTTTCTGATCCTTCCTTTAACAAACGACCAACGAATCCCCCATTGTAGGTGTGTTGATTGCTGGAGCACTCGTCCGAAAAATGACGGGAACACAGCACAAGGCTGGGGCTATAATGCTGAGTTGTTTTTGCAAAAATAAACTTCAACCACTGACTCTTTACAGCCTCATCTTTGGGTAAGGAAAGTAACACTAACTTTCCCTCACACTTCAGAGTACAGCATCTATGCGACATTATTCAACTGGGATCTGCTAAAGTGTTTAAAGAGTTGTGGGCGGGGTCAGGGGTTTCAATTTTCCAGGGTCTGCACACGCAACAAATGGGTGGGGGCTTGAGTTCTGTATCGACGTTATGCCGACACAGCTAAAGGCTTATCGCGTTGATTCATTCGAACCACTATGAGTCGACTCTTTTATAGATGAATCAATAGTTTTAAATACAACGCACTTTCAGATTTAAGCCTTAGCTGGATATTTCACTTCACTTAAAGCTGTGTTACACACTGCATGGAAGGTCATTTTCAAAAACCCATAACAGGGACTTTCAAGAGTTCACACTTAGCTGATGATTGATTATAAAGCTTATTTGGCATGCTGTCCCGGGAGAGAGCCCTGAGCTCAGAATATCCTTGAGCCCGGGGCTCCCTCCCGTTTAAATGGCGAGAGGAGAGTTTGAGCTCAGGTAAGTCTCGAGAACTCCCCCCGCTTGTGAACGTGTTGAGATATATCTTAACTAGAGTTGCTTTAAGATGCTATTTAAAAGTAGTCAATTTACTTATGTAGTATGTTTTTTGGACGGTGGGAGGAAACCGGAGAACTCGGGAAAAACCCACACGAACACGGGGAGAACATGCAAACTCCACACAGAAACACCGACCGGCTCAGGGAGAGGCCGAACCAGCGGTGTTCTTGCTGTGAGGCAACAGTGCTAACCACTGGGCCACCGTGCCGCCCTATAGGAGAAGGGGAGGAGTTGGGGTGGAAGGGGGGATTCTTCAAGACGAAGATGACCGGAGTGGGAAGCTCTGGTAATTTATAGTGTGTAAGGATTCGTCTGATTGGTGCAATATGCGGAGCTGATGTGGTACCAGCTGTGTTCAATCATAAGCACGTGATCCTCTCGAAATTAGTTTATAAATAAACCTCACTTAATCAATTATTGTAGTGTTTTGCTTTTATTTTAACTTAGAAACTTGATTCTCAACTATTGAGATTTGTTTAAAAATGTTATTTTTACATAGACAATCATTTTATAAACAAAAGCACACCTGCCACTCAGAATGAGTGATTGTTTTTCTCCACATGGAAGGAAAAGTCAGTTCCACACTTCCCCCCTGCTCAGGCGCAGACACACACTTAAAATGTCTCACACATATATACAACGCATACACTCAAGCGCATTCACGTTTATTTATGAAAGCCCACAAAGTTCATGATTCTGCTGGGTGTTCCAAATCTGTAATCACTGCAACAACACCAGTAGATCATTTTTATATTTGTTTGTTCTTCTCGCAGTACTTCTCAGTCAGCTTTATGGTAAAGCGCAGAGATCTAAGTCCCCCGGAGGCTGTCTGGTGACACAGGTTGTTTCAATGAATGATGAATATGGGCCACTTTAGCCGTACGGGGGGCTGCCTGTATTTATCACACTGTGTCTTTTTGACAATTAAGTCAGCTATGAACACTCAGGCTTTTTGTCTGCTTCACAAAATGCCCATGGACTGGTAAGCTAAAGTATACATTGTTTTCTTTTCATGTGCACATGTCATATGATTTTTGATTAATATTAAAGTCAAATAAAATAATGAAGTGCACAGATACATCATTTAGAAAAAGCATTACATATAATAATACAGACATTTTGATTTCAATTTAAAAAAGCAGTTGGAGATCTTGGAAAATAGCATTAGCCTGATAGTGGTTTTAAATGTTTACATTAAAACATCAGAATCTGAATTTGTATTAAGGTCAAAGTTCCGGAACGATTGATACTATGTAACTTGTTTTTAATAAGCATCCTTAACATGCATCAAAAGTCAACACTATTTATTTTTCTTTAAATAAAGTGGCATTTGCATTTAAAACACATTAATTGCAATGAAAATGTGGCAAAATACCTAATATAAGGACATTTTTGTACAAAACACAACAAAAGGTATGTCAATAGTATCTGTATGCAGACATGAAGATGCAAGCTGAGATTGCATGTCTCAGAGTTGCAATGTCAGACACAATGCACTCAATAGAGCTGGTGACGTAAGGAGTAGGGTCAGGGGCAGGGGCGCCGCTAGCAATTTTGGGCCCTATGAAAAAATATGAGGAGGGGCCCCCTACTACCAAGTTAGCTATCCAAACTCTTTGTCTGCAATGTAGTTATACTGACGTATGCAGTTTATTATTGATTTTGTCCACTACTTATCAGTATTTAGTAAGAGAACGGCCATGACTGTAGCTAGCAGATGATTTATTGTTCAAATGTAAATGTAGTACAAAAAAAGCAACAGTAAATATTCACTGAAACTTGTACATTTCTAAACACACAAAACACCAATGTGTAACTATTTAAATAACTGCACTGCAATAGTGTCTCATACAAAAGTGGATGGAGGGGGAGGTGCAATTTGACAGTGACAGACACGAGGGGCAGATATAAGCCGTATTTTTATTTTTTTATTTCTAATAAATTGTTTTACTTGTAATTTAGAGATACATTCACAATCTATATTACATTATAGTACTGTTATTAATTATAAAGCAGATCTCTGTGGGCCCCTAGAGTGCATGGGCCCTTAGAATTGTTCTAACTTTCCACCCCTCAGCGGCGCCCCTGGTTAGGGGTAACGTTAGGGTTAGGTGTGGGCATTATAAAGCATTGCATGCAGCTCAGATTGCAACTGCACCAGGTCTGCATCCAGACCCCTCACCAAAAACAGCTGAAAAACACAAAAGGTGTAAGATGAAAACTTAAGGTGTTGTAGTTTTCCATATTTCTGTATTTTGTGGATTCTGCCATTCAAAATGCCCGTGTTTCATTTTATTCTGGCGTTTCACATTTCCACTTTTTACAAATCCAATTGTCTCATTACAAATCAAGCAGAATGGCTTTGTGCTGGCTTGTGGCAAAATAAATGCATACTTATCTGTCCATTCAACTTTGAAATGTCTATTCTCTTCATCAAGTTTTCTTTTCCGTGAGACCGACATCTTCATCCTTTCATCGCTTTGCTGTGATCACTGGACATCATGACAACAGTGTTTATGCATTTATCAATGAAGGCATTACACAATTTGAATCCTTTATGCATTGTCTTGCAATACGAAATGTATTCTGGTCCAGATTGAATACTTTGAGAAGCCCCGGCCTAAAGGTTATTGCACACACTGAATCTGAAATTTTCATCTGCGCATGTTAAAAAATAATTTCGACCTCACATTGTATCAACTGTATTGACACACTGCCTTTCGTCCGTCATGAAAAAAATTGAGAAAAAGCAGAGGTGAGAGGTGTTTTGACTGTTGAAAGCCATTATAATAGAAAGCTTCGTTCCGTTACTTTGACACATCAGCATCTATTACAATGTCTATAGGTACTGCCAGTCTCTGTTCAGGATTTGTTTACGTACATGAATGTGTGAAGTATCAGAAGCAATGTATCAAAATTCCACTGATTTTCTGTAATAAACTTTGCATTTCGGGATAATCCAGCACAGCTCTTTGATAATGAGCTGAACTCTCCTTCCTCTGTATGCAGTATTGGATGAACACAATATACAGCCTATTCCTTTTTCTTTTTGGAGAAGAGGGGAGTATCACTGCTTGAATTGACTCTGAAATGTTTTGCATTTGTGCGTAATGTATTAATACGCATCAGACTTAGTGTGCAAGGTTTGTTTATGTAACAATTTTTTTTCGCATATGAATACGAAAAAAAACTCATATGAAAATTTCTGGCTTCAGTGTGCAAAGACCTTAAGTCTCACCCTGCAAATCACTATCCAATACTACAGTAGGTCTTCTGAATACATGAACGCACTAGACAACATTACAATACATCACATAACATTAACCAGAGAGAAAACTTTACAATAGCCTACCGCTTTTACCGTAATTGCAATGGCAAACTTAAAAAAAAAAAACATGCACATTGTTGATGTTTGGCTGCCATTTTCTGTTTGAACTATGTCTTTAAAGGAGCCAATGACGTGATCCTTGGTATGCAATTACATATGTTGACCGGAAAGGCAGACCACCTATCGCAATGTTAGGCCCGAATGTTTTGATTGGATGAAGTATTATTGGTCCTATTTCTTCCACAGAATGGTAAGTACATAGAAATACATTTGGACTACTTAATTTTGTGATTGTTATCAGAATGTGAAGAGACTTTCAAAGAGCATAACAAAATATTCTGATGACAATCACCTATTACACATTTAATTGTGATTATAGAATAAATAAACTATAAAGTTCCTGATATAATGAACATTTCTACAATTCAAAATACAGTTCCACACATTCCGCTGTGGCGACCCCAGATTAATAAAGGGACTAAGCCGAAAAGAAAATGAATGAATGAATGACAGCAGGTGTACACATACCACCAAGGCCAGGTGGTGCAGTGGTTAGCATCGTTGCCTCATAGTAAGAAGGTTGCTGGTTTGAACCTCGGCTGGGCCATTTGGCGTTTCTGTATAGAATTTGCATGTTCTCCCTGTGTTTGCGTGGGTTTCCTCCCGGTTCTTCGGTTTCCCCCACAATCTAAAGACATGCTTTATAGGTAAACTGTCCATTGTGAATTGTCCATAGTGTATGTGCATGTGAGAGTGTATGGGCTTTTCCCAGTACTGGGTTTCAGCCGGGAGGGCACCCACTATGTTACATATGCTGGATAAGTTGGCGGTTCATTCTACTGTGGTGACCCCTAATGAATAAAGGGACTAATCCAGAGGAAAATAAAAGAATGAATGAATGGTAATTACATTATCAACAAAAGCTGTACTTTCTTCATCAGCTGAGGAAGTTCAACCTCCCAAAGGAGCTTCTGAAACAGTTCTACACCTCCATCATTAAATCAGTCATCTGCACTTCAATAACTGATTTAGCTCAGCTACCAAATCTCACCTTCGAAGACTACGTCGAATAGTCGGGACTGCTGAGCGAATCATTGGTACAACCCTCCCTACTCTCCAAGAACTGTACTTATCCAGAGCGAGCAGAAGGGCTGCCAAAATCACTCTGGACCCCTCACACCCAGCACACTGCCTCTTTGAACTGTTACCTTCTGGTCGACGCTACAGAGCACTGCGCACCAGAACAGCCCGACACAGAAACAGTTTCTTCCCTCAGGCAATCCATCTCATGAACACTTGATGATAACAATCATGGAACCAACATCACTACTTGCTATACACTTTTATATACACACATACATTTATTTAACAACACACTTTACATGCCAATTTGCACATTACACCTGCACATATAATGTTGTATATAGTAATACACCTGTACATACACTTGTCCATCTGTATATCTGCATTTAACACTTAGTTCTTTTGAATATATTTATTATCTGTTTTTTGTCCTGTCTCTGTAATTCTGTTGCACTGTAGAAGCTCTGTCACCAAAACAAATTCCTCGTATGTGTGAACATACCTAGCGATAAAGCTCTCTCTGATTCTGATTCTCTGATTATCATCTAGACTAAATAAAATAAAAATAAAATCGAACAGCGTTGTTCTCCAGCTAGACAGATTTATTAAAACCCTACAAGACTGAGAGACAGAGTCTTAAAGAGGAAGTCAGGTGAAGAAACCCACTGAATGTAAGTACAGACAGCCGGTAAGATGAGTTTTCTCTCTTTGCGGTATCTAATAGTTACATCCATCAGCTCCCAGACACACTAATATAGACTCACGCTCATTGCTCACACCTCAGGGACAGATACAAGTGGATCTTAGCTAGACAGCAGCTTATGAAGATGTCCTCGAGTCTAAGGTAGATTTTGTCATCTTGCTGAATGATGGATGTCTCATCAAATTAAAAAGGTATCAATTTAAATTTCAAAAGAACATTTTGCAGATGAAAAATTTGCAATGCACTACTTCTCAAAGTTGGTTACAGATTTGTGTGTGTGTGTTTGTTTTGGAAACATCACATATTTTCCTTGACAAGACTGCAGCAAAAGGATTTCATCATACTAATCTAATGATGTACCCACACTAGGCACGATAGTCTTGAATCATTCCTAGGCACGATTGTCTCTCCTCCCCTCTCCCCCTCAGCCTGTACTCAACCCCATCACGCCCCATCATGTGTCAGCGTCAAGGCTTCTCATTCACTTTGAATGGGTGATGTCAAGCGTTGTCGAAGTTTGCTGCAGAAGTTGGGAATCAGGAAGCGCCAACAGAAGAGCCAAACAATCAAATCGTTTTATGCAAATACGCCAGCTCAGACAGTAGCCGGACTTATTTCATTGGCTGATGCTGCTATAATGATCTCGTCAGCTTCAACTTCAGACACGCCCTCCATCAAGCATTTATGCTTTAAGAATGCTTATAGCATTTATGCTTGACACACAGTCAAATCTTTTTTGAGGAACAGATCCACCACTTTTGATGCTCAAAAATGTTCATTAAAGTCATCGTGCTGCATGTGGCAGCTGACGTGCAGCAAAGGGTTTGCATCTTTGATAAATCATGACAGTTTGCGTTCATTAAAAAGTAAGAATGATTAATAAATCTATATGAAACAGTTCCAAGTGATGTTGCATCTTCAGTTTTGCGATCAGGTGCGATTTGCACTCACACTAAGGCCCCGTTTACACCACTGCGTTTTAGTTTTAAAATGCATAAGTTTTGCTACGGTTACGCCATCCGTCCACACTACGCCAGAGTTTTCAAGGTGCGAAAATGGAGCGTTTTGAAAACGCTGGAGAGGCCGTGTTCATTCTGAAACGCTGCTGCTGCGTCTCAGTGTAGATGTGGGAAAACGGAGACATTGGAAAACGGAGGCGTGGCTGCTGAGATCCGCTACGTGATTTGGCTTTTGGGTCATTGCGTATCCTTCTCTCATTCGTCAAGCGCACATGACTAAAACGTCACGGCAGACGGCAGACCAGTCTTCACTGTAAACACTGTATTTTCGATAGCCATGGATGTTTTATATTCATTTGTTACTTTAAGTAACAACTCGACCTCGTCGTCTGTCCACTAAAAGACCTCTCTTGCTTTCTTTACCATTGGGTTCATCGTTCAACCAGCGTTTGTTGACTAACAATAACCAAATGCCGAGCGAGACACGTGCTTCCTGTTTATACTTGAACGCACATGCCCAGAGTGCGTAAATGTCACGTGATATACGTTTCTGGTGGCGTAGTGTGGAGGGACATCTGTTGACAGATGCTTGGGTGAACCGCTAGTGTGGACGCGGATCGTTTTCATGCTAAAGCGCCGTTTTAAAACTAAAATGCACTAGTGTAAAAGCGTACCACGCCAAAACCCAACAGAAACACCACTGACACACCGATCAGGTGTGATTCAGAGTATAAGGTTCTATCTGACATTTTTGTCAAAATTGAGTTATTGATATTAATACTAATTGGCGGTTCATTCCGCTGTGTTGACCCTGGATTAATAAAGGGATTAAGCCATAAAGAAAATGAATGAATGAATGAATGAATAATATAGGTTCAACGGTGGCGCAGTGGATAGCACAGATGCCTCACATGGTCGCTGGTTCGAGCCTCGCCTGGATCATTTTCTGGGTCACATTTCTGTGTGGCGTTTGCATGTTCTCTTAATATATTCCTATTAATTGACCACTTATTTACATTGTGGGATGTTTTGTGGAAAGTTCTTTACATTTAAGACTTTTTATTTAGAAAACAAATGTTACACGTACTGTTTGCTATGGAATACAAAAGCTTTGAAGCTCGATATTTCGAAATAATTCAGAACGTAGATAGAACCTTATAATCCCAAGGTGACGACTTGTCAAACAATCCAGGAAATGCACTCGGGTACATTTTGCATAACCTAGTGTGAGTCCACCCTAAGTAGCTGTATTGTTTGAAATGATAATAATAGTAACAACAAAGAGTATTTTGGGGGGAATTTAGCATATTAAAATGATTTCTGACAGATTAAAGAAGAGTGATGGCTTCTGAAAATCCAACTTTTAATTGCACAAATATATTACAGTTTTAATTATTTTTGAATTGGAAAAAAGGTTAATTAAAACAATATATGTTTGACTGTGTGTCTGATTTACAGTATTATTTGCATTTTTGTGTGGCCAGTGGTGTGTAAAAATGCACAGTAATGTAAATGTAGTTTATGCAACACTTCATAATGTGGCTGCTGTGTCCCTACTAATGCATTATCTGTGTTTTTTTCTAATCAGTTATCCAACCTTTCTACATTTTTTTTTAATTCAAGCTGCTAGCAATGGCTTCGTACAAGTTATACACAAAACCTAACTGTTTAACAACAGGGATTTATTCAAAATCCATAACACTAAGCACATGAGCCATAGTCATGATACTTCCTTAGCGAGCACCCATAGCACAATTGAATAAAAGACAATTCAATACAGCACTGCCTAGCAAGCAAAGTAATGATCAAGCCATAAGAATGATTAAATATTATCAGCAACGTAAGCCATATCGTGTTGCAGTACACAAATGATCTGAGAGCTCTCTTGAGCATTTACTGTCGATGCTAAAGACCATCGAAAAGCTATAGCTGCAGAACCGTGGGCCGAGGCTTGTTTCAGTAGAGTTAGATTTCCTCGCTGTGTGAATTGGCAAGCAATCGGACCTCATGAATAATTTAAAATGAAGACTTATTGATGGTTCGGCGGAGCAGTTGAATTCACTCGCGTTGGTGTATCAGTGGCGTTATTAGCTTTTCTCAGCGTGTTGCCGTTCTCTGAGATGTCTCAGCAATCAAAGTGCTGTTTGTTTTTTCACTGGTGGTGATCTGGAGAAGGGTCTTTCTTGTCCTCTCTCTGGGATGGATAATCCGGCCCTGGGCTCGATTCCAAGGGAACGGCATAATGACTGCCGTGACTCCCTGACCCTTTGTGATTTATGCAGTGCTCCGCAGATAACAGGCACCACGGACCCCACTCCAACCCCCAATGCTCCCTGAAGATTCCAAAGCCCCAGTGAGATTCCTGTCTCCAGGATCAGCCCAAAAATCTCCCCCAACTCATGGCCGTTTAGGCCCCAGTGTGTTGTGGGGTCAGAGGTCGTGTTGGAGCTGTCAGTGAGCTGCATGTGTCAGGGGTAACAGGGGTCTACAGGGACCAGCGATCTCTCAACCTGTTCTGGGATTGAGGTATGAGAGGGAAAGGTGAGGAGCCAGGTGATAATGCATCATACTGGATGCCGTGAAAGGCCAGACTTTATGGATTTGTGTGTAAATTCAGATTGTCGGACAGAGTGCTGTCTAAATAGGTGGCTGCATGCTAACTGAATTGGAAACTCAAGTAAAGCAGCAACTCAATAATGCCTGCACAATAGTTCTTACAAGGAATTCACAAGAGACTTGAATCAAAAGGGGGGAAAATCACTCACAATTGATTACAATACAGTTTGCTGAATGATGATGAGCTGTTCTTAAGCTAATTAGTAAAAGAAAAGGTGACACGGATTTTGGGTCGATTTTGTTATTTCAAAGCAGCTTCACCGTATTATCTGGAATCAATCATACAGTACTAATGTAAGAAACGAAGATTTGCATTTTGCTGTAAAACTACTGTAGTACACTCTAAAAAAAAAGGTTCTTCAGTGGTTCTTCAGAAGTTCTTTGCGATATTTGAGGAGCTATTTAGCACTTTTACTGTGTAAAGAACCTTTAAAGCACCATAAAGGTTCTTCAGTGGTTCTTCAGTGGTTCTTTAAGGTGGTCAGGGTGCTATATAGCACTTTTACTGTGTAAAGAACATTTAAAGCACCATAAAGGTTTTTCAGTGGTTCTTTGGGGTGTTTAAAGTGCTAAATAGCACCAATACTACTGGTAAGCACTTGTTCTTATGGCTAATTCTCATAACTTTTATGCCGGTTTTATTTGCGGAAAGGGTAAAGTAACATAATGAGCACCTTAAAA
>CAIGQQ010002549.1:0-29912 GCA_903798035.1 Danio albolineatus
ATTTTAGGCCCAATCCCAATTCTACCCCTTAGCCCTTCCCCTTACCCCTACCCCTCATTTTGCGCGTTCACGTCAAGGGGTAGTGGTGTCCCAATTCTCTTTAGCTTGAAGGCGTAGGGCTAGGGGCGAGGGGTATACACCCCTTCGAACGAAGATTTTTCAGGACCACATTTAAAACGGAGGGGTAAGAATATTTCCCAGAATACACCTGCCACAGCGGCAGGATAGTTGAACCCGGAAGTAAGGAGATCCACAAATTAGTATTTTTTTTTTAATAAGACACTACTAACAGTGAGAATTGGTCCTTAAACTAGTGTTACCTATACATTTTTAAAATATATTTTAAAGCATTTTTTTAAAATATGCACCTATTTTATAAACATGTTGAAGTATTGTTAAAAATACATTGATGTAAACTTTGGCGAAGAAATCACGTGTTATTTTTTAAATTGACATTTTTTAGAAATGTTTTTAGACAGGGTGTCCGCGGTCGATAAGTCTATTTAGAACAATTTAAGACCATTGAAAATATTAAAGAGTCTTAAATGCTATGTGACAAGGTATTACATTTTGTATCATTTTTAATTGTACAACTTGTTGTTGTCTGCTAACATTTGCCTGAATTGAATCTGCAGATATTGGCGATGAGGTTATGAAATGTATAGAAAGAGTCTTAAATGTATTCAAAGATATTGAATTTCTCTCTCTGATTCCTCTATATACCCTGGATAAAAAAACAATAAAGAGATTTTCTTTAGGCAGAGATGCAATTGAAGAGAAAAAAGAAGCACATATTTGTACCAAAAGCATAGCAAAATAAGTCTTAAAAAGTGATTTGATCAACTACTGATCAACAAACACACAAATATGGTCAAATCAGAAGCTCAAGCATCCTTGTGACACTTAAAGGGATAGTTCAATCAGAAATGAAAATTCTGTCATCGTTTACTCATCCTCCACTTGTTCCAATCCTGTTTGAGTTACTTTCTACTGAACACAAAAGAAGATCTTGGTGCCAGCATTTTTCAAAATATCTTCTTTTGTGTTCAACAGAAGACAGAAATTCAAACAGGGTTGTAACTAGTGAAAGTTGTAAATGTTAACAGAATTTTTATTTTTGAGTGAACTATCCGTTTAAGCCCCCTCTTTGTTAATAATATGTTGATTTGTAGGCGGTCAGCCGTGCAACAACTGCCTGGTCACGTTTGTTAACCTGAAGTGCGACTCATCCAAGAAGACCAAAGGCGGTCGTCGAGCTCGAAACCCATCAAATAAGGAGGTCACGCGCATTACACTGGAGCTAGAGGCCGAGGTCAAACCGGGAGACGCAACTGGTGAGTAAAATATAACAAAAAGGTTTAAGTTAAATGTTTAATATTTCATAAGGTTTCTTTTAAAATGGTGTAATGTAATTAAAATACAATCAATTAAATTGACTTAAGCATTCATTTAGTTGTTCAATCATAAAACAAGATCAAAGACTTGTTAAATGCAAGCGCTGTCAGTAGCAGCAGGCTGGTGCAGAAACTCCATTGAAAATACTGGGGTAAAATACATTTCCCTATTTGTCCAGTCTGAAATTTAAGCCTCTGTCAGATCGGTTTGTTTGTTTGTTTGTGTGTTTATTTATTTATTTATTTATTTATTTATTTATTATTTGGGGGGATAAAATCTTGAATTGTCGTGGGTAACAAATGTGCCAGACTACACGTTCCTTCACGATCAGTCATCCCATGATGTCCACGACGAGCTTTATTTCCCAAAGCAGTCACAAGTGTTGCTATAACATATTTTTTATCTCAATTTCAATAAACACTGATGCTTACAACTAATAACTACATTATTTAAGGACATTCGATATGACATGGACGGAATCAAACATATGATTCCTTTTTAATATTAAGATAATTCCTTTGAAATCTAAAAAAATATTTTCCTGCCATGGGTTTCTTATTAAACACTTCCTCGCCTGAACCTGACACGAACGAGACAGAGAAAATGAAGCACATAAGCAGCAGCAAGGAAAAATCAGATGCTCAAGGCATATTCTTTAAAATAATGGCATATTAAAAACTTATCACATATATGATAGAGGTTTGTGAATACAACAATTAAAGTGAAGCATTCATTAAATCCTTATATTCCTCAGAGCGAAACAACCACCCGTATAGTTGAGTAGTGGAGGGCACAAACAAACATATAATTCTGGAAAAGAAAATTGGAAAAAAAAAATGTAAACAAATTTTGTTTGCTATAGTTTTTATTTAATTCTAATGAATCTTTTGTCGGTCAGTTATCTATAAACGAGAATAATGAATAACATTTGAGGTGATGCGATTCCAAATAAGTCTGCTATATGCGCCAAAACACGAATTGCCATGAGATTGTGTTGGTTTGTTAAATAAAATAATAATCTAGCCTAAGTTAAATTAACCGTTTCATAGAGGCCTGTATTAAACTGTTTTCAGGATTAATGACACATTTGAATGGGCAGGAAATGCTTTTACAATGTATTCGCAGCACTTAACATGTTCCAGATTACCTCAGAAGAAAAAACTCTGTTGGAAGGATGAAAGAACTCGTTGTGAGAATGGAGATATCTGCATATTTGTGCCAGTCTGTCAAATAAAATCGCTTAAAACACCTTTATATTTTAGAAAAGAGAGTTAAAGTTTGCATAACCAATGATTGATCTTATCCACTCATGACTAGGGCTAGACGGAATCTGCGGACGTTTTTTGATATTTCTGTAAAAAAACTTTGGATTTTTTAGGAATGATTATGGAAGTATCATAACTAAAAGCTTAATATATGAAATAAAAAGTAACACCCTTTTAACCTTTACTTAATGTTTACAATGCAAATCCAATTTGATCCATTTATTTGGTAAACAAAGCAAAGTCAAAGTCTCTGATATAAAATCTCTACTTGAACACAGAAAAAATTCTTACAAATTGTATTGTAAATAAATCATATGAATATTTTCATAGTAATCAATATTATTACTGAGATTAATTTGAAAACTGAATAAATATAAACTTACATTTACACCAGTAAATAAACAAAATCAAAAAATCTGCGGATGCTACTCATGACCCACCCGTAGGTAAATATGCAGCCTATTTTTTTATTTCAGACCAGCGCATTAACAGCAACACCTGCTGATATAACTCATTCATGAAGAACAAGAAAGAAATGAAACATGCTAGACTTTCTGCGACTGTGTTGTGAACTATGCCACATTACATAAGAAGAAACGATTGAATCTTGTGTCGTGACACCCATTTGTCGTTTCCGAGTTCCTCTACGTCAAGGAAACTGTGTCGAAATCCAGACAAATTCATGTGATCAGACCAGTTTACTTTATACCAAGGGTCACCAATCTCGGTCCTCGAGGGCCGGTGTCCCTGCAGGGTTTAGTTCTTGCCTCAACACACCTGCCTGGATGTTTCAAGTATACCTAGTAAGACCTTGATTAACTTGTTCTGGTGTGTTTGATTAGGGTTGGAGTTAAAATCTGCAGGGCGCCGGCTCTCCAGGAACAACAGTGGTGACAACTGCTTTATACCGTATCTCAGGCCCGCATTAGTTTTCTTACGGTTACGCCATCCGTCCACACTACGCCAGAGTTTTCGAGCCGTGAAAACGGAGCGTTTTGAAAACGCTGGAGAGGCCGTTTTCATTCTAAAACGCTGCTGCTCCGTCTCAGTGTGGATGTGGGAAAACGGAGACATTTGAAAACAGAGGCGTGGCTGCTGAGATTGGCTATGTGATTGGGGCTTTTGGGTCATTGTGTAACCTTCCATTATTCATCAAGCACACATGGCTATAACGCCACCGGAAGACAGCAGACCAGCCTTCACTGTAAACACTGTATTTTCGATAGCCATGGATGTTTTATAATTATTTGTTACTTTAAGTAACAACTCGACCTTGTCGTCTGTCCACAAAAAGACCTCTCTCGCTTTCTTTGCCATCGCGTTCATCGTTCCACCAGTGTTTGTTGACTAACAATAACCAAATGTTATATACTTGTTTATACTTGAACGCGCATGCCCAGAGTGCGCGAGTGGTCACGTGATATACGTTTCTGGTGGAGTAGTGTGGACGGAGATGTGTTCAAAAACGCTGGGTGAAACACTAGTGTGGACGCGGATCGTTTTCATGCTAAAACGCCGTTTTAAAACTAAAACGCACTAGTGTAAATAAGGCCTCAATCAGGCAGTGAAGATGATTGATTTTTAAACGCTGTGATTCTGTAAGGGTGCAACAGTTCTCCGAAATCGCTTGGACTGACTGACCGACTGAAAATGAAAAGTCCCTGTGTGTATACCCCATTGGTACTTTAACTGAAGGGTTAGCAAAAATGCAGTCTATTAATTAGGAAACGCACTGCATGAAAGTCATGGCGTTCATCTGTTTTTCTTGTTAAGGGAACTGCAACATGATGTGTCAACGGCAGCACATGGAGCAGCAGATGAAGACTTACATTAAAACCCTGAAGAAGTCCATTAACCAGGAGCGTTTCCTGCTGCGTGTGGCTGGACTGGAGTATGAGGTGGCACAGAAGCTCACACAGACCGCGCTGAAGCAGGAGAACTGCGGACCGGGCCGAGAGAAGGACAGCGGTCGCTGTGGTAAGAGCATGAACACTGCATGACAGAGATTTCATTTACAAGGGCGTATACTAGCTGTATTCAAAATTGCCCCCTATTCTCTTAAGACATTTTAAAGAATGTTGGAAAAAAGCAACCATTGACATTATTACATTGACATTATTAGCAGGAATACAGATTATAAGGGTAGTCAATGGCTTCTTTTTCCCAGAATTATTCAGTATATCTTTCTTTGTGTTCAATAGAGGAAAGAAACTCAAACAGGGTTTAGACCAGTGATGATAGATGATGACAGAATTTTTGGATGAAAAATAGTTCAAGTTTGGGGTGAACTATTGCTTTCAAAATATTGCAATTTTTTGGCCTTTGTTTATATAATTATATGACGTCGTTTTCTTCAACGCTAACTGTTTTCTGAAACTGTATGCTAGTTTGAAATGAGACTACTGGATAGTCAAACTGGAAATAGACAGAGCTCTTAGTTTCCGCTTTGTCTTTGCTGCCCTCTGCTGGCTGCTCTCCTTAATCAATGTTTATAGATCATAGAAAAAGTGATCTTAAAATATATTAAATACTTCATCCTGCTGACTGACCTGCATCATATGATAAACCGTAGTCAAAGGATTCGACTTTGATTTCCTCGATTTATGTTTTTTAATGCAAAATGTGTCAAAATAGAAATTAGTGGCTTTATGTTCTATTCTGCAAAATGACAAAGAAACAAAACTTCAGCAAATTGATTTATTTTAGCAGTTTAAGTATTGCTTCTTAAGTTACAAAATCTAGTATTTTACAAAGATTGCTTGAGTTTTCTTTAGAGTCGGTTTTCAAAGACTTTTTAAAGTAACTGTGAAAACTGCAGCAATTGAAGCAAGAACTAACAAAGGTAAAGTTTACCGTTTGCATTAAATTGACTCTTCACCCACTAATGTTGATTTTGTCATTTAACCATTTCACAGACAGAAAAGTTCCGTCTGTAGAATAATGGACATAATTACATAAACGCTCAGCGGCCATTGACCTCCGAAGTATTTTCTTTTCCTAGTATGGATAAATTAAAGTTTAAACATTTCACTGAGATGGGAACATGCCTATGCCCTACTAATCCCTTTCCTCCTAATCCCTTTTAAGGGTTTACCCTCTGGAAAAAAGGGATTAGGGCATAGAAATGAGCTCTTCTGAATGGAACACACCAGTCGACACCAAATAACTTTCCTGCATAAAGGATCATGGGCACCTGAAGTGTCCATCATTTGTACCCTTTGAAATCCTCCAAAGTGGTCCATTTTGAGCGCTTCAATTTGGAATAGAGCCGGACAGTATGACAGAAATCTCAATATAGTACAATTTCAGGAAATTAAATCAATAAATAGTTTATATATGTCCCAGAGATGGGTTGCAGCTGGAAGGGCATTCACTGCTAAAACGATGCTGGATAAGTTGGCGGTTCATTCCCCTGTGGCGACCCTAGATTAATGAAGGGACTAAGCCGACAAGAAAATGAATGAATTAATAGTTTATATTTATATATATGGCGATGCGGTGGCACATTAGGTAGTGCTGTCGCCTCACAGCAAGAAGGTCACTGGTTCAAGCCTCAGCTGGGTCAGTTGGCATTTCTGTGTGGAGTTTGCATGTACTCTCCGCAATCGCATGGGTTTCCTCCGGGTGCTTCGTTTTCCCCCACAAGTCCAAAGACATGCGGTACAGGAGAATTGGGTAAGCTAAATTCTCTTATCTTTGCTTTTATCTTAAAAACATCAATATATAATCAATATATTAATATTTTATATCATTTTCTGTACTGCAAGGAGCTCATCTTACCCACCCCACCAAACCCCTCCCAAAAAAAAATGAATAACATAGAAATATAATTTAAAATAGTTACGTTTCCTCGTAAGATCAGACTGGTTCTTCATGTAATTTCCGTGTAATATTGCGCTCAAATTAATTCAATAACAAAAAGTATATCCCAAAACAATGTATTTCGTAACGTCATGAAATAAGCAAATATGAAACTAGACTTTTTAAAAACAATTTCTATACGATGTGTTGTCAAACACAATAAAATGACTTTTGCTGCTCGTTTACTTATTTGAAAATAGTTGAAACAACACAATTCTTACCTTTTTTGAGGGGGAGTTAATTGTTTTATGTTTAATCCACTTAAATTTGTAAAAATGATGAAGTTAAAATTGATTTGTGTTGGCACAACAATTCGGAATTGTCTGGATCCCAGCACATTTTACAGTGTATTGCACAGCCCATTTAAAACGACACTTCAGTACAGTGGCCGTGATTGTATTTTCACTCCAAAGTGCCCTTGAGAGGTTGATGTATCTTGTTTGGAAAGCTCCATGGATCTGTGGTTTCCCTCACTGCTGCCCTCTGCTGGCTGCTGTCTCTCAGTCAGATGTTTGCCGGGCTCATATTACCATGGGGAGCAGGAACGCTGCGTCCAGTGCCCACCAGGAACATTCCAGGAGCGAGAAGGTCAGCTGGCCTGTGACCTGTGCCCTGGAGGGGACCGGCACGGCCCACTAGGAGCCCGCAATATCACGTCATGTGCAGGTAATCCACATGTCCCACTCCAGGACTTACATAAAAAAGCATTAAAGTATAAAAGCATATATATACAATGGGGGAAATAAGTATTAAACGTTACAAATTTTCTCCGAAAACATATTTCTCATGGTGCTGGCGACTTGAAATTTTCACTGGATGTTGGTAACAGCTGAAGAAATCCATATATACAAAGAAAAGAAAACTAATTCATTTACAAATGAACTAATGTGTAATAAAATGAAATTATGCAGGGGAAAAGTATTGAACACATGAAGAAAGGGAGGTGTAGAAAGGCATTGAAAACCCAGACAGCAGCTGAAATCTCTCAGTAGTTCTTTTGCAACCCTCTGCCCTTCCTCAGTGTAAATGAATATTAGCTGCTTTAGTCCAATATCTACATTAGCAGGAGGATCAAGATGAAAAAAGGGAGGACATTTTAGCAAGACAATGATGCTTTCAGAGAAAGAAAATCAAGCTGTGGAATGGCCTAGCCAATCCCCTGACTTGAATCCGATAGAAAATACAGAATAAAGATCAGATTTGATAGACGAGCCACACAGAACTGTCAACATTTTGACACTCTGAAGTACTCTAAACATTTGTTTCATTTCTATTGGTGATTTTTAGTAAAGGAGACGAAGCCTGACATTGAGAGTAATTTTGGCTTGTTTACAGGTCAGTGTCCACCAGGTCATTTCTCCAGCGACGGGTTCAAGCCCTGTCAGCCATGTCCATTGGGAAAATACCAGCCAGATCCAGGACGGACCCTCTGTTTCTCCTGTGGAGGTGGACTCAGTACTAAAAGAGAGGGTGCCAGTTCATTCAATGACTGCGAGGTCAAAGGTCAGGCTTTTTGACTCTCAGTGCACATTTACAAGCTAAACAGTGACCGTAAATAGTAGGGGTGGGCAAAAAAATGATTGATTCATGAATTGTCGGTCCATTCGACTGCAGTGATAAATATTTTAATTTAGTTACATGTGCATCAGAAACCAATGTTTGAATGCCAAAACATGTAGAAGTGTTTTCCTCTAATGTAATATGTCATTCAGTAGTATTTTATTGTATTTTTAATTCAAATACTGTAAGGAACATTTTGTTTTATGGTTTTAGATTTAGTTAGCTATGATAACTCAACACAACATTCATTTAAGCCCGATCCCAATTCTAAATTTATACCCATATTAGGGCTATCCAATGAATCGCAATCGCAAAAAAATCGCGATTTAAGCTCATGCAATTTCTAAACCGTGTAAGGCTGCAATTTTATTTATTAATTTAGTTTTTTATTCAGAATACGTTCTCGTGCGCATGATTTAATGTGTTAACCAATCAGAATGGACGCAGCACACTGGGAAATTACAGCTAATCTGAGTGGGAGAAATATGTTAACCAATCAGAGCTCACGATGAAGTTGAATGGGAGAACCGAATAGATGAATTACCATGTTTGTAAACATTCAGGTTGCAGAAAAAAAACGGGAGCGCTAGCATTTACAGCGAAGGAATGACATCCGATGAGGTACAGAGTTTGTTGTCTTGGAAATAAGTTATATTGATTACATATTATTACATATTGTGCACTGAATACATTTAGCATGTGTGTATGTAGCTTGTTTGAAAACAGCTGCCAAAATCGCAAATAAAATCGCAATCGCAATACTCGTTCCAAAAATCGCAATATGATTATTTTGTCCATATTGCACAGCCCTTACCCCTACCCCTTCCCCTTGGCCCTTAAAACCGGGTGTGAAGGAGTGGGCTTCAAAATTTACCCCCTAAGAAATTGGACACCACTACAGCACCTGTACACATCATCATATGTCATTGTGATCTCTTGCTTTATATAAGGTCAACGATCACGACTGCTGTAGTTATTCCAAATGTGTTATTTATTGATATTGATCTTCAGGATATCACTGAAGGCGTATATCATGTCATCGAGTGACAGAATGTTGTGGGACTGCTCTACAGGAGTTATTTTTATGCATTATAGATAGTGAAATTTAGCGGCTATCTACCCCTTCCCCTTAGCCCATATATTAGGTTCTGGAAATTTACTTAAAAGTCCTGGAAGTGTCATGGAATTTTAGCAGTAAAAATGTGTATGAACCCTGTCTATACAGCAAAGTACTGGACTGGACCAATTAAGCATAGTTAAAACGAGACTATTGTCTTTGTCTGTGTGTGTATAGTGTTGTGTTCTCCAGGTCATTATTATAACACTTCGGTTCATCGGTGTATTCGATGTCCTCATGGAACCTACCAGGCTGAATTCAGACAGAACTACTGCATCTCCTGTCCCGGAAACACCACCACAGACTTTGACGGAGCCATCAGTGTGTCTCAGTGCAAGAGTGAGTCCATTCATCCAGTCCTCTTACACTCTGGAAATCTAGAAGTCAAAACCAGAACATCAGATGGCTTTTTCAGTGAAATGGTCTGTTCTGCAGTAGCTTTTGAAGGACAAACATCTATTTGGGTTCATTAACTTATAAACTAATTAAAATGAACTAATACTGTATTAATCACCATTTGAGTTTTTTGTAGCTGAGCAATAAAACAAACAAACAAATAGAAGGTTATGTTAAATTGGAAATGACAATCACTGTTAAAGGCATTTGCCCCAACCCTCCCCATCACTCTCTTCTCTGATGGGATGGTGGGTCAGTTTAAAGGTTTGAGGTAATGAAATTTGCCCTGCGCACTTGCGGTTTTTAAAGAAACTTTTTGGTGCGTAAATCTAGTCAATACTTTCGTTCAAAGAGGTAATGATTCGCACTCGTCAGGTAATTGCTTCGTGTTGTTTTTATTTTTTTTGGGTGACACAATGGCACAAACGTTCCGGCACAATGCCTTCCTCAGTGTGTAACACAATTCTCTCCCTCCACCCCTTTTATCCCACAGTCAATCACATTGCGTCATTAGATGACCGCTTCATAATTAGAAAAATTCAATTCAATTCAATTCAATTCAATTCACCTTTATTTGTATGGCGCTTTTACAATGTAGATTGTGTCAAAGCAGCTTCACATAGAAGGTTATAGTAAATTGAAAATGTCAGTTTAGTTATTAGCTAGTATATTATTAGCTAGTATATAGCTGAGTTCAGTTCAGTTCAGTGTTGTTTAATATTCACTACTTAGAGTTCAAACACTGAAGAGTAATCCATCGGTGCGCAGCTCTAGCTGCAGTCTAGTCGCCGGAGGCTGGAGAACTCGAGGCTCGTCTGTCCTTGGAGGGTCACAGGAATCCGTCTCTTGCTTGCTACTCCGCCAAGCAGCTGCTCAGGATACAGCGAGGTCCAGGGTTAAGGAGCCTTGGAATAGTCTCGTCACGGGTCTTGGATCGCATCAGTGGCGCTGCATAGTCTCTGGGGGCCTCGGGATGAGTATCCCCAGGTGGAAATAGAGAACAAAGAGAATAATTAGCGTAGCTGCTGTTCATAGTGTATATAGAGGAGATGCGTGGAGCACATTCATGCATCATACAGCT
This sequence comes from Danio albolineatus, assembly GCA_903798035.1. Lineage (NCBI taxonomy): Eukaryota > Metazoa > Chordata > Actinopteri > Cypriniformes > Danionidae > Danio > Danio albolineatus. The sequence goes on from CAIGQQ010002549.1 coordinate 10,676, forward strand.
AAGTGACGTATTGAGTGTATGCTTTACTAAAAAGATAGGTCTTTAATCTAGTTTTGAACTGTGAGAGTGTGTCTGAGCCTCGGACATTATCAGGAAGGCTATTCCAGAGTTTAGGAGCCATAATTGAGAAGGCTCGACCCCCTTTACTTGACTTTGCTATTCTGGGTACTACTAGAAGCCCTGAGTTTTGAGATCTTAAAGAGCGGGTTGGATTGTAGCGAGACAGAAGGTTGGTTAGATAAACAGGAGCTAGATTATTTAATGCTTTATATGTAAGAAGTAATATTTTAAACTCAATACGAAACTTAACAGGCAGCCAGTGTAACGAGGATAAAATTGGGGTGATATGATCATATTTTGTAGACCTGGTAAGAACTCTGGCGGCTGCATTTTGTACTAGCTGAAGTTTGTTAATAGAGGAGGCTGGGCAACCAGCGAGCAGAGCATTACAGTAATCCAACCTAGAAGTCATAAAAGCATGAACTAGCTTTTCTGCATCTGAGATGGATAGCATACTTCGTAGCTTAGCAATATTTCTCAGATGAAAGAATGCAGTTTTTGTGATATGGGAGATATGGCTTTCAAAAGTTAAATTGATGTCTAATATGACACCCAGATCTTTAACAGTAGAGCTAATGCTAACTCTGCATCCCTCTAGTTGCAGGTCGAGTTGTGAGATCTGCTGTGTACAGGATTTAGGTCCTATATGTAATAGTTCAGTTTTGTCTGAGTTTAAGAGAAGGAAGTTGTTGGTCATCCAGTTTCTAACATCTTTAATACACTCAGTTAGTTTTGATAGTTTAGAAGTCTCGTCAGGTTTAGTAGAAATATATAATTGAGTATCATCTGCATAGCAGTGAAAGCTGATACCGTGTCTTCTAATAATGTCTCCTAGGGGCAGCATGTAAATTGTAAACAACAAAGGGCCTAAAACTGATCCTTGAGGCACCCCATACTTAACTGGCCTGACTTGTGAAGGTTGTTCATTAATATTCACAAACTGGTAACGATTAGTTAAGCATGACTTGAACCATTGTAAAGCTGTTCCCTGGACACCTGTATAGTTTAAGCGATCTATGAGGATATTGTGGTCAATTGTGTCAAATGCGGCACTAAGATCTAGCAGGACTAACAGCGAGATGCACCCTTGGTCAGCAGCTAATAGTAAATCGTTGGTTATTTTCACTAATGCAGTTGAAAAACAATTTCATTTTCATTTCATTATTCCATGATTAACCACCATATTCAAAACACTGCTCCACAGCGAAACAACATTAATTATCATCAATTTACCAAATGTACATTAGGCATGAGACGATAACCGTTTTCAAGGTATACCGCGGTTTGAAAAAGTCAAGGTTTTCCTACCGCCAAAATTTTCTGATATACCGTTCCTAAGGTATGAGTAAGATTTTTTATTTACATTTTTTTCGTTTGTTTTTTAGGTGTAAATTGGAAAGAAATTTGTGTTTTTGAAACAAATGAAGACCGCAGAAGTCAATGATTCACTTGAATTATTTAGCCTGACATGTTTACTGCTCCAAAATACTTTAAATGTTTCTCAAAATAAAATATATTGTGTTCAAAGGGGAAAAATGGTTTAGTTTTTTAGCAAGACATTTAAAAAGAATACATTTTAGAGGAGTAAACACAATACCGTCATACCGTGAAACTGTGATATTTTTATTCAAGGTTATCATACCGTCAGAATCTTGTACCGGTCCATGCCTAATGTACATCAATACAGTGTAAATCCGACAACCCATAATATTAAAAAATACATTTGACGGTCATTCAATGATTAAAGACAATCTTACCTTCACTTCAACACACAGAACCAACCACACAAGAAATGTTTACCCTCACCTTCAAAAAACATTATTTCACAGAGAAATAGCATATTTACATCAATACAATGAAATTCTGACAGTACACAACATTAAAAAAATACATTTGTTATGTTGTGTTAATTATCTAGATGGCTGCTTGATGAAGATCAACAGTCTCTTTTTCATTTCAATAATCAGTCAGCCGTACAAAAAATACCCTTACCTTCAAAAACATTGTATTATAGGGAAAAGGCATACCTATTTATGCCATGGTTACCATACCAAAGGTTACCATGGACTAACTTTGGCCAGCGGGTCCTACAGTAGTTTGTGCATCTCAGTGCTAGAGGCTCAAATAGATCAGGTAAATGTTTATTTCAGATGCTGCTTTTCTTTCTACTAATCTGAAAAACATCATGAAAATCCAAACGGCCCAAATTCGTAAAAATGTACAGTTCATAAACATTGCTTCCCCTATAGTGTCAGGCCGTCTTAGTGAATGAAATGTTGTCTATGTCCTGAAATGTTCTTACTAAACATTTGACAGTAATTGTGTGTCGTTTGTTGGGTTTGTGTGTTCAGATCGGGAATGCGGGGGGGAAATCGGTGAGTTTATTGGATACATCGAGTCACCCAACTATCCTGGAAACTACCCAGCCAACGTGGAGTGTGTGTGGACCATCAACCCTCCACACAAGCGCAAGATTCTGATCGTGGTTCCTGAGATCTTCCTCCCATCTGAGGATGAGTGTGGAGATGTGCTGGTCATGAGGAAGAACTGTACGTCTTTCTGCTTTTCTACATTTCACCATTATTGACCTTAATTTTTACTGTTTTACAGTTATAAACAGTCCTCAGCTACTTTACAAGAAGCAGTGTTGGTATTTTTAGGTCTATTTTTTGTTTAAATAGAAAGTTTACTGGAATTTACCCTCAGATCAATTAAGATATAGGTGGCTTTATTTCTTTGGTAGAAATTAAAAAAAGATTCTTCACTGAAACTGTGTCCTTATTCATAAAATCCACAGCTAGAGGTCTGAGAGGTAAAACAAACAACGCAAAACAAAAATTGATACTCCTGACTCTTGATGACACATTAAGAACAAGAACAATCACATTTCATGTTGAGAAAGTCATATTATTCAGAATCTTCTATCCCCTAATACTAGACATCTGATATCAAGCTTTGTTTGTGCTTTTGTGGCTCCAACATACACTAAGCACATTAAAACAGCTTGGGTCATGGATTTAGATTAAGAAGTGGCTGATAAGATCTGAGAAGAAGCCCTGTTGAGAATAAAAAAAGTTTAGATAAATTCAACACATAAATTAAAGAGCCCCTATTATACATTAAAAAGGGTCATATTTTGTTTTTGGGGGTCTCCAACAGCAGGCTAATATGCATGCAAGGTAAAAAAAAACATTCATTGTCTTATAATATGCCTTTATTTTTACCTCATTATCCCAGCGATTCATTTGTTCACAAACTCCTCCTTAGCGCGATGCTAATCTGTGCTGATTGGACCGATGATTCGATGTCTGTTGCGATTGGTCGACAGCGCTCAGTGTGAGAGAATGCCCATCACAGCATAGTGAATGCGTGAGCATACCTGCCAACATTCCCGTTTTTCCCGGGAGTAGCCCGTATTTCAGACCCATCTAACAGCACCCTCCCGATTAGTTATTTCTCCCGGAAACCCCCGTATTTTGTGTTTAATTCTAATATTCACAAATATATATATATATATATATTACACAAAATAAGATAAAAAATAAAAAAAGAAATTAACAATACATTTATTGTTGAAAATCTGATGCGGCCCAGACTCTGACTCGAGCGGCTCCCAGATAAACTGAGTTTGAGACCCCTGATGTGGGGCCTCATAAGTATGAAATACTGAGTAAATATCAGATGTCTACAGTCTGTGTTAGTGGTGTGGTTTCTTTAGCTTTGGTTTCACCGTTTCTCTTCTCAGGGTCTGCAACCTCTATCACCACCTACGAGACGTGTCAGACGTACGAGAGACCGATCGCATTTACAGCCCGATCGAGACGCCTCTGGATCAACTTCAAATCGAACGATGTGAACAGCGCTCGTGGTTTCCAGATCCCATACGTCACTTATGATGGTGCGTCCCGAGATCAGTCTTTACAGTTGATTTATTGTTAATGTTCGCTGTCACTAAAAGCATATGTTTTCTCTGCTTTAGAAGACTATGAGCAGCTGGTTGAAGATATCGTAAGAGACGGACGACTTTATGCCTCTGAAAACCATCAAGAAATACTCAAGGTCAGTGAAGACTAAACTCAAGTTTCTCACTTAAATATTTACAAAACATATTTACAAGAACATTTTCATCAGCAGTCCACAAGAGGGCGCCACTAATAAAAAAGTACATTTTATTTTATTACATTTGTTATAAAAAAGCACTTAATCTGTGCACTTGGGATATTTCTAGAGTTTATCATCTTAATTTTAGTCTTTCATTTTTTCCTTTGACAAAATTATTCTTATTGTATTATTTTAAAATAGTTGTGTATTTTAGTAATAAATATTAGCAAGGCCTGACAACTTTTTTGCTCACCGGTTATAGACCTTTTTCTTGGCGGCTGCATGGAGGGCGCCATATTGACCAACATCTTCCGGTATAATGTTTAGAACTTCCGCTTACAGTGTTTACAACGGGTAATTTGCGTTCCGAAAATGGGTTTCAATAGCGTTTTGAGTGGATTACGGAGTGTTTTTGTGACACAGCTTTGAAATGTGTGTTAAAGCCGTTAGAATCTGTCAGATGTGGTTCAAGCGCGAGAGAAAATCGTTCTCCTAGTTCACGTGTCTGCCGTCAGTGTGTGTGTGTTCACGGCCTGTCAGCTGTCAGCTCAGCAGCTCTTCAATGCGCGCACACACACACACACACGCAATACTTTACTGCATTATAGAGCAAACCAGATTATTGGCTTGAAGCTTTGCAGGTATGTAAGTCATGCAATTTACAAAAAAGACTAATATATACATATATATATTTCAAGAGTTCACACTTAGCTGATGATTGATTATAAAGCTTGTTTGGCATGCTGTCCCGGGAGAGAGCCCTGAGCTTATAAGATCCTCGAGCCCGGGGCTCCCTCCCGTTGGCAAGGCGAGAGGAGAGTTTGAGCTCAGGTAGATCTCGAGGTAGAACTCCCCTGCGGGTATCTAGTGAACAGATAGTGATCGCTAGGAAAAGATAACTACTTACTAGGAGCATGTCTATGGTGCCGATTTGGATTAGTCAATTAACTTTAGTTGCATGTTTTTGGACGGTGGGAGGAAACCGGGTAACCGGGGGAAACCCACGTGAGCACGGGGAGAATGTGTAAACTCCACACAGAAACATCAGCTGGCTTGGTAAGGACTAGAACCAGTGACGTTCTTGCTGTGAGGCAACAGTGCTAACCACTGGGCCACCGTGCCACCCATCTAGGAAAGGAGGAGGTGGAAGGGGGGATTCTTCAAAACGAAGATGGCTGTGATATGGAACTTAGGGTATTTATAGTGGCTTAGGACTCATCTGATTCCAATCATAAATTGGAAAATGCGGGACCATCTGCAATCAATCATCTGCACGTGATCCTCTCGAAATTAGTTTATAAATAAACTTTACATATATAATAATATATATAATTGATTCAATTATTCTCTCATTCATTTGGAACTATAAAATACCTCGCATAGCCAAAGCCCATTTACAAAAAAATACAGAGGGTGGAAGTCTTAGCCTTTCAATACTCAAGCACTATTACTGGGCAGCAAATGCCAGAGCTCTCACATTCTGGCAAAGGGGTGTTCTGGAAGATGTGACACCTGAAACTTCTGCATTATGGGTTTATGCCAAGGCCATTTCTGTGCCAGAGTTCTCTCTCCCAACATTGCTTTTCACAGAGTATAAATAAATTTTAAAAAAACAAGGAAGTTGTAATTTTGTGGTAAGGAATTCGTTAAGGATTTTGAATCAGATAAATACATTTTACAAACTGCCTAAGGTTTCTGTCAGTACGCCGATCTCACACAATCCTTCATTCAAACCCTCCCTGACCGACCAATAAAAGTCCATTACTGATTCTCTGCAGGCTGATTTACATGTTGATTGTAATCAGGAGTGGGACAGTACAGGCTACGTGTGTGTGTCAAACATTTTGGTGAATTTCATTAGTTTGGGTTGGTTATATATTTGAAAGAAAGAAAAACTGTTGACTTTAGCGATGACGAGGCTTCATTTACTGTAAACGGCACAAGATTGTGTCTGACAACGAGGAGATAATGCCTTACAGCATCTGTTTTCATCCTATTAGATCGCACTTTTTTAATGATCAGTCTAGAAGGTGGCGCTGATCAACAACAGTATGACTGTTTATACGCATCAGCTTACGCACACATGCAAAGCATAATGGGTAATTTTGCATTCCAAGAAAAAGGTCTATAGTGGTTTTGCAAAGTTGCTAGCCATTTATCATTTTCACTGCTCAATTTATTTGTTGTGAAATTGACCCTTCGCTAAGCCTCACCTGAAAACCGCCACACACCAATCGTGGCTTAGCAACCATAGCTACACGCAGGAAGTCTGTCAAGCTTTCGAGCGAGCATATGGGTTGTGCGAATCTGATACCCGGTATCCTAAAAGTTGGGACCGGGTGGTGGATTTTTTTTCACTTTTCCAAAACCTAAAACCCAAGGGGAAAATGCCAGCGTGGATCAAGCTGTGTGAGGGGCCGTAAAAGCAGAACAATCTAGTCATATTTCCATCTGTTTCAGCTACGAATATTTAGATTACATATCAACAGAACAGAGATACCATCACAAACTGAGCACCCGCGATCAATTACTATACTTCACCCACAGCTGTTTTTCAGTCATTTATATCTCTGATGTCCATGTCAGAGCTACAAGTCGTTTTTTTGGAGGATTTCATTCATTGGTGACAACGTTATATCGGGTTAGTGTCTGCTTTTATATTTGGTGTCGGATAATTATTTGCTTATAGGGAAAATCTATTTGTTCACTTCTGCTATTTTTACTTTCACTTGCATTTCAATTTATTTATTTTTTATGGGTCATTAGCTACGTTTCCGTCCAGCTATTTTTATTTGCATTTTGGATATGCGCATAAGAAACGGGTTGATAAATATGTATGCGCATAACTGAGAAGGATAAACTTTTTATTCGATAAGAAAAGATGCGCATAAACTGCGATGGAAACACTTTTACCGCATAAATTCCATTATGCGCATTAAAAAAGGCCATGTGATTTTGTTAAAAGAGATCATGTGATGATAAAAATGTGTGTAAATGGACAAACCAGCAGGCTGAGCACATCGTAAAACATCTGAAATGTTGTTTTGGTCATTCTGAAACACCTTACCGTTTCAGTAGTTGTGTTATTATATTATTAATGACCTCCAGAATCAAGAGCGTCTGTGCTCCGCGTCTGACACCTTCAAACGCCACCGCGTGTTCACTGCGTGTCAGGATTGCCTCAGAAGGCAAAGTCATTTATTAAATGAAGAGAAGATTCACACAGCTTCTCCTACTGCAGCAAATTACGTTTTTACTGTTGATATGTGGCGGCAGTTAATCAGGAAGTGACGATTTTGTCCGCTTTGACTCGTTGGATGGAAACGCAGCTTTATTTGCACGTCTTTAATGCAATAATCCAGTTTTGCGCATAAAGTTCATTCGCATTTTTGGATGGAAACATAGCTAATGATGCTAATATTTGGCTTATCCATCATTTTTCTCTTTATGGCTGTTCATGCGTGTTCCTCATCGGTTAGTAACGCTATATTTAATTGCACACTTAGTCTATCAGGCTATTTTTTGGGAAATCACGATATAATTTGATATTATTCGATTATTTTTAAAGTTCCCCTATCCTGCTGTGCGTGAACTAAGCTGTTGACTGGTCAGCATATGAGGTGGTTAGGTTTTTAGCTTCAGTTTTGATTAAATTATTGTCTAATCAGGCGCGTATTATGTGGTGAATATACACCTGTAATGCATACTGCTGTTTGGCCCTTCCAGATATCTCACCTTTTCGCCAAAAATGACTAATTATATCCCTGGGAATGTCTGACATCAGCACATACATACTGTAATAGACATGCTAGGCACGAAAGCTTGACATGTGTAACAACAGTAACTAAGGAGGACGTGGCTTAGCAAAGGGTCAATTGCACTTTTAATGATTAAAGTTGACTATTGGATGCCACATTTTACTTTCATTGAGTGTGTATGTTCAAGTTTGCTTCTAGTGCTTAAATTTGTGAATTTTCATCTTAAATGTGACGCATCTAATAGTCTTTGTTGATTTTTGACCTCACAAGTGAAGTAAGTTTGGAATAATTAAGATTTTTTTTAATGTTTATAAAAATAATTTTACTGCTCTTTAAGCACTCAAAATATTTTACTACCCAAGTATGGATTAATATCATTAAAATATGGTAAACAATAATATTGTGCTATATGATTACAGTTTAAAGTAAACAGTTTAAAGTTAATTAGTTTCTGAGACAAAGCTGAATTTTCAGCATCATTACTCCAGCCTTGTCACTTGATCTTACAGAAATCATAATAATAAGATTTTATTAGTTATTGATTTCATATCATTATTATGGGTCATTAAGAAAGGTTTATTATTTATTAACAATATGCTGACAATGATTTTTACTGCTTAATAAACTCATGCACTTTTCTCTTATTTGATTACAAATTGAAAGTAATAAATTGTAAAATAAATAAATAGATAGATAGGATTAATCCATTAATTATGTTTATTATTTGTGTAAATTAAAAACGTTTTTCAATGGAGGTCCATCTCTTTTCTGGTCAATACAACGATGCGTTTAATTATGTTTTATGGTATTATAGCAGATCTCATAAGGCTCTATAAATTATCGGTCATGCTTTACAATAAGGAATAATATGAACTAATTATAAACAACACTTGTACAGCATTTATTAATCATAGTTCAACATTTACTAATGCATTATTAACATCCAAATTGATGCTTTATTACAGGTAGGTAATGCACACCATCGGTTAACATGAACTAATGATGTATTTGCATTAACTAAGCTTAAATAACATGAATAATACTGTAGTAAATGTATTGTTCATTGTTTGTTGATGTTAATAACTGCATTAACTAACATTGACTAATACATCGTCATTGTAAAGTGTTACCAAATTGTCATAATATTTATTCTGATCCTAATTATTCCAACCGTTCAATCTCTGGTGCATTTAAGCTAAAACAATATACATTGATTGCATTTCTCCTTGTTTCTCATCAGGATAAAAAACTGATTAAAACTCTGTTCGACGTTCTGGCTCACCCGCACAATTACTACAAGTACTCGACTCGGGACTCCACAGAGATGCTCCCGCGCTCCTTCATTCGCCTCATCCACAGCAAAGTCTCGGCCTTCCTGCGTCCGTACAATTAATCCAAAAAGAGCACCGTCCACCTCCACACAGGCCTCGAGTCAACGGGATCCACACACACATGAACACACACACTTTCAACACCACATACGCTATGCAGATGCTTCACCATACCGTTTCTGTTCTTTTTTTCTTGTCAGTCATCTCTGAAAGGGAGAAAAGCTTCAGTGTAGTTTATATGTAGCGCAGTCGTATCGAGCCAATGAACGTGTTTCTTTTTCTCCTCGTGTTCGGTGCCGTAACGATGTTTCCGTTCGCTCGCTTGAACGTTCGCACGATCAGTCCTGTAGTAAGCGACATGCGCGTTTAAACACACACACATAAAGAGTGTGTTGTACAGACAAAAAGAAAGCCGTAGCATGTCAAAGACGAGAAAAAAACCCAACTGGAGCTAGCTGTGATCGTGCTTTAAGAATAGACTTTTTTTTTTCAGCTCTCGTAAACGCTAGTTCTCAAAAATTCAATGTACAATCCTTTGTATATCTGTACTTTTAGTGTGCTCTTGGTGAGATCTAATTCATATGACAACGTTAAAGCATTATATTTGAGCTCCTAGAGCATACATGTAATCTCTAAAGGTCATACTGTTAAAACAGTAATGTTCAGATCGTATTCTTGTCAAATGCATATTCGTCTTTTTCCTAATATTCAAGTTTTAATTTAACAAGGCTTAGAAGACGTGTGTTATATTGCAAAGGCTCGGATGGTGAAAGAGGTTGGAAGTCAGTGCATTGGTTTATTTTTTGTGCGGGACATGCAATTGCTGCTTCTTCAGAAAAAAAAACGTCACTTTACGCCTTCGTTTTACCTAATGCAGTTCACGAAATGTCCTGAAGAGAAGAGCAGTCGAGGGGCCGGACTCTTGGAGATGATGTTTTCATAATGCAGTGTTTCTCAACCACTTTCCTGCAGGACCACCAACTCTCTCCATGTCTCCTTAACCAAACACACCTGAATCAGATCATCAGTGCATTAGCACTGAAAGACCTGTAATGGATGAGACAAAGGAGACACATGTAGTGTTGGTGGTCCTCCAGGAACGTGGTTGAGAAGCACTGTCATAATGCATGCATGAATCACTGATAAACGTAAACCACAGCTTGCATTGGATGGACTTGAGTTTAAAAGAAAAAAAAACAGCAGCATTACACACTTCAATCCAACATAAAGGTGGAACTGCAGTGTTTTGTGGTTGTTTTTGCACATTGAGACCCAAAGAGAAGCATCAGTGTTCGGGTTACAGGGGTCACGTTTCATCGAAACTTGCCAAATAAGCCCGTGGACATCGACATTTATGAGTGTTTCCTGTATTAATTATGAACCCGTTAGTATTGCTCATGAATGTGTTTATAGGTAGAGCCCTCAACATAAAGTGACTCTGAGAAAAGAACCAAACTTTGAGAAGGTCAAACCATACCCAGTTTTTTGCGAAATGGAAAAGGACTGGTTAGAATGGTAGTTTACTGTTGTCTTTTTTGTTTTGTATATTGTAAATATGAAATAAACAGACTGATTGGAGTCTGAGAGATAAGTCCAAACACAAGTTGTTCTCCCGAGCTTGTATTTAGAAACTTCCCACTGTACGATCTGCACTTCTGAACAAAAGAGGGTTTGTTGGATTTTGAGCATCAAGCATAGAAATACTATTGCTAGCGTATGGTCACGCTGTGTATAAACATGCATTCTTGTGTTACCCACTTTGGCTAGCTTTATATGTTTTCAACTAAACCATGAAGCTAACTATATATGTCAACTTTGAAGAGATAGTTCACGCGAAAGTGAAAATGTGCTGTTAATTTACTCTCCCTCAGGCCATCCAAGATATCAGAGACTTTTTTAGCAGAACTTGAAAATTTTTTAGCTGAAACATTTTGTTTTTGGTTTTTCACAAAATATATGTGTTTTTAGCTTCCTTGTTAGAGCAACTGACTCCCACGCAAATAATCGCTGGTTCAATCCCAGCTCATGCTGGGCAGGGTGCAGTAGGACCAGTGGATTACATGTGGGGGCTCGTCCGGTATGGGAGTGAGGTTTAGGAGGGTGAGTGTAACAGAGGCCATCTAGCGAAGTGCTATGCAGATAAACATAACTCCTCTGATCTCAATAGGTGCTCTAGCCGCCGACGCTAGAGGCCATGGTCTTTAGCCTCCTTGTTAGAGCAATCGACCCCCATGCAAAGAATCGCTGTTTCTATCCCAGCTCTGACCGGGTTAAATGCAGTAGGACTAGTTGGTTACATGTGGGGGCACGTCCGGGATGAAAGTGGGGTTCAGGGGTGTAAGTGTAGTGGAAGCCAGCTAGCAAAGTGCTATGTGGGTAAACATCACTCCTCTGACCTCAAAAGGTGCTCTAGTGACAGACGCTAAGGCCATGGCCTTTAGCCTCCTTGTTAGAGCAACGGACTTCCATGCAAAGAAATGCTGGTTCGATCATAACTCAGACCGGTTTGGGTGCAGTAGGACCGATGGGTTGCACGTGGGGGCTCGTCCAGGATGGGAGTGAGGTTAAGGGGTGTGAGTGTAATGGAGGCCAGCTAGTGAAGTGCTATGCAGGTAAACAACACTCCTCTGACCTCAATATGTGCTTTGGTGACAGACACTAGCGGCCATGGTCTTTAGCCTCCATGCTAGAGTAACCAACTCCAATGCAAGGAATCTCTGGTTCAATCTCAGCTCAGACTGGATTGGATGCAGTAGGACCAGTGGGTTACATGTGGGGGCTCATCTGGGATGGGAGTGAGGTTAAGGGGTGTGAGTGTAATAGAGGCCAGCTAGCGAAGTGCTATGCAGGTAAACATCACTCCTCTGACCTCAATAGGTACTCTAGTGGCAGACGCTAGAGGCCATGGTCTTTAGCCTCCTTGTTAGAGCAACCAACTCCCATGCAAAGAATTGCTGTTTCGATCCGAGCTCAGACCAGGTTGGATGGAGTAGGACCAGTGGGTTACATACAGGTCAGTTAATTCCAGCACATTGAGAGGTTTGTTTTGCCTGTAAAATATATAGGCAATAAGGCCATGTCCACATGTACATGGGTATTTTTTAGAAACAACAAAACATCTCCTTCCACATAAAAACCAGCAGGTAGCGATAAAAGTCAAAGGTAGAAGTCTGAAAGATTAGAAAACCCACCTTGTCGAACTGGAGTAGTAAAAAGTTAAACAAACATCAGAAAGAATTGGGATAAAATCATGACATTTTTCAGGAAAAAATCTTGATATCATATTTTTACCGTATTGTCGATATACTGGTCTGTTGTGGTGAAGAAGATGTATTCATCGAGTCACATTTTATGAATCATCAAGGACCACAGTTTTTGCTTGAATCAGTTTTTAATATTCTCCTGAAAGAAACCTTAGCTGGCCAGAATGTGAGTAATTTAACAGCATGTTTTCATTGTGGGTGCTATCGTAATATTTCAGCACTGCAAAAAAAATCTTACTTTCATGTCTTTGTCTTGTTTTTTAGTACAAATATTTAAACTTAAAGATACAATCAGGTCCATCATGAATGATAATTACAATAGTGGCTTTTCACAATAATTAAACAAGGCTCAAATAGTTTAAACAACATGTGAATTTGATTAAAAGGTGTTTTATACTGTATGAATATGGGTAGTGTGAATGAATTTCAGACATACTACATTCGCCATGTTGTTCTTATCACTACCAGTTGTGTAAACTTGCTTGCTTCCATTGATAAATCCTGTCCTGTGGCCTCATGGGATGGTAAAGTGTCTTTTGAATGTGCGTTTCAGAATTCAGCATCTCTCCACAGGTTTTATCTTTTAGAATTTTTAGCCATTAAAATAATTAGTATTAGGCCGTACTCACACTATGCTATCCGAACCGTGCTCAGGCCCGTTTCCCGGATCGTTTGAAAAGCGCTCTGAATCGGGCTCAGGCACGGTTCATTTGGCCGGCCCTGGCCCGGTTGGAAGAGGTGTGCTTGAGCCCGGTTCACCTGAGGACCAAAACTGAGGACACAACGTCACTTGCTGCGACGCACGAGCAGCACGATTTCGTGAAAATTTCCGAGCCACAAAGGCGATAGACCTGTTCAACATTATGCTGTGACTGGGTTGTGCACCTGCTGAGTAAACGACTCAAAAAAATCACCAACAAACTTAACAAAGCTGTGGACTCCATTGTGCTCAGCGTAGCTCTTCCTGTTTATCTTTAGTACGTCGCACTATAATGACGTAAGCGGGCTTGGGTACGGATGCGTAAAACGCAGTGTGAGTGCGGGCCGTTGGGGGAGAGAGAGGAGGGGGCACAATCGTGTTTCGGCCCAAAACGGGCCTGGGCACGGTTCGGATAGCATAGTGTCAGTACGCCCTTAGAGCTGTGTTGAAAAGCACTATCTGTTGTTTAAACTAGACTAAAGCATCTTCTGCTGGTAAAAAAAATAAAATAAAAACACTAAGTTAAAAACTACGATCAAAATCAATTCATGAGAGAAAAAGGAAGTGTTTTGAAAATCTCAGAAATGATGCAGAATCATTTTCAGAAATGATTTTTCACCACAGCTTTAATCAGCTGTAAAAAATAAAACTCAGTTTTTGTTACAAATCTGATTGTATTTTTGTGTTCTCCAATGTGTCATTAGTTTTAGCTGAGTCATGTTAACTCTGTTCCTGCCAGCATTTTTGTTAAGTTGTCAGTCAGCACCAGCATTTTTTATCATTTTCACCTAAATTTGATGGTCTTGATGATGTGCGTGATAATGGAGTAAGCTGTATAAATGTTCCTTTTTCTGATTGTCTTAGGAGATACATTTGGGTTTTCTTTACTCTAATACACCTAAAACATGGATTGCTATAACAATTTGTCACTGGCGAGGAAGGAGTTAATGAAGGCTAACCCACAATACTTTTTCCTATAATCCCTTGTCCTGCTTTAAAATTCCCTTTTCCGTTCTTTAAAATTGTGTTCTTACAATATTTTACTCTTATATTGACATTTGGTCAGAAGCATAAATTGATTTTAAAATCACAATAACGTTCATCAAAGTTATTTCTAGGACAATATATTTAACACCAGGAATGTTGATGATGATGACAGGCCTAGATACAATTACGTGAAAGATACAGTATTGAAAGATACAGTAAAGATACAGTATTGAAAGATACTAGATAGTTGCGTGAACTTAAGTTTTTTTTTTTTTGAAAATTGTATGTAAACGAAAACTTAAATGAAAGGAAAAATGACTATTTGTCTAACTCTATAGACTTTTTTGTTTTGTTTTTAACAAGAATTTTTCAGAAAACAATTTAAAATCTTGGCTCATTTATGTTTGTTTGTTTGTTTGTTTGCTTTATTATAGAGCACGTTTAAAAACAACATATGTTGATCAAAGTGCTTTACAAAACAACCAACATACAAAATCTATACTTATATAAAAGTATATATATATATATATATATACATACACAAATATACATACACAAACAAATTATGTAAAACTATTAAGTAGAACAGTATATATATATATTTTTTTTAATGAAACTTAAAAGCACCAAGGGAAGAGCATGACCCGATATGTAAAGGCAGGCCATTCCACAGACGAGGGGCTGTGACAGAAAAAGTCCTGTCTCCTTTTGATTTTAACTGTGATTTGGAAACAACTAGCTGAAACAGGTTTTCTGACCTAATTGACCTTAATGAAATGTGTCAATGTAGATGCTCACTAATGTAAGTAGGTGCCAGACCATTCAAACCTTTAAAAACAAATAGCAATAACTTGTATTGGATCCTAAATTAGACTGGGAGCCAGTGAAGGGATGATAAAACTGGTGAGGTACTAGAATTGTTTTTGTCCCAGTTAAAAGCCTAACGGCTGCGTTATAAACCCAGCTACATGCGTACAATTGAAGCATGCAAAACTCCTAAATACAAAGAGGTGCAGTAGTCCAATCTGGACATAATAAAAACGTTGATGATGGTTTCCAACTCCTTCCTTAGTTCCTTAATTGATAGAAACCACTTTTGACTTCAAGTGTAGAAAATTACCCCTCCAACCATACCTTAATCTCCTTAAAACAGGTGAAAAAGGACTGTTCACCCATTATTATGAGGATATAACGATGAGTATCATCAGCATAAACATGAGAGCTTACATTTATGCTTCTTACAGAGGGAAGCATGTAGATGGAAAGAAGTATCATTTAGCCTTTCAAGTATCTTACAGTACTAAAGAACAAGACAAATACTGGGAAAGAGTTCTTTCTTTTTGCAGAGAACTTTGCTATTTCAGTAACTGACTTGATAGAAAGAAATCCACCATAAGAGATGATAGTTTATGCTAATCCAGTGCTTCAAATCTAATACTCAATTGCACATTTCAGAAAAAAACATCAAATCAAATTGCATTGCTTGAACTGTTTGCATTTACAGAAAGTTTTGGGATTAATTCTGCGCTGGAAAACCAATTTTTGTAATATTCAATGAAACGGCTCAAAAAGGTGACCAAATTAATTCAAATGAATCAGTCTACAAACACACATGAATGGTCTTGGATATCAATCGAACCCTCATGAATAGATTGTGAAATACGGAACTAAAACAAAAGCAAGTGTGTGATATTTACAAGGGATGTTTTATGAAGCAGTTCTTGACATTTTAGGTATTTTGTACATTTGTCATCTATTACAAGTTTCACTAATATAATTGTTTAAATGTATAAATATGATAGTTTAGAAATAAAAGGGAAAGGGTGAAAAAACAAGTTGGTTTAAGCCAAGTGGTGGCGATCGTTCATAATCTCCAACTAACAGAAACAAAAAACTCAACGTCATCGTGTCCTGTGTGCAAATCAGGATGGCTCATATGTGAAATAGCCAATCGCCATGGAAAGAGAAGTTTGTGGTTCAAGTAGTCAATGTGTTGTTGAATGTTCACTAAGTTCAGAGTTTTAGTTCTAGTCAGTGTCATTGGCGGTCTGGGACTGCTTCTTTATTTTTAATTTCCAGTGTCTTTGCTCTACCAAACCCATTTCAAACAACAGTAAGTGTTCAAATTGATCAAGCTATGTTGGTGTTCATGTTTCTGTGTTTGTGTATTTCTTTTGTCATTTCCCCCATTTTTTTTTCTTCTTCTTAATGTCTTTATTTTTACTGAGAAAAAGAAATGACTTTTCCACATTGTTTCATGAAATGGGAAATGGTATTTGCACTTGAAGTTTGTTTATGCTCATGTACAAATGTCTGGATTTTGTATTGTCTTTTTAAATGAAATGAATTGGTGTTCTTAAAGTTGTCTATTTTGGTTTCTTAATTTAGAGGTCTATCTAACTATCTAAATAAATACCAATGCCGAGGACATGAAGAGTAAAAGAAAAAAAATGGATGATCCACAATGCTAAGGCAAGCCTTTAATCCTTAACTTATTCACTTTTTCCAAATATTTATTTATAATTCAATATTTTACCCTGAATATGTATGGAATTTTGTCATAGTATTTAGAGCTTATAAACATTGATGCCCACTGTAGTAATTTGACAATTTAATTGAAGCTAGTATCAATTACATTGCTTTATATATACCGCGGTGTGAAAAAGTGCTCACCCCTTATCAAGACATTCTTTTTTATTTCTTATGTTTGTCACACTTTAATGTTTTAGATCAGGGGGTCCAACCCTGTTCCTGGAGATCTACCTTCCTGCAGATTTTACTTGCAAGCCATATCAAACACACCTGCCTGTAATTATCAAGTTCTGTCCAGGTCCTATTTAATTGGTTCAGATGTGCTTGATCAGGGTTGGAGCTAAACTCTGTAAGAAGGTAGATCTCCAGGAACAGGGTTGAGCACCTGCTTTAGATCATCACATTTAAATATTAGTCAAAGATAATGCAAGTAAACATGTTGTTTTTTTAAATGAAGGATTTAATCATTAAGGGAAAACAAAGTAATAAACTACATAAACTGTTTGTTCACCCACCCACTGTTAAATCATAACCTCGGTTTATCACGCCTGTTCACAATCGAGAAATCCCTTAAATTGCACCTCCCTGACAAAATGAAGTTGATCAAAAGAGCCTCAAAGCTAGACATTGTGCAGGGAAATTCACAAACAAATGACAAAGAAAATAGAGATCTAATAGTCTGGAAAAGGTTATGAAGCCATTTCTAAAGCTTTGGGACTGCAGCGAATCACAGTGAAAGCCATTTTCTACTAATGGCAAAAACATAAAAATCTTCTCAGAAGTTACCGGCCGACCAAAATTACCCTAAAACTGTAGCGACAACTCATACATGAGGTCACAAAAAAAAAAAAAAAAAAATCCAAGGAACTTAAGGCTGCACTTGCCTCAGTTACGATGGCTGTTCATGACTCCACCATAAAAAAAAGACTGGGCAAATATGGCTTGGAGTTCCAAAATAAAATCCACTGCTGAGCAAGAACAACATAAAGGCTCGTCTCAGTTTTGCCAGAAAACATCTTGATAGTCCCCATGACATTTAGGAAAATGCTCAAGCTCAGGCAAACTTGGGCAGCAGGACAATGATTCAAATCACACCAGTAAGTCCACTTCTGAATGACTAAAGAAAAACAAAGTGAAGACTTTGGAGTGGCCTAGTCAAAGTCCTGACCTGAATCCAGTTGAGATGCTGTGGCACGACCTTAAAAAGGCAGTTCCTGCTTAAAAACCCTCCAGGGTGGCTGATTTACTACAATTCTGTAAAGATGAGTAGGCCAAAAAATTCCTCCACAGCGCTGTAACAGACTAATTGCAAGTTATCAAAAACGCTTGACTGCAATTGTTGCGTTTAAGGGTGGCCAAACCAGTTATTAGGTTTAGGGGGCAATTTTTTTCCACACAGGACTATGTAGTTTTATTTGTTTATTTATTTATTTTTTAATAAATAAAAACTTCATTTCAAAACTGCATGTTTGACTATATATATATATATACTTATATAAATACTATATATTTATATATAAACCCAAACTACATTGTCCTGTGTGGAAAAAATGCCCCCATTAGTTAGTGCCAAAGCCAAAACTTGAACGAAATTAGCGGCATAACTTAAAATCATGAGGCAAAAATTAGAAAACCTCAATTGACATGTTAGGGAAAATATTAAATAATATTTAAAAAAAGACTAATTGAGAGAATATGGATTTTAATATATTCACTGACAATCAAGATGATGTTATTTTCAGTGGATATATTAGCAGTTATTTAATGCGGTTAAAATATAATCCCTTCTGTGACATTTTACTGGGTGTTTTTATTAATAATGGTACAAACGTATAATGATCTACTTGTTTGTTTTGAAAAATATATATATTTAATAATTGAAAGCTCAGTTTAGTTGGACTCAAGTCTAGTTCCCTTGCTGATGTGTAAAACGACAAAAACTCACACACATTATTGTCTTTTAAATGGTTTATTTTCATTTCATCATACTTCTGGCCACATGTTTTAAGATCATTAAAAGACCAATCTTAGCTTTCGCTTTCATTTAGGATGATCAAAATCTGACAAGCAGCAAACATTTTCAAAGTGGCAATTTATCAGCATTTCTTCAGTATTTTTGGACATCCACAGCTGAGGCGGCAAACTTCATGGAGGATTGACAATCAGGCGAGCCACAAACACACCTCCGCTTATTGACTGGGAAAGAAACGCCACATGGACTCCTGCATTCCTCCTGGATGACAGTATTGACTCCACCATAACTGCATGATGTCTGGATGCTGCAAGGCTGATAAACAGACCTGAAGCCGCTGCGAACCTTCTTTCCACAAACTCCAGAGCTTATACAGCCGCACTCCAGCTTTCCACAAACTCCAGAGCTTATACAGCTGCACTCCAGCTTTCCACAAACTTCACAGCCGCACTCCAGCTTTCCACAAACTCCAGAGCTTATACAGCTGCACTCCAGCTTTCCACAAACTCCACAGCTTTTACAGCCGCACTCCA
>CAIGQQ010002600.1:0-14900 GCA_903798035.1 Danio albolineatus
CGGGTGTCGCTCCTGTCAGCTAAGAACAGGAAACTGAGGCTACAATTGAACGGGAGATTCACATCATGAATGTGCAGCTGACAAATCTGCAGCAACTGCGTGATGCTATCGTGTCAATATGGAGCAAAATCTCTAAGGAATATTTCCAGTATCTGGTTGAATCTCTGCCATGAAGGATTAAGGCAGTTCTGAAGGCAAAAGGGGGTCCAACCTGGTACTAGTAACGTGAACCTAATAAAGTGGCCGGTGAGTGTATATGAATTATTCACACATGAATTATTCTTTTAAGCAAGTTTGCAGTAAACACAAGAGTCTCTGACGTTTAAAACATGTGCCGTGATCAAGGGCGTAGATTTGGTAGATTGTGAAAAAAGAAAAATAAGAGCAAAGTGCAATGAAGCACTGGACTTCATAAACAAACTCAATAGATTCAACACAGATTAAGAAAGGTTCATATATTGTGAAATTATCACTAATGCAATAATAGTATATGCAATATATGTATGGCGGACGTATGATAAATTACATTTATTTTATGCTTTGGTTGTTTATCTAAATTCGACCAATCAGATGGGGCCTTGCTTTCTTTAGCCCCGCCTCCCAAGTAGCTGCTGTTCTGCTATTAGCTGGAGCCCAAAGCTGAACCCAGAGCTGAAAGTAAACATAATGGGCGGAGTCAAGACGAGAGAGGAATATGACAACAGCCAATCAGAGTCAGAATATCTGCTCACTCATTCATGGTGTTTCAAAGACTCAATGTTTGCACCAGTTTTAGTCTGAATTAGAATTGATTAGATCTGAAAAATAGCAACTACCTGTTGAATTTAATATCATTACATGAAAGAATGCTTAAAATAGCAAAAATAAAAATAGCATTTTACTCGGGAAATGTTATGTATCTTAAGAAATATCGTTATATTCAACAACAACGTGCAGCCATAATACTGACTGTTCAGAAGATATTGGGAGGGTTGAAGTTGCATGTTTTGTTTTGTTCATTTAACATGCAAACCGCTTTAAATCATCACATATCTGACAGGATTTTCCCTGTCAATCTTCACAATATCAAAAATCGAAACATTTATTTAGTGTCACTCACCCCGGTGCTGACCAGCGACAGCATGATTCTCTCGTTGAGCGCCAGTGTTTCTCCCTGCTTCATTTTGATACGCTTTTTATCCAGACACTTCATGGCATACCTGAGACACGAGCGTTAATGAGCAGGTGCTTTTAAACGATCTCAAAACGAGCTTTTCATGGGTTTAAATGTCAGAAAAGCACTTACATTTTCCCCGTGTCTGCCTTTCTGCATCCGTAAACCTCTCCGAAGCCTCCTCTGCCGATGATTCGGTGCACGCTGAAGTCGTTCATCGTCAACTGCAAGCGAAATCAGGAGAATATTAGAGAAAGCCTGATTTATGAACGTAAACAAAACGTAAATAGAGACGCAAACTCACATGGATGTTGAGCTCTACATTCTTCCACTGGCAGAAACGTGTAAACTTGTCGCTACACAGCAAAGCAAAAGGTTTTTAGATGATAAAATCATTCTTAAGTCACAAATTAGTGAAGTCAAACAATCATACGCATGCAAAATAAAGGTTTTCATCTACATGATATGTAGTGTGTACTGTCTATATTTATTATGCAAACATAAACACACACGTGCACGTAAATATATTAGATTTTTTAAATATTTATCTATAAAATACAGATTTAAATGCAAAATAAATATGTAAATGTTTTTGTCTGGTATATTTTGTAGTATATATGTGTGTGTGTGTATATATTATGAAAATAGAAACCTTTATTTTGGATAAAATTAATTTAGGGCTGCACAAAATACCAATAAATCTTATTTTTATAGTGATTATACTATACACATTATGCAGAAAAGTGTGATGCATTGAAATGATTTAATCTGTTAAGTATTATTATGTTGCATGCATAATTTATTCAAATTTGTCCAATCAGATGGAGGCATTACTATCTTTAACTCCGCCTCCCCAGTAGGTGCAGCTCTGCTATAGGCTAGAGCGGCCCATAGAGCCCACAGTCTAACACAGTGTTTTAAAGTCATTTTAAAGTAGATTTTCTGATTAATGTCATTAGATTTTTATTAAAATTTTTATATAAATAAATAATTATTTTTTTAATTGCTAAAAAACTGCATATCTTTTATGGGAAATGTATCATGAGTGATATTGTTATTGCGGTACTCAACAACTAGTGATGGGAATAACAGCGCTATAAATAAACGGCGTTACTAACGGCGACACTTTTTTTCAGTAACGAGTAAACAATTAAATTACTGTTTCCCCCGTTACTGACAATTAAATGTGCGTTACTATAACATTGGCGCTGTTGTCCAGTGGCTGCCGTCGCATCATCCAAGTGGATGCTGCACACTGGTGGTGGTGTGGAGAGAACCCCTCATGATTGTGAAGCACTGTGGGTGTATGGCCATACACAATAAATGCACTACATAAATACACATTACATTACATCATTTGCAATGTTTCCAAACTGCATTGTTTTTAACATTTCTTATTAATTTTTTAATCTGTGTTATATTAGTTTCTGTAGTGGTTCATTCACTGTGGCAAAGACTCAAAATCAAAGTAAAATGAATGAATGATTTTCTGTAAATCTGCTTCTGATTATGACACATTCACACCTAAATGGTTATAAGAGATGTGTTTAAGGTGTTATATGCAGCATCTTTAATTCTTATTCTTAGGCAAGATCTTCTCTTCAGGTTCATACTGAGAGGGAAAATGTGCTTGATGCTTTATAGAGCTTGAAGCATTGGAATCTGTACTCGGTATCGGACGATCACCATGACATCAAATCAGTACTTTTAGAATTAGGTAACTCAGTTATATTAGTGAGAAGTAACTATAACTAAATACTCTTTTAAAGGAACATGCCCAGCACTATCAACAACAACACTGCATATCTTCCCAGTATCGTGCAGCCCTAATTCAACAGTCTGAATACAACAAACATATATATTTTTTAAAGTATGTGTATATAAATATATATATATATATATATCTATATATATATAAGAAGCCAGTCGTGTCACCTTTCAATGAATTTCTGAAAGATCATCCCTCGAAGACTGTCACAGATTTCAACAATATATGGCTGGAAAGAGAGCAAACAAATGCGTCAGGATCTTTTCTGGTCCTGCTATCCAAACACTTTCACTTCCTTTAACGTATGTTCACACCGAAGGCGGTGAGAGCGTCAAAGTTCGCTCTGGCCGCCCTGTCGCCAACACTGTCTGTCTTCAGATCTCCGGCGGCGAGAGCGTCAACATTTGCTACACTGATCTCGTATTTAAAGGAGCTGCTGCAGCATTATCAGCAAATCACTTACATTTCCACATAAACATGCTCTCTAGTGTGAAAATGTTGACGCTTTTATCAGCGTATCAAATATTATTTATTTAACAATGGAAGATCAGGTTGGTTAAGTCGTCTATTATGTGTCCATATGTCTGAAATATCCTAAAGCAGCTATACTGATTTGTACTGTCGCATGAAATTCCCGCTTTTTTAACGAAAAAAAAATATATAACAACATTAATGCACATCAGTAACTCGCCACTAACTTTTTTTTAATGTATATCCCTCTAAGCAAACATTGTAAGTAACTGGAAGTCCTGTCGGCGCCAGTAGCCTAGTGGTTAGTGCGTCGACACTTAGCACCGAGGTGCTCGCGGCGACCCGAGTTCGAGTCCCGGTTCGAGGTCCTTTGCCGATCCTTCCCCTACCTCTGCTCCCCACACTTTCCTGTCTGTCAATCAAGGTGTAAAACCCCTAAAAAATTATTTAAAAAAATAAATAAATAAATAAAAAATAACTGGAAATCTGGCAACCACAATGTTAAACCCTTGGGAACAAGTGTGGTTGGAAACAAAGTTCACAGTGACTGTGTTCTCTGGACTTTTCTCATGTGGTGGACTTCTACATTCTGATTGCTTGCCGCCGAACCGTGTCATAGCTCATTACCATAAAGTTGACTTGACTTCAACTCTCTTCGACGCCCACACTGGCGAAGATGCACCGCTGGCTCCCATTGAAAATGAATGACTTCCGTCTACTTTGACGCTCTCGTCGCTATCGTACGGATAGTGTAAAAGGCACAAAAGCCAACGTGCACTCAGAGAAGCAGGCTGGATTTACTGTGGCGTTGGGGGACTCACCTGAAAGAGATTTGGAGGGACTTGTTTCTTTGCTAGGTGAGTCTGGACATGGTCGACTGCTTTCTTGGAGAAGGGCTGTGAGAAAGGAAGGTAGATTAAGTGACATTTGTGATAAGAGAGGTCAAAACACTAAAACAACACGAACGGCTTCCTCTGGATAAACGTCAGGCATGGACATGAACCTGCTCGGCGTTGGTGGTTATCACAACAGAAACACTGGGACAAAAGCGTAGCGACCTGGAGTGTCCTGTAGGCCATTGTGTTGGTGCATTCAGGCTTCCTGTTTCTGAAAAACTACGGCTGGAGACTGACGGAGGCTAATGGCACTCTTGTGTTCTCAATAGAAAACATCTGAATGGAGTCTCTGGATCTTTGTTTGACAATAAAAATCATCCCGCCAGCAGCAATGCATTTCCCTGAACGCATCAAACTAGAGATGACCATTATAAAGAACTAGAATATTACTTTTTTATTTGTTTTATAAATTTTTTGAATGAACAAATGCACATTTTGTGTGTATGTGCACATATACAATGTATATATAGTGTATTAAACTGAACTCCAACACTAAACACTGGACTAACACTTTCAATTTACTATAACCTTCTATGTGAAGCTGCTTTGGCACAATCTACATTGTAAAAGCGCTATACAAATAAAGGTGAATTGAATTGAATTGAATATTTATATGCTTTTAGTAAAACTTATATACACACACACATCTACACTACCTGACAAAAGTATTGTGGTTGTTTCCCAGTTGTAATTTCCCAGTTGTCTCCGGTCGGTGACATTGCTAACTATTAGGCTGGCACGAGAAATGTGCTTGATGGAAAGATGCTGGGAGGTTGTAACTCGGATACGATTGCAGCCGGAAGTTAACGAGAATAATTTATTAAATTAGATTATTTATTAAATTTTTTGGTATTTTATTATGGTCTACCCCCACCCCAACCCTAAACCCAACCGTCACAGAAGCGTAGTAACAGTAGTTGTACCGAGTATTATCTATGTTATCTATTAAATTACCCAATAAATTGTATTTTTTTAACCCCTACGCCCACCCCAACCCTAAACCCAACCGTCACAGAAGAGTAGTAACAGTAGTTGTACTCAGTATTATCTATGTTATCTATTAAATTACCCAATAAATTGTATTTTTAACCCCTACCCCCACCCCAACCCTAAACCAAACCGTCACAGTACAGTAAAAATATTAATTATTGTTATACAGGAACTAGTGGATGAGTGCAGGGAGAGAGGCTGGAGAACTGTCTATGAGCCCATAGACGTAGTATGCAGAGGCTTTGCAGGGCGTTCACTTTGCAAAGTCCTCAGTTTTTGGGCATAACAGGGGTGGCAAAGAAAAGGGCCATTCGATCCGCAAGTTAAGCCGCAGAGAAGGCCACAAGGTGGCTGTGGATGAAGAGGGCAGATCCGTGGACTGCTACTGGGACGCAAGTCAGGACTGGATTACTCTTCATTGTTTGGACTCTCAGCAGTGGATATTAAACCACACTGAACTGAACTCCAACACTAAAAACTGGACTGATCTACTATAATCTTCTATGTGAAGCTGCTTTAGCACAATCTACATTGTAAAAGTGCTATAGAAATAAAGGTGAATTGAATTGACTTGATCAATCCCGGCTGGGTCACTTGGGTGAGAGTGTATGATGATGAGAGACCCGAAACACCCAATGATCCCAGGATACATCACTGAGGAAGTGTCCCAGATGCATCCATGAGATGTTTCTTGCATAAAATATAGTGTCATAAAAAAATGCTGCTATATTAATGTGCATATCCGATCTAGACTTTACCAGAGAGGAGGTCTATATATGTAGTTTACTGTAGTAAAGGCTAAAGTATATTACGGGAATTACTATTAGTTCATGAGAGTTACTAATGATACTACATTACGTAGTGTGATTTATTAATATTTATTAATGAAGAGTTAATATATATACACAATATAATGCTCATTCCTAAATATTTCCCTTTACTATAAATGACTAAATGTGTAATACCTGGTTTTACTAGATGGTTTGTTTTTGCTGTTATATACTATAATTAGTTTCTGTTTGACAGAGCATATTATTTACAGTAAATAGCCTAATTGAACTGAACAGTTATGCCTCATATGTGAATCTGCGGACATTTTTTGCTATTTCTGTGGAGTATTTTGTTAAAAATCTGCGGATTTATGCGGAATTATTTTAGGAACATCATAAAAAAAAGAAATAATATATAAAATAAAAAGTAATACCTTTTTAACTTTTATTTCATGTTTACAATGCGAATCCAGTTAGATTCAATTTATTTGATAAACAAAGCAAGTCTAAGAAAATATTACCCTACAAACTGTATTGTAAATAAATCATATGAATATTTTCATATTAATCAATATTTTTACTGAAATTAAATTGAAAACTGAATAAAAATAAACGTACACACATTTACACCAGTAAATAAACAGAATCAATGATGGGCTAAAAATCTGCGGAATTCTGCGCGCGCAGATTCCATGTGGGCCTACTCATATGCTTCATCGACAGTGTTATTGATCACTCAGATGTGACTGACCTGGATTTAAGTTGCTTCGATTAAAAAACGAAAACTGTTAAAATATCTTACATGTAATTTTTTTTATTGCAAATGCCACAAAAATCACCCGCACAACTAACTAAAATTCAGATTTTTTAACAACAGTAAATAGTTTTTTGTATTAAGGTCTGGTTTTGTGATGGCTGTACTTTAAAATTAAGTTAATATAATGTTAATTCAGGATGAAAGATGCTGAAAGTCTAAAAGTAAACACAGAGCTGCTGTAAGCTCACTCCTGCTTGAACATGATTTAGTTGAAAATATCCATTAGAAACTTAAAAGTAATCAAAAAGTAATCAGATGTAATCAGTTACTTTACTTTTATAAAGTAATTGAAAAGGTACACTATTTATTACATTATAAATAGGGTCATTTGTAGGGCCAAACGAAATCTGTGCGTGCAGAATTCAGCAGATTTTTAGCCCATCATTGATTCTGTTTATTTACTGGTGTAAATGTGTGTAAATGTATATTTATTCAGTTTTTAAATTAATTTCAGTAATAATATTCACTAATATGAAAATATTAATATGATTTATTTACAATACAGTGTGTAGAGTACTATTTTCTGTCTTTTAGTAGAGATTTTATATGAGAGACTTGCTTTGTTTATCAAATAAACTGGATCTAATTGGATTTGCATTGTAAACATTAAATAAAAGTTAAAAAGGTATTACTTTTTATTACATATATTAAGGTTTTAGTTATGATACTGCTAAAATTATTCCACATAAATCCGCAGATTTTTAACAAAATACTCTGCAGAAATAGCAAAAAATGTCTGCAGATTCCGTCTGGCCCTAGTCATTTGTAATCTGTAACCTATTACATTTCTTAAGTGACCTCCACAACACTGGTTGTCCCCCAATATAAAGTGAAAGCACACTGTTTTATAATCACCTTCACTATTAACTGAATCGCCTTTGTAAAACAACCATGCAGTGAACAGAAAAGTGCTCGAGATGATGTTAACTGTGGCCTGTTTTTCTTACGTGTGAACATGAAAGCAGCTCCTTCATTATGTAGACGTCGTAAATCTGTCGACTGCGAGTTAGCCTCTCCTCTTCCGAATCCAGCTTCTCGTACTCTTTAATCTGAAGGACACACAACAGGATTAGCGTGATCATCTCAGACACAATCCCACGCTCTTTAATAAGACACACTGACTGTGTTATTCTGGCCAAAGGAAGCAGAACAACACTGAGCAGGTCAGGTCAAACACACACCACCTGGAAACTATTGAGCAGAAACGCACACTATTGTCAGCAGTGTGAAAAAAAAAACACAAATACTCTGCTTCGCTGTTTTGATTTATACAGAACTGCTCAATTTGTTAAGCAAGTAAGGACAATTGAAAGGTCACGAAACACCAGAACACGTGTTTGAGCTGTTGACAGTCATATCTGTGTCCTGCGCTGCTATAAACACTATGAGGACACTATTATATCTCACTAAACAGTGGACATTGCTTGTTTTTGCGTAATTTCCAGCAAATTCGTTCTTCTGGTTTGAAACTAATGTTTGAAGCTGCGTCACGCCGATGAGATCCATGCGTGTATTCCAGCGTGGAGAGTGGACGTCTGTACCTGCCAGTGCATCGTGACGTCTCTGAGTGTGCAACATTAATTCATGAGATAGACTTGGTTCAAACCAATCAGCGCGCTCTAATGTATATGCGGCGCAACTTTATTAATATGTATGATAGTTTCGAAGATTACCTGTTACAGTGTTCAGACGACAGAGAGACGCCACAGTGTGTTGCCAAAGCAAGTGGAAGAAGATGAATTGTTTGGTGACACAGGTCGCCAGTGTTGTGTTTATGTGCTGCAATGAAGGTTTTGTTCATTTCCCGCTATGAGAGCGCAGCTGGACTCACGTGTGAACAACAGTGCATGCGACACGTGCAGAAATGCGTTTGTAATTAACGTGTTACCCGAAAGCTTTTCACATCTGGAAATGGTGAAATCTGGATTTTCCGCTCGTCTCCCTATAAAACAGTTCATGTTGATTGTCCTGTCTCTACAGATTCGGTCAGTGAGCGATCAGTGGTGTTTGTGTGTTTATTCAGATGGTGAAGTTAGTTCGTATTGTCAGTCTTTCAGTGTTTAAAGACAGACCTTAGTAAAGATGATTAGAGCTGTTACTGAGTTTACAGCAGGTTAACGTCACTACAGTATTATAGACTGAAAGATCTGCTGTAAATGCTGCTCTCTGAGTGTAAACATGTAAACACCGCAGTCAAACTATTACCACCGTGGAGGATTTTCACTACATTTTGTGACAGGATAGTCTACACACACACGGCTTTCTGACGATACCTAACGAGAGCATCTAAGTTACCGAGAAATGTGGAAGGTTTTTTATTTCCCTCATACACCACACGGTATCAAACGCTCCATTAAAACCACTCTCTATTACTCAATAGTCCTGAAATTAATATATAAATAAATTGAAAAATAAAACTATGCTTGCTCAGAAATCTGTGGATTTCTGCGGGTGCAGATTCTGTGTGGGCCTTCTCATTACATCCAATCGCCATAAAGGCTGTTAGAATGCTGGCAAAGCGAAAACAATTTTACCTCCTCGTAAAACTTGAGCTGCGGAACGGCCTCGTCGATCTCGTTCATGCAGAAATCCTTGAAGAGGAGGAAACCTGGAGGAAACAACAGGAGGAGGAAGGAGAATAGAGTTAGATAAGGTGCCATGCAGAACCACCAAAGGAGACATTTGACCTTTTAAGCATGCACAATGCAAGAAAACACAATACATACAGTTGAAGTCAGAATTATTAGCCCTCCTGAATATATTTAACACATTTCTAATCATAATAGTTTTAATAACTCATCTCTAATAACTGATTTATTTTCTCCATGATGACAGCACATAATATTATATTAGATATTCTTCTAGTGTTCAGCTTACTTTCTGTATTTCTTTAATGGGTTTTGTTTAGCTATAATATTGTGAAATATGGATTCTGAGTGTGTAATGATACTAATAATGAGATGGAAATGTTTCGGAATTTCATTGCATTGATGTCGACGTGAATAAAGAATGTTGATGACTGATATGCTATTTTCCTGAGCAAAGAGATCATGTTTTTAAAGGTGAAGGTAAACATTTCTTGTGGTTAATTACAGTATTGAAATGAAAATGAGATTGTTTTTAATTATTTAGAGGCCATCTAATGACGTAGTGTGATTGACTGTGGGATAAAAGGGTGGAGTGGCAGGACTGTGTCACACACTGAGGAAGGCATTGTGCTGAAACGTTTGTGTTTTGTATCACCTATTGAGTGGAAAATAAAAGCTACACAAAGTGATTATTTAATGAGTGCGAATCATGACCTTCTGAATAATATTGTTCTGGAGACAATCCAACACTAATATTGCTGAAGGGGGCTAATAATATTGACCTTAACATGGGTTTAAAACAATTAAGAACTGCTTTTATTCTAGCCGAAATAAAAAAAATAAGACTTTTAAATTTTAACAAATATTAGAGGAGATACTGAGAGAAACTCCTGAATCTGAGAAACATCATTTGGGAAATAATAAGCCAAAATTCACAGGACGGCGAATAATTTAGACTTATATAAAACAGTATAAAAGAGACATGTTAATGAGGCCTGTTGAATTTCCTGAAAGGCGTTCATGCCAAAGTAAACTAAAGCATAAACGAAGGGGAAACCCATAAAGAGAGGACTAAAACAACAGCTGTACCACCATGAATAAATAACACGATTTACTTTGAAGGTGGAAGCAATATTGGCATAACCAAATCAACATCACGAGGAGAAGAAAGACCACAAGGCAGATAGAAGATAACGCTTCATCTGTAATCATTGTAAACATTCAGTCTAGCAATGCGAGACACTCTCCTAGGCTGAGATATTAGTCATTGAATAGTGTATTACATTTTTATTTATACAGCAGGGATGTCGAAATGTGCTTGATTCTGATTGGCTGATGAAGGTTCATTTTATAAGGATGTTTGGTTATTTTCAGATAGGGTTAGAGATAAAGTAATTCCGGCAGGTTTTGAGCACATTACAGCTCCAGATCACTATGCTGAATGATTTCAGTTATTTCACAGCTGGATGCTAATGGTCTAATCTGATTCAATGATCTATGCTAAGCTAAAAATGCTCCTGTCAGACCAGGTTCTATTTTTGTTGATACTTGATTCTGATTGGCTGAGAAGGCTTCATTTTAAGGTGTTTGGCTATTTTCAGATAAACGGAGAGAAAAGTAGTTCCGGCAGGTTGTGAACACATTACAGCTCCAGATCACTACGCTAAATGATTTCAGTTATTTCACAGCTGGATGCTAATGCTCTAATCTGATTCAATGATTAATGCTAAGCTAAAAGTGCTCCTGTCTGACCCGGTTCTATTTTTGTTAATACTTGATTCTGATTGGCTGATGAAGGTTCATTTTTTAAGGTGTTTTGTTATTTTCAGATAAACGCAGATATAAAGTAGTTCCGGCAGGTTTTGAGCGTATTACAGCTCCAGATCACTACGCTGAATGATTTCAGTTATTTCGCAGCTGGATGCTAATGGTCTAATCAGATTCAATGATCTATGCTAAGCTAAGCTAAAAGTGCTCCTGTCAGACCTGGTTCTATTTTTGTTGATACTTGATTCTGATTGGCTGAGAAAGGTTAATTTGAAGTAGTTTGGTCATTGTCATAAACGCACAGCTAAAGTAGTTCTGGCAAGTTGTGCGCATTACAGCTCCAGATCACTACGCTGGTTATATTAATGATTTCAGCTATTTCACAGCTAGATGCTAATGGTCTAACCTGATTTAATGATCTATGCTAAGCTAAGCTAACGGTCCTCCCGTCAGACCTGGTTCTTTTTCTGTTGATATTCGATTCTGATCAGCTGATGAGTTTTGTTATTTACGATGTTTATATATAGGTAATAAAGCATCCTTTAAGAGCTCTTTAGCTCCACCCACTCCCAACAAACACAGTCAATGATGTCATCGAGTCTTATCTCAAAATACATAACTGCATTTCTTGCAAAGGACTTAAAATGTGTATCTTCATAAAAGCATTCATTCAGTATTCATTTCTAAATTCTAAATCTATTCATCAGATTTTTGTGACCATAAACAAACTAAAGTAAAATAGAAAATAACAGTACAAACAGAAAAATAAAAATATATATATACACAGTTGAGGTCAGAATTATTAGCCCCCCCTAAATTATTCGCCTTCCTGTTTATTTTTTTACCCAATTTCTGTTTAATGGAGAGAAGATTTCTTCAACAAATTTCTAATCATAATAGTTTTAATGACTCATTTCTAATCACTGATTTATTTCATCTTCTTCATGATGACAGTAAATAATATTAGACTAGATATTTTTCAAGACACTTCTATGCAGCTTAAAGTGACATTTAAAGGCTTAACTAGGGTAATTAGGTTAACTAGGCAGGTTAGAGTAATTAGGAAAGTTATTGTATGATGATGGTTTGTTCTGTAGACTATTGAAAAAAAATTACCTTAAAGGGGTTAATAATATTGACCTTAAAATGGTCTTTAAAAATTAAAAACTGCTTTTATTCTAGCCGAAATAAAACAAATAAGACTTTCTCCAGAAGAAAAAAATTTTATCAGACATACTGTGAACATCTCCTTGATCTGTTAAAGATAATTTGGGAAATATTTAAAAAAGACAACCAAAATTCAAAGGGGGATGAATAATTCTGACTTTAACTGTACACACACACACACTCACACACACACACACACACTCACAACAGAGCAAAATTTATTCAAAAATAAAAATAAATCACAGTATAACCCATAAATTGTGCAACAAACAGTACATGATGTGCATAAACAATATGTGATTTGTATTCATTTTACAAATTAAGCACATCAACAGTTCAGTGCTAAAAGTTGAGGTTAGCAGCTTGGTGTACATAAAATAAACATTGATAATAACAGAATAAACAAAATAAAAACATAGAAGAGAGAGCAAAGGGAAGATATATTAAACTGAATAGGCTGGGGGTGTCATGTTCTTCAAACCTGTGCTGTTTCTAAACTATTTTAATTAGAGTTTTCATTTGCTGTGCTTCATTAGATTATACTTCTTTGTCATATTAACGTCAGATTAGCATATTTTCAGAGGTAAAGAACAAAAATCCTAACATGTAAAAACACAAAACTATAAAAACCAATAAATAACAGAGACGTATTACACAATATCTTCTGCATTATGATGATAACAATTCTACAAGCTTTGTCTGGCTAAATGATCTGAAATAACTCATTTAATCCCCACTTTTTAATTCGGGATCAAATATATGACGCAAGCCCCTTGTGAGAGGTTCACCCAAACAGTAGATCTGTCACCGGTGACTCAGGGATGCGCTGACGGTAAACGCTCTCAATGAATGATAACAATCGGCTAACCAGCTGACCGTGGATTAGTTACTGTTGAGAGGATTATCTGGAAATCACAGCACAGACACACCACTCTCCTAATTCAGAAAATCCTCCATCAGACGGCCACCTTCACCTTTCACTTCTTCATCTGCCTTCAAAGCACGAAGCAGAAAGTTACCAGAAAAACACCCCTGCCATAATATCTCGATCTCGATCTGCGTTTTTTGTTTAAGTATTTTACAGTATACTTTAAAAATGCTCAAAACGTGTCTCTGTTAATGTTTTCAAACTATTACATTTGATTTATCAAAATCACACCAGTGGCAATTTCACATCCGTCACATCCATAACACTGAGGTGTCACATCCATAACGCAGCTTTTTCCTCATAAATGCAATAATGTCAAACTAAATAAAATCAATTATTTTTGTTCTACAGAGAGCGACTCTTATTCTTTTGATTAGCATCGTTTCTTTTGGGTTGTGCAGTTTCATTCACAGAATTTCTACAAAGTATGCTGTATACTGTAAACTCGCAGACTTTTTTGGCCACATCCATAACGCATGTTTATTTTCCTCATTTAAAGTATAAAACATGTTTACATACTGATATTTTTCTTGTCCCTTAACCCTGTGGTTATATACTTTCGATGTGAATTTATGGTTTGAGATTTTACTGCAAATGTCACATCCATAACGCTTGAATTGCTCATATATATTTTCGAAAAATTAGAACGCATTAGCAAACACGGTTGAAGCAGTCTTTTCTTTTAATTATTATAAAATAAATTAGGGAATTACCCATGGCAACTTTAATGTAATACAGTTTGCTTTATTTACCTTCGGCCTGCAGCTCTCAAGCTTGGACGTTGGCCCTTCATAAGAAAAAGTTTGACCACCCTTGCACTAGAGACATCAGAACTTTAAGATTTGTGTGTGAGTGGCAGAATAAGTCATCTTTAAAATAATTTTAAAGATCAACATTCAACATTTAAAATATCAAAACATTACAAGTTTGTAATTTAAGATTAAAGCATTCAATATTGGTCTAAGCTGCATTTATGTGTAAATACATCTACTGTAAATTCCAATTCATATGCACATGCAGATTCTGCAAAGATCATTTTAGCTGATGCTAATTTTCACAGCCTTAAAGTATCATCATCATAATCGACAAACTTTAATGTAAGAAGTTAAAAATGCTCCTAAAAGGTCAAATATATACTTAAAGAGCCCATATTATACATTAAAAAGGGTCATATTTTAGTTTTGGGGGTCTCCAACAGCAGGCTAATCTGCATGCATGGTCAAAAAACACTTTCATTGTCTTATAATCTGCATTTATTTTTACCTCATTATCCCAGCGACTCCTATATGAATCGTTCAGCGATTCATTTGTTCCAAAACCCCTCCTTAGCGCGATGCTAAACTGCTCTGATTGGACCGATGACCCAGTCTGTTGCGATTGGTCGACATCATTCAGCGTGAGAGAATGCCCACCACGGCTTATCAATACTGAAGTAGTCATAGTGTGTGCGTGAGCATATCTGCCAACACTCGTTTTTCCCGGGAGTCGCCCGTATTTCAGACACCTCACCCCCGAAACTAACCCCCCGGTCTCCCAGCGTATCACTCTATTCTTAACCAGAAGTAAAAACAGCGACACACATGCA
>CAIGQQ010002602.1:0-11911 GCA_903798035.1 Danio albolineatus
CTCTCAGCCTTGAGCGCATGCAGCATTGTGCACTGCAGCATTATGCACATGCATCTCCACTAGCCATTCCTGCAGGCCAACAATACACAGCGCGTTCAATTAACGCGTCACTTTATTAAAGCATCTTTTATACACTCAAAAATAAATAAATAAAACCCGAATAGTAATAAAAAACAATTTACAGCAGGAAGAGCAGCGCGTGATGCATTTTCCCTCTTTATTCATGCATTTGTTGACACAGGAAGCAGACAATGGGAGCGTGCAAACACTTAGTATAATCAAGTGCTCGCCCCAGGACAGGACTATAATTCCTTAATGCCTTCTTTCCATTTAAATTTTACACAGTTTATAACCAACGCCTTGCAGAGAGTAATGCTTTTTTGAGCACTTGTGAATCGCACACTCTAATGAACTTATTTTTAAATGCGCACTTAATAAATTTAACCTCCCCCTACACACACAAACACACACACACACACACACACACACACACACACAAACAATGTGTGGAAGCAGAAAAAAAATACAGTCGGAGGAGAAGATTACGCCGTCTAATGTACATCCCGTGGTTTAACGCCGTAATCATAGTAACCCAGATATACCACGGGGATGAGCAGATTGATAGGTTGTCGTGAAGATGATTGCTCTCTGGGACGGGAGAGGGGTGTTGCTTGCAGTCCGGTGGTACATTAAGTCGAGGAGTAATTTTAGCGTTATGGCGCGTAACGGGGTCGCCGCAGTTTAGTGCAACACTTGAGAGTCTCGCACGCGCGCACACCGCCGCAGGCTCGAAAAGATGAGAGAGAGATATTAGGTATTAGATCAGGAACAAGCACACATGTCGCTGCTGTAAAGGTGTTTCAGGGACGGGAGTTGCAGAGAACGAACGATTCATAGGCTATTCTTGAGTTATGAATCTTTGGGATGAATTTGGTGATGAAAGATTTATATGAAGTAGCTGTTTATGGTTAATTAAGGGATTTTATATTCATTGAAAATATATTTATTCATTCATCCATTTTCTTTTTGGCTTAGTCCCTTTATTAATCCGGGGTCGCCACAGCGCAATGAACCGCCAAACTTATCCAGCATTTGTTTTACGCAGTGGATGCCCTTCCAGCTGCAACCCATCTCTGGAAAACATCCATTCACACTCATACTTTAGGGACAATTTAGCCTACCTAATTCACCTATACCACATGTCTTTGGACTTGTGGGGGAAACCGGAGCACCCGGAGGAAACCCACGCAACCACGGGGAGAACATGCAAACTCCACACAGAAATGCCAACTGACCCAGCCGAGGCTTGAACCAGCGACATTCTTGCTTTGAGGCGAACGTGCTACTCACTACGCCACCGTGGCGCCAAAGTATATTTAATCTTTATTTATTTATTTATTTATTTTTACAAAATATGGGGGAATAATGATTCATCATCATTCAGCATAAAATGTATTTGTTTATAGCCTATGTAAATGCTACTTATTCAGAGTTGTGTTTATAAAATAAACACAATACATTGTTTGAGAATTAGCGTATATGCTATTTGAGCTGAATGGTTTTGATTCACTGAGTCAGCTCATAAGGGTAATTTGTTTTGAGAATCAAACTACACTCTTCCAACAATGTTTTGGATTCACTTCAAACAAACTTGTTCATAAGAGTTATTTGCATCACAGGTTCATAAGAGTTTATAACAGCAACCTGTTCATAACAGGTTCATAAGAGTCATTTGTTTGAGAATCAGACTACACTTCAAACTGAAAGTTTTTGATTCACTTAAAAACAAACTTGTTCACAAGTGTCATTTTTCGACAATGGTTTATAAGAAGTTCCTAACAGGTTCATACTGTAAGAGTCATAAGAGTTCATAACAGGAACCTGTTCAGAACAAGTTCATAAGAGCCATTTGTTTGAGAATCAGTCTTCACTCTTGAAACTGAATGTCTTTGATTCACTTAAAACAAAAAAATTTTATGGGAGCCATTTGCGTCAATGGTTCATAAGAGTAATAAGAGTTCATAACTGGAACCTGGTCATAACCGGTTTATAAGAGTCCTTTGTTTGAGAATCAGACTCCACTCTTCAAACTGAAAGTCTTTAATTCACTTAAAACAAGCTTGTTCACAAATGTCATTTTTGTCAATGGTTCATAAGAAGTTTATAACAGGTTCATACTGTAAGAGTCATAAGATTTCATAACAGGAACCTGTTCAGAACAGGTTCATAAGAGTCATTTGTTTGAGAATCAGACTCCACGCTTCAAACTGAATGTCTTTGATTCACGTAAAACAAACTTTTTCATAGGAGTTATTTGCGTCAATGGTTCATAAGAGGTTCATAAGAGTAATAAGAGTTCATAACTGGAACCTGGTCATAACAGGTTTATATGAGTCATTTGTTTGAGAATCAGACTACACTCTTCAAACTGAAAGTCTTTGATTTACTTAAAACAAACTTTTTCAGAAGAATTATTTGCGTCAATGGTTCATAAAAGGTACATAACAGGTTAATAAGAGTCATAAGGGTTCATAAAGGAACATGTTCATAACAAGTTTATGAGTCATTTGTTTGAGAATCTGACAACACTCTTCAAACTGAAAGTTTTTGATTCACTTGTTCACAAGTGTCATTTTTTGTTAATGGTTCAGAAGAGCTTCATAGCAGGTTCATAGGAGTCATAAGAGTTCATAACAAGAACTTGTTCATAAGAGGTTCATAAGAGTCATTTGTTTGAGAATCATACACTTTTCAAACTGAATGTTTTTGATTCACTTAAAACAAACTTGTTCATAAGAGACTATTCTTTGAGAATCAGGCTATGTTGTTTAATCTGAATGTTGATACACTCAAAGGAGAACCTGTTTATAAAAGTCATTCAGTTGTGAATCAAGGTTCACTGCTTGAACTTACTGTTTTTGATTCACTAAAAGAACCTGTTCATAAGAGTCATTTGTTCAACAACCAGGCTGCACTGCTTAAGCTGAACATTTTTGATGTACTAAAAAACCTGTTCATAAGAGTCATTCACTTGAGAATCAGACTACTTTGTATAAGCTGAATGTTTATGAGTCACTTAAAAATAACCTGTTCATATGAGTCATTTCAGGGATAAGGCATTTGTTAGCATTGTTACATAGAGGAGTTTTTTCTTAGACCAAAGCTTAAGATGCTATTTAATAATCTGAAATCTTGCTGGTAAACACAGTGATCAGGTTTTTACAAATACATGACAAGATAATAAAGCACTCTAGCATTCAATTAAGTTCAGGTTTTCCCTCATATGATTAAGCTGATGGAGCGATATGAAATGAAAACCCTCTGTTATATCTTGTCTCAAACTGTAGATCATTAGCACTGAGCTGTTAGCATCTTGTCATTTGTTTGTTTTTCTTTATAGATGAAGCTTTCATTCAGTTTTCAGAGTGAAAGTGAATCAGCGGAGGCTGTTCACCCGCTGGGCAGCTCTGCTCTTTCTCTCTCTGTGTATGTGTGTGTGGACAGAGGCTTGATAACAAAGAAACAAGGTAGTTTGGGCAGAGAAATGACTTAATGTGTGCAGACAGACAGTCTCTGACATACTGGTGCTGCGTGAGGGGATGCAAAAACACAGACAAATCTTCAATCTGCACACTGTGATATGCTTTATTATTATAATTTTTGTTTACTTGCATGCACTAAAGGAAGAGTTCACACATTTTAGAACACTTAACTGATTGTCTAGTAAGGTATGTGTGTGACCTATAAAACATACTGTCATAGATATTTTAAAAGCATAACATTAAGGGTATTATATTCATATACTATTGTTATATATGTTGTATACTATTTTAATTATATTGACTTAAATATGGGGGTTTAAAAGAGTAAACAAAAGGAAAGAAATAAAAAGTATATACTCACCGGCCACTTTATTAGGTACACCTTACTAGTTCTGGGTTGGACCCCCTTTTGCCTGCAGAACTGCTTTAATCCTTCGTGGCATAGATTCAACAAGGTACCGGAAATATTCCTTAGAGATTTTGGTCCATATTGACATGATAGCATCACGCAGTTGCAGCAGATTTGTCTGCAGAACATCCACGATGTGAATCTCTAGTTCCACCACATCCCAAAGGTGCTCTATTGGATTGAGCTCTGGTGACTGTGGAGGCCTTTTGAGTACAGTGAACTCATTGTCATGTTCAAGAAACCAGTCTGAGATGATTCACGCTTTATGACATCAGAAGATGGGTACACTGTGGTCATAAAGGGATGGACATGGACAGCAACAATTCTCAGGTAGGCTGTGGCATTGACACAATACTCAATTGGCCCAAAAGTGTGCCAAGAAAATATCCCCCACACTATTACCCCATCACCACCACCCTACCATCCAAATGTTGCAGCAGAAATCGAGACTCATCAGACCAGATAAGGTTTTTCCAATCTTTTATTGTCCAATTTTGGTGAGCCTGCGTGAATTGTAGCATCAGTTTCCTGTTCTTAGCTGAAAGGAGTGGCACTCAGTGTGGTATTCTGCTGCTGTAGCCCATCCGCCTCAAGGTTCAATGTGTTGTGCATTCAGAGATGCTCTTCTGCATACCTCTGTTGTAACGAGTGGTTATTTAACGAGTTACTGTTGCCTTTCTGTCAGCTCAAACCAGTCTGGCCATCCTCCTCTGACCTCTGGCATCAACAAGGCATTTGCGCCCAGAGAACTGACATTCGCTGGATATTTTCTATTTTTTTCGGACCATTCTCTGTAAACCCTAGAGATGATTGTGCGTGAAAATCCCAGTAGATCAGCAGTTTCTGAAATACCAACAACCATGCAACATTCAAAGTCACATAAATCACATTTCTATGTGCCTAAATGCATTGAGTTGCCGCCATGTGATTGGCCGATAAGAAATTTGCATTAACAAGCAGTGTTAGACAGGTGTACCTAATAAAGTGGCCAGTGGGATGTGCAAGTGTGTGTACATATATGTTTTTTAATTTTTTTTTTTATAGGGATACTATTTAAAAAGCTTCTATCAGTGTATTGAGGAATGGATTCAATGGTAGTAAAACCCTTTATTATACAATTTGCTTTAAAGGTCAGAGCATTAATTGTTCATATTCTATCACATATTTTCTTTCACCACACTGAATAAATGTGTTAAATCGACTGCACTAAAAACGGTCATCTTCAGTCGGCATCTGTCAGACAGTTCGCGACAAGTAAACATCAATACAAATGCACAATGTGCAATTTATAGCATGAGAATCATGTAAATGTCTTAAAACGCTGTTAGGCAGTTTATGTCTCGCCAAGATCATTTCACACTGATTCTTATCACTTTAGGTATTGTTATTTATCACACCACGCTAATGAACTTCACCAGACTAACACCTTCAAATGTGGGAAGGTGTCAGTCCTCAGTAAATGGCCTCAAAACATCTTTTATCTCGTGTTTTAAAATTGTGTTATGTGCGTGTGAAGTTGTGAAGCTGAAGTGTAATAACGCCACTCGATGCTCACCTTTAACTTTAATTGATATACGTTACACTGCTTCATTATCTGTGAAAGATGACTAACTCGATAACTTTCACACTATTTCAATAACAGAGGTTAAAACAGCGCAGAAATCCCCCAAAGATGATATCAGATAAAATTGCCTATTTATATTACACACTAAAATTTTTTATTTTTTTTGTAAAGAAAAGGTACACACGGTGGCGGTTCATTCCGCTGTGGCGACCCCGGATTAATAAAAGGACTAAGCCGAAAAGAAAATGAATGAATGAGGTACACACGGTACACTGTAAAAGTGATTAGATGACTTCACTTAAATACTGTGTAATGCCGTTGCCTTAAAATGATTAAAGTCTGCGTGAACTAAAAGTTGCTGAGACTTTAATTTCAGCATGTTCATGTATTTCCAACTGAAACGGAATATTGAGTAGGGGCGGGGCTTTCTTTTTGCACATTAATTCCTAATAGCAAACTAACGATAAGGGGGTGTGGTTAAGAATATTTAAATTTTTTGGAATTTGTCTAATTTTTATTTTCTCGAATGTAGAATTTAACATTTTTTTTCGAATTTCATTTTTTTCGATTTTAAATTTTTTTATATAGATTTTTTTTAATTTCTATTTTTTTATTCAGATTTTAATTTATTTATTTATTTTTTTCAAATTTAGAATTTTCAAAAAAAAAATTCTAATTTCACATTTTTTCTAATTTCAATGTTTTTTATTTAGATTTTTTCAAATTGCTA
The DNA here is from genome assembly GCA_903798035.1 of Danio albolineatus. Taxonomy (NCBI): domain Eukaryota; kingdom Metazoa; phylum Chordata; class Actinopteri; order Cypriniformes; family Danionidae; genus Danio; species Danio albolineatus. The sequence goes on from CAIGQQ010002602.1 coordinate 6,246, forward strand.
TTGTTTTTTTATTTCGATTTCTATATATGTTTTCAAATATAAATTTTTTCGAATTTCTATTTTTTTCAAATTTAGAATTGAAATTTTTTTTTCAAATTGATTTTTTTTCGAATTTCTATGTTTTTTTTTTAGAATTTAAAAAAATGTCTATTTTTTATTTTTACATTTTTAATTATTTTTTTTTTCAAATGTATTTTTTTTCTAATTAATTTTTTTAATATTTCGATTTTTTTACTTTTTTGAATTTCGAATTTTCTTTCAACCAGAAAGAGTAATAATAGTCTTTTTAAATTATTATTTATTCTCCATTTCTTCTTAATATTTTCCAGTTGCCTTCCTTCTGTTGAATACAAAGAAGACAGTTTTGAAGAACCTTCATGACCTTCATCGCATTTTTGTTCCTAGTGTGGATATCAATGGCTCTAAGTTTCCAACATTCTTTGAAGTATCTTCTTTGTGTTCAACGGAAGAAAGAAATCCACTACTTGAGTGTTCAGATGGTGATTAAATGTTGGATTTTGGGTGAACTGTAACGTGTCTGTCTTTGATTGTCTTTTGTTCAGCTTCAGGACATTTATTCTCATTGTCTGCCAATCTCACAGAAGGCTGCCAATGTCCTATAATTAATTGAATACTGGCGGTGTAATCCTGGATTGATGCTTTTGTCTGATTGGAACCGTATTTTAAGAACATATGCTTTTCTTTTTTTTTTTTTAACTGCCAGAGTGTTTAATGAGGGTGATAAAACCCTAAGCTAAAAGTTATGGAGTGAGAAACCAACAAGGCATGAAGAAGAAATCAGTACGACCTTTTTGCAGTCAGAAAAATCTATATCAAAAAATCACATCAAACCCAAAGAGGTTTTAGCCATTAAAATAAAATGTATAGGGTGTCACGGTGGTGCAGTGGGTAGCATGATCACAGCAAGAAGGTCGCTGGTTTGAGCCCTGGCTCTGTCAGTTGGCATTTCTGTGTGGAGTTTGCATGTTCTCCCTGTGTTCGCGTGGGTTTCCTCTGGGTGCTCCGGTTTCAGACATGCATACAGGTGAATTAAATGTCTAAATGCAAGAGTGTATGGGTGTTTCCCAGTACTGGGTTGCAACTGGAAGGGCATCCGCTGTGTAAAAAGGTTCATTGCACTGTGGTGACCCTTTGATGAATAAAGGGACTAAGTGAATGAATGAATGAATAAAATTGACTAACTAACTAACTTAAACTAACTAACTAAATAATTATTACTTTATTCATTTTTTTATTTTTTACAATTCCCATAAAACATTTAAAGACAGAGCTTTTGTGAGATCTGAGGTTGTTAAGTGATTATATTTGCTTTTGTAGAATCCTTCTGAATTAAAATGAAATTTAATTCGTTTAATAGTGGAATTCATACAGAAAACTACACTCCCCATGATGCTGTGCGAACAAATCCACCAATCAGAGAGTCAGCATCTCTACACTTTCAAAATATGTACATATTTGTATATAGCCTGTAGATATATATTTTACAATAAACTTCAAATATTTTATCTTTAAAGATGAAATCAGTAGTTTCATATTTCTCTGCCATCATTCACAAATGTTCATGTAGATTTTTTTTGCCTATTTAAAGCTTTCAATCGTGTACCTTTGATTGATTTTCATACACTTCAATCCACTTCAATCCACTTTAATCAAATAAGTGTAATTGTAACTGTAGCAACTGGTTTGGTTGCTAATAACAAAGTCTTATGAAAAAAAAAAGTCAATAGATTAATAAAAAGATATGATCCAGCACTCCTAAAAATGCAGCTACTACCCTTACAAAAATTAGTTGGTTATACTCAACCCAGACTCATTCTGAAAACGTACCTCTATATACATTTCTGGAGAGCGCCAAATACGTCCCAGGAGCTACATTTTTATTCATTTTTTTGCAGTATTTGTTTTCGTGAGTCCACCAAAGGCTGCTGTTTTTTTTCTTCAGATCTCAAAATTCTCTGGTGAGTGCCATTTGCACCTGCTGTTCTCTTGTAAATCCACCAGAGGCCGTTGTCGACTGACTGAATGACTGACGAAATGCAGCCATACGTACTTCTGGCTACAAAATTCACGATCTCCAGAAATGTATATAGGGCTACATTTTCAGAATGAGCCTATGTTGGTTATATTATAGTAAAAGTGTATTAAATATGACTGTAGTAGCCATGTTTTTTAGGAGCGAACTATGGTTTTGCAAAAGTAATTTTGTAATATTAGTACTGCAGTAAAGCTTTATTAATAATAACTATCGAAACCACAGAACTAAAGAGTTTTTATTACATTTAATAAATGTTCTACAATAATATCTACAAAAAAAGAACAACAAGGTAGATTATACTGTATGATGCAGATTTTACTGAGAACTCTTACAACTTATTTTTAAGAGAATGTAAACTGTAATTGTTTTAAAACGTTTAACATGAATCAGTGTGATTCAGAAAAATCGACTACAAATGAAAAAAAAAAAGATTAATTAATATTAAAGCAAATGCTAACATTTAACCAAAATAACTAATAAACTTAAATCTACTCTAATAAAATATGATATGAACTACTACATATGATATAAACTACTTTATTTTACAGTTACTATGGTTTTAAAGTCTGTAGAAAAAGCATGATATATTTGTAGCTACTATATTCTAAACAGCAACATAGGCTCATTCTGAAAATGTAGCCCTATATTCATTTCTTGAGATAGCGAATTGTGTAGCCACAAGCATGTATGGCTGCATTTGGTCTTTAAAAAGAACGCTATGGGGCGGTATGACGTTGTTCCTTTTCACGCACTCAGCTGATCGTTTACCTCCTATATGAACGACTTTCCTGCTCTTACAAGTTTGTCCAGTGGCTCGTACCGTATGGTGGACTTGAGACGCAGAGAAGAGTTGACCACGACGACCGGGTTTAAGTCTGGTGAAGAACGGTTCCATAAAGCAGGTATGTCAAAGACAAAAGCCAAACATTAAATAAACAATTAAATAATGGCGTGTGATGTGGTAAAATCTGAAAATGTAGTAAAATTATGCGACCTTATTATTGCTTTTCAAAAACACTGTAGCATGGGTTTAGGGAAGGAGGTGACTCAATCAGTGCCTTTGAAAACACTATCGGTTGGGTTAAGGGAAGAGTGTGGGTGGGTGGGGGTACCAGTTGGTCAGTCAGTCAGTCGACACCGGCATCTGGTGGGTTTACATGAGAAGGGCAGGTGCAAATGACATTCGTGGAAGAAATTTGAGATCTTAAAAAAAGTACACATCGACTTCTGGTGAATTTGCGAAAACAAAAACTGCAAAAAAAACGTAGCTCCTGGGATAAATTTGGCAATCTCCAGGAATGTATATAGCGGTGCGTTTTTAGAATGAGCCTGGGTTGGTAAAAAAATAATTGATTAGAATTAATTCATTACTAAACTAAACAATTAAATTAAACTGTTCAGTTGCATCAAATGAAATTTTCTAGTCCTATCGACATACATTAGTCAATCTGGCTAAAATTATTAAGTTAAACCTTTAAAAAATGAGCTGAAACCTGATTACCTTTTTAAAATAAGTTAAAATAACATTTTTGTCATCTCATTGTTTACAGTGTATGGCTTTACTTTATATGCCATAGCAAAGCTATAGTGTGGTTACTGTGGTTTTACTACAAAAACCATATGGTTACTGCACTATTACCATGGTTAACGGTTTATTGTGTATCAGAAATAATCTTGGCCTTCATAATCCAACACTCATTCAACAATCAGTGTTGAAATGCTCCACAGTCATTTACTGTAATTCAGACGCGTTCCGCTTTAATCTAAATATCACTCGTGTTTGCTGGAGAGCCCCGTCGGCGTGTTTTGTGTTTCCGTGTTTGTCAACGGAGTCTTAAAAGAGCGCAGGAATGCGTGTTGCATTTTGTCACCTAATGTGGCATCTTCAGCACAAATGTCAGAAGAGATTGAGAGTGACATTCAGAAGACGACCACGCTGCATATTAAAAGGCTAGAAAAGGTTAGGCGTCAGCGCGGGATTGAGGGAAATACTGGCTCCGCAGTCAAAAGGGAAAACCGGAGAGCGATGGAGACACAGATTGTGCTCTGCGCTTGACAGCAACGCCTGATGAATTAAAAAGAGTCGCTCCGTTCGGTCTTGGGACAGATTTGGGAGTGAATGTGTTCGTGGAAAAGTGAAGAATTATTGAGAGATGCCAAAACGACTTTTTTTTTTTTTTTTTGCAGTGTTCATGTTGAGCATATCGGGATATTCTATTACTGTAGTAATATTAGTAACAATAGATCCATGAAACAACTGCTCTTTAGAGGTACATTTAGCAGACACTTTTGTCCAAAGCAGCTTACAATTGAGGAGGTGTTCAGTGATTCAACAAGACGAGGCAATACACACAAAAAGTGCTATTTATTCAAAGTAACTTGTTTGTGCTCAGAGAATTTAGTGCTAGAGTAGGAGTTTTTTTTTGAGAGAGAGAGAGAGAGAGAGAGAGAGAGAGAGAGAGAGAGAGAGAGAAAGCACCTCAATATGTGGTTTTGGTATTACTTACGGGGGTTCAGGTGTTTTCGGAAGAGATGGGTTAGTAACTCGTTGGAAGGATACTATAAAGAGAAAGAGAGAGAAAGTGCTTCAATATGTGGTTTTGTCTTATAAGTAGGGCCACAGGGAATCTGCACGCAGAATTCCATAGATTTCCACAGATTTTTCAGCCCATCATTGATTCTGTTTATTTACTTGTGTAAATGTGTGTAAGTTTATATTTATTCAGTTTTTTTATTAATTTCAGTCATAATATTGACTAATATGAAAATATTCATATGATTTATGTACAACACAGTTTGTAAAGTACAATGTTCTGTCTTTTAGTAGAGATTTTATCTGATAGACTTGCTTTGTTTACAAAACAAAGTGGATCTAATTGGATTTGCATTGTAAACATTAAATAACAGTTAAAAAGGCATTACTTTTTATTTCATATACTAAGGTTTTAGTTATGATACTCCCAAAGTCATTCCGCATAAATCCGCAGATTTTTAACAAAATACTCCGCAGAAATAGCAAAAAATGTCCGCAGATTCCGTCTGGCCCTACTTATAAGTGACTTATGGCCCGTTTTCACTGACTGGTACAGTACAGTACGGGTCGGTACGGGTCATCTTTATCAGGTCTTCGTTTCCACTGCCTACAGGGCACCAAGCGTACCCTTTGGTTGGCATGGTGTACAACAGAATGTTTCAGTCAACGTCATTCTCGCTCAAGGAAATTTTGCTCAAACTAAAGCTGTACAGGTTGTTCACATATCATATGAGAAGCACTCCTCACAAAATGGATGCTTTATACACATAAACACTTTTCTATGAACATAATTTGATTATAACTGTAGATTAATGATGGTGCGAAAAATAAATAAATGCAACATATATGAACACATACAGACCCTTACACTCTCTGATTTGTTACCAATCACAGAAAAACTAATAAATAGCATTCAAGTGTGCATATAGCTCTGCCTTTTGGTACCCTTTAGGCCTGTTGGTACCCTTTGTAAAGGGTACCCAAAAAGTCATACGGTACTAAAAACGTACTGAACGTAAAAGCCTAACAAATCCATCTATTTATCAACAATCCATCCATTCATCCATCCATCCCATC
>CAIGQQ010002602.1:11921-23090 GCA_903798035.1 Danio albolineatus
ATCCATCCATTCATTCATTCATTTGTTCATCCATCCATCCATCCATCCATCAACAATCTATCCATCCATCTATTTATCAACAATCTATCCATTCATCCATCCATTAATCCATCCATCCATCCATCCATCCATCCATTTATTCAACAATCCATCCATTCGTTCAGCCATCCATCAATCATCCATCCATCCATCAACAATCCATCCATCCCATGTCATGTCATTTTTATTCATCCATCCATCCATCCATCAATCCATCCATCCTTCAACAATCCATCCATCCGTTCATTCATTCGTTCGTTCGTTCGTCCATCCATCCATCAACAATCTATCCATCCATCCATCCATCTATTTATCAACAATCTATCTATTCATCCATCCATTCATCTATCCATGAATCCATCCATCCATCCATCCATCCATCCATCCATCCATCCATCCATCCATTCATTCATTCATCAACAATCCACCCACTTATAAACAATCCATTCATTCATCCATCCATCAACAATCCATCCATCCATCCATCCATCCACCCATCTGAAATCAATCCATCCATCCATCCATAATCCATCCATCTGTAATCTATCCATCCATCCATCCATTAACAGTGCATCAACAATCCATCGATTTATTCATTCCTTCATCCATCCATCAATCATCCATCCATCAACAATCCATCCATCCATCCATCAACAATCCATCTATCCATCCATCCATTCATCATGTGTCCGAAATTGCTAACTTCATCAATAAACGCATTTATTTTGCTAATTTATTTACCATTTTAGAAAATCATTTATTATACAAGCAAAATATGGAAGGTCTGATTAACTAAATATGTCTATTAAAACTGAAGACACGTCCACATGTACAGTAGAGGGTAAGCTGCTGTTTATTGTGCTCATGCTGGACACATGCGTGACCGTGTGGTCTGAGTGCATTATATCGGTCAGTAGAACAGAGGAACTCAGTATCTGACAGCTTGATCACACAGATGGAGACACTGATCTACAGCTCCACGTCTCCACTATCTGCTCTGCTTCAGTCCTTGATGGTTCTCTCCGATAGCACAACACTCAACTATGACCTCAGTAATCTATAACCTTGATCACCTGCAGAAACACTGCCCGTGATCAAGTGCAATTTGTTTTTTGTATTTTTTTTTTTGTCCTGAGCCATGTGATGACTGATATTATGCAAAATTAATGAGTGAATAAATCATAATTTAATATAATTTCACCTAAAGTTGTACTAAAACCAGTTATACAGCTTAATAAATATGATCAATACTTCTGATGTTACGTATGTATCGTATATACTTCATTTGGGGCTCACGGTTATGCAATGAGTAGCATGGTTGCCTCACAGCAAGAAGGTCACTGGTTTGGGCCTTGGTTGGGTCAGTTGGCATTTCTGTGTGGAGTTTGCATGTTCTCCCTGTGTTCCAAGTGGTTTTCTTCGGTTTCCCACACAAGGCCAAAGACATGTGGTATAGGTGAATTGTGTAAGGTTAATTGACTGTAGTGTATGTGTGTGAATGAGTGTGTATGGATGTTTCCCGGAGATGGGTTGCAGCTGGAAGGGCATCCGCTGCGTAAAACATGCTGGATAAGTTGGCAGTTCATTCTGCTGTGGCGACCCCAGATTAATAAAGGGACTAAGCGAACAAGAAAATGAATAAATGAATGTTTACTAACTGAATGAGGTGTTAGGAGATGGGATTAACATTGAACAATATATTACTTTACTTCTCTAAATATTTAATTCGTTTTGTCAGACAAAAAACAAACAAACAAAAAGATCAAACATAATAAAGATAACCGCTAAAATATTATAGTACAAATATATATATATATATAAATATGTAAATAAAAATTAACATTTAAATAAAAGGTACAAAAATTGCACTTCTTTTAAATGAGGTTCAGAATCAGAATGAGCTTAATTCCCAAGCGCATTTACACACACAAGGAGACATTCTTGGTGATAGCAGCTTCCAGTAAAGGGTGTACAAACAAAGTGTATAAAATATAAATAGTATATAAAAATAATAAAAGTAAATATCAAAAGTAATAGAAATAACGTGAAATAAAAAAGGTCTACAGACAGAGCTTTGTGAATGTGCATATTGTATTTACAGAAGATTTGATGGGTTATTAACACATGTACAGAGGTGAGTTTTTTATTTTTCAGGTGGGATTTACAGTAGAATTCTGAAAAAAAGTTTTACAGTTGCCAAAAATATTAAGCTGCAGAAACATTTTTTCAGCAGTAATAAAATAATGATATACAGTTACAGTATAGAAAATATTTCTAATTTTATTACATTTGTAAAAACAATTATATACAATTTAATTACTTTAATATGAATAATTGTATTTGTATTTTTATTTTATTATTTCATAAGTGTAATTTTAAGAAAAGGAAGTACAAAAAGTAAATTAAAAAAGAAGAAGTTATTTTTCTTCACAATATTAATGCTTTAATGCATCAGAAGCAACTGAACATAAATAAATAATTAAATAAATAAACAAACAAACAAACGAACAAACAAATAATATTTATTACAAAGAAACCTCCAATTATTATTTTTTAATAATTTAAAAATACATACATTTTTTTGTATTTTTATTTAATAAAAAAAAAGATATTTTTATACAAAAGCAATTTTCACAACAATAATGCATTTAAAGTGCATCAAAAAATCTTGAAATGAATGAATGAATGAATAAATAAATAAATAAATAAATAAATAAATAAATAAATAAACCCATCTCTGGGAAACATCCATCCATTCTCATTCACACTCATACACTACAGACAATTTAGCCAACCCAATTCACCTGTACCACATATCTTTGGACTGTGGGGGAAACCGGAGCACCAGGAGGAAACCCACGCGAACACAGGGAGAACATGCAAACTCCGCACAGAAATGCCAACTGACCCAGCCGAGGCTCGAACCAGCGACCTTCTTGCTGTGAGGCGACAGCACTACCTACTGCGCCACCATGTCGCCCTCTCCAATTGTTACATTCTACAAAATTTTTCCCCCCAGTATGAACCAGGTGCTAAAACAATCCAGGCAGTATATTGCAGTCGGCAGCTTCAATTCATTCTTATTGTCTTGACGATGACTTGTAAGTGCCCGGTCTCTAACCAAAACAAACTTCAGCAATAATGATATCTTTATTTTACTGAATAAAGCCATTATACCATTTCCTGAGCACCTAAATTACCCATTCTCAGCGTTTGTGCTATTATTCACAAAAGACAATAACATAAAAATGATTATCTTCATGAGGTCCATAGAAGCGTTAAGCATTAAGCTAATTAGAACAAACAATCAAACCAAATAATTGGAGCTGGTGGATGGAAGCATTTGGAGTCTGTTCCAAAAAAAATTTCCCCAAAGGACATTTAAAACAGCGAGGTACGTACAACCTTTTGCTGACTCGCCGGATAATTATCGCAATTGGTTTAATGAAGTAAAAAAAAAAAAAAGAAATACTTTCATATAGGGTTTCGCTCATGTCAGTGCTTCGTGTTTCCTTGCTGTTATAATACAACGGCTACAATTTGGTACAAGATGTCAGAGTTTAATAGACTGGGTTGAAGTGAACGTTAATAAGATGGCGAGGCGTTAATGAGGTTGAACAGCCACAGAAAGGCCAGAGACTTTAAAACCGGACACTGCCGGAGGGCCTGAATAACTCTATGCTGATGAGAAATAGCTTTGTTCTGATGGGAAACCCGCTCTGGTTGGAGAAATGATGGTTATCTGTGTCACATTCAGATCAAACATTCTCCTAAAACTATATTGATAAACCCAGCAATGTCAAAACAACATCCAACTGAAATTGATGTCAAAAAAACATCTATTTGATGTCAAAATGTTGATGTCCATTTGGCGGTCCACATTGGTGGTCAAATGTGCGACAAATTTAATTATATTATAAAAATGTTTTATTTAACTACACATTTAAACTGGATTTAGTATCGATACAATGCATTTAAACGCGTTTAAATGACATCAAATTGACATCTAACATTTGCGTCAAAAATCAATTACATGACAGTTCGGTAATGGATTTTGGCTTGTTTTTTGACACAAATCTTAGATGTTAATTTGACAGTTTTTACATCAAGATACCTGTAGTCAATTGACATCTATTTTGATCATCTACTTCCTTCCATTGTGGCCCTCAAAATCAGCTTTCAATTGACAATGATGTCAAAAATGCAAGTCTATTTGAAGTCAAAAGGTTGACGTCTGTTTGACATCCACACATTGATGCATTTTTGACCACCAAAAACATGACACAAAAATAAATGCAATATAAAAAGGTTTTATTCATCAGAAAGTACTAACTACAAATTTACACTTGATTTTGTATCACTACAATGGATTAAAATGTGTTCAAATGATTCCAAATCGACAGCTAACATTGGCGTCAAAAATTACATGACAGTTTGGCAATCAATTTTGGCCTATTTTAGTCATAATTATACCTAGTTTGGTATTCAATTTTGGCTTTTTTTATATCAAGGTTAGATGTCAATTTGATGTAGCTTTTACATCTAGATAGTCTATTGACATCTATTTGATGTCAAATCTATTTGATGTCAAAATGTTGACATCCATTTGACATCTACATATTGATGTGCTTTCGACCCCCAAAAACATGACACAAAAATAATAATAATAAAAACATGTTTTCTTTAACAGAAAGCTACAATTACTAAGTACAGATTTACACTGGATAATGTATCGCTACAATGCATTTAAACGCGTTTAAATTACATCAAATTGACATCTAACATTGGCGTCAAAAATCAATTACATGACAGTTCGTAATGGATTTTGGCTTGTTTTTTGACGCAAATCTTAAATGTTAATTTGATATAGTTTTTACATCAAGATACCTGTAGTCAATTGACATCTATTTTGATCATCTACTTCCATTATGGCCTTCAAAATCAGCTTCTAATTGACAATGACTTCAAAAATGCGAGTCTATTTGATGTCAAAATGTTGACGTCCGTTTGACATCCACACATTGATGCATTTTTGACCACCAAAAACATGACACAAAATTAAATGCAATATAAAAAGGTTTTATTTATTAGAAAGTACTAACTACAAATTTACACTTGATTTTGTATCACCACAATGGATTAAAATGTGTTCAAATGATTCCAAATCGACAGCTAACATTGCCGTCAAAAATCAATTACGACAGTTCGGTAATCAATTTTTGCCTATTTTAGTCATAATTATACCTAGTTTGGTATTCGATTTTTTGCTTGTTTTTTTTACACCAATGTTAGATGTCAATTTGATGTAGTTTTTACATCTAGATAGTCTATTGACATCTATTTGATGTCAAAATGTTGACGTCCATTTGACATCCACATATTGAAGTGCTTTCGACCCCAAAACACACGACACAAAAATAATAATAATATTAACATGTTTTTTTTAACAGAAAGCTTCAATTACTAACTACAGATTTACACTGGATAACGTATCGCTACAACGCATTAAAATGTGTTCAAATAGACATCTAATTTTGGCGTCAAATAGCGTGTCAATAATCAATTCCATGACAGTTTGGTAATCAATTTAAGCCTGTTTTTTTATGCCAGTGTAAGATGTCAGTTTGATGTACATCAAGATAGTCAATTGACATCTTTTTAATCTCAGATCTTTTTGCTGTCATAATGTTGACATCCACATGTTGATGCTCTTTTGACCACCAAAGGCGATTCACACAAATGGTTTTATTCACGGGAACGCTTCAATTACTAATTACAAATTTACACTGGATTTTGTATCACTACAATGCATTAAAATGTGTTTCAAGAGTTCACACTTAGATACTGTTTGACAATTGTTAGCAGGTTTGGCATGCTGTCCTGAGAGAGAACCCTGAGCTCGAAGATAGTTGAGCCCAGGGCTCCCGTCTGGTAGAATGAGCATGCATAGGGGAGTACGAGATCAGGTAGTTCTCGAGGGCTCCCCGTGTTAAAGATAGAAGGGGGAGAAGGAGTGGATGGGGGGGTTTCTTCGGAAAACGAAGATAAGGGAGTGTTATTTGCTAGGATACTTATAGTGGGATTGATTTAATCTGATTGGCTGACTAATGATTGTAGATGAGAGACCAGCTGAGGTCAATCATATCACATGCTCCTCTCGAAATTAGTTTGTGAAACTTCACTTAAATGACATCTAACATCGGCACTGAAAAACAACTTTGTCCAAACTACGCATCACAACCCAAAACACGTAGTATATCTTTTGATATTAATTACATAATGAGAAAGAAACCTTTAATGGGGTGGAAAATATACATATTTGCTCACATGGGTTTGAATGGGATTAGTAATTTCTGCTCCTTTTTTTTTTTCGACCTGGTTGTGGTTTTGCTCAGATGACACGTCAAACAGACACGGCTGATCCTGCCAAATTTCTGCCTGTTTTTCCTCCATTTCTTGGGTCCAAATAAACTGAAAATGAGCGCTTTTAACTTGTGCCCTAACCTCCCGCTGGCCTGCAGGTAACCACATTAGATGATGCTCTCTCATTGGCTGTAGGTGATTGCCAATGTTATTTTCAGTCAAAACTCATTTCACACAGTATGATTTGAATTGCCGACAGCTCTAGATATTCAGCACACCAAATATCTCACGGGCATCGGCGACTCATCGGCAATTCTCTCTGATTGCGTCTTTGATGGTTCACACTGTGTGACTGTCACTCGCGTGAATGAGCACCGATTTGTCTGTGATTTCAGGCATTTGTCTGTGATTTCTCAAAACCTGTCGGCGAGTCAAAATCGGCGTTAAAATCATGCAGTCTGAACTCTGCATTAAGGAAAAGTGAAAAGCTTACATTTTCCTTAAAAGCCGGATTGGACAATTTTATCCAGAGTGATTTTTTTATACCAGTGAATGTGAAAAAGCAATGATATTATTCAGTTAGCTAGCTAGGGACTATTTTCAGGAGCTGCGTAATTTTATTGCCCGTGCTGCAGCCGTGGTACAGCAGCAATGTTCCTTGATTATTATGCCAGAATGAGCGTATAGTTCCTAGCCATATCAGCCTAGAACATAACAAGTACACAATGTAACTACAGAAAAGTCAAGCTTTAAATAGGAAAATTATTGAAACTTAAATATTTGAGCCAAAAGCTAATGGTTTAATCCGATTAAATGTTTTACGCTAAGCTAAAAAGTGCTCCCACCAGACCTGGAGATCAGCTGAACGAATTCAAAATTGTAAAACTCAACTGTTTAACTCCAGGGGAATTATAAAAAGAGCCTACATCCAAAAAAGTGGAGTGTTTTTTTTAATGCCTCAGAAAACAAAACAAATAAATAACCAAATCAATCCCAAAGGAGATCTCAGCTTCTTTCCGTTGAGGCCCTCAAATTCAGCTTGTTTGTACTTTACTTGTTTTTTACAGTGGTCTGCATAAACAGCGGTCTCTCACTCCTGTCTCCACATCAGTGAAGCGTTTGCCAAGGTAAAGCCGCGGATCAGGCAGCAGGAGTGTTTTTGAACAGCAGCCACCGGCTCTTGTTAGGTGTTCTTAAGAGGCAGGAGGTCGCATGGCGTCTCTTGTTGTGTTTTCTGAAGCCGCTCCTCTTATTGCGGCTCCACCGGCGAGTAATTAACAGCTCACCTCTCCAGCCCAACAGCCGCGCACTGGTTTCCAGCAGAGGGGAAGGTAATTAGGGAATGTGTTGGGAAGAAGCAAGACGAGCGCCGGGGCTTCTTCATACAGCCAAAATACTGCAGTGAGCATGTGATGACAGGTTTCTCAGTTATGGGCGAACTATAGTCTGTGAGCGAATTTACATTGACTACTGTGGGAGTCAATTTATTTATTTTTTTTGGTGATGTCAATCCCTGTTTGTGCAATGTGCAATTTCAGCCACAATTTGGTTGTCTGAGACATTTTTTGGGGAAATCCTAAACAATTCCTGAAATATTAAGGCTCTTACACACCCTGGGACGCTTTTTATTGCATTTATCGTTAGCGTTTTACGAGACATTTTTCTGCATTCAAACTCAAGCGATTTACAGTGGCGTCAAGCAGAAGAGTATGCAAAAATCACTCCTTGCTGTTAGATGGCGCTTAATGAAAACAGAAAGACCCCGGTCCACAGGGTGGCGCTACACAACTTTAAGCTTCTGGCACCCGCTTGAAAACACAGTAGAAGAAGAGAGAAAGCTGACACGCTTGTTATCAAAGAGCTTAGAATCACTAATCAATAGTGATTCTGTGGTTTTTGTTGAAGTCACTGGCGATTCAAACAATGTCGAAAAGTGCCAATCTGATTGGTGGAGAAGGTTTTGACGTGGCGCATCAAAACAAAAAAATCAGCATGAGGCGTTTTTTTTTTTTAAATACGCTTTTGCGCTTGCCATTTAAAAAAAAAACAACCCTTTTTTCACGTTGATGTGCACAATCACATTTTATTTAGTATATTTATTTAGTCACGAGGCGTTAAACATCGACCAAAAACGCGAGCAAAAAACGTCTAGGTGTGCACGGGCCTTTAGGCTGAAATCTGTTGGAATCCTATTATCCCTCTGATAAAGTTGTGCAGTGTGACTTCAGCTGCTATAAGCGTCAAACTAAGAACCAATAGGAGCACCAAATCTGATGACACAATCAACACGACAACTTAAAACCACTGCAGGTTTTTTTTTCTAAATTTACTACTTTGAGCAAAATTACAGCTACAGCTTGTTTTATGTTTACCCTGAGCCATTATTTCCGAACACATAGGGATGGCGTCAAACTCTGGGTGAGTTTTCTTGATTGTTGTTCAGTCTGGGGTTATGACAACTGAAACCTTATAGTCTGCAGTCTGACATGCTACAATCATTTAGCGTAAAAAAATAAAATAAAATAAATAAATAAAATAAAAAATGATACCAACTGGTCAAAATGATAAATAAAACCACCAACTATTCTGGCATATGTTTTACACAGTGTATGCCCTTTTAGCCACAACCCAGAACTAGGAAACACCCATGCAAACGCCACACAAAAATGCCAACTGGCCCAGCCGGGACTCCTTGCTGTGAGGCGACAGTGCTAACCATTGTAAAGAGAATGGAGCTGCATGTCACTGGAAATCTTTTATTTGTACTATTGTAAGTTAAATAAAACTGAAAGAGAACTACCAACTTTCTTGATTTCCCTGCATATTGCAAACTTTTTCAGAACTGTAAGCTTCTAAACTTCAAAATTATAATTCACATGTACAGTTATAGGCAGCACAGAGACGGATTGAATTGAATCGAAGACTATATTGTATCTGTCAATTTCCGAGATGACTAAATGAAAAGGAAAAAAAAAAATCTAGTCGCCGTAGGTGCTGCCATTGTAGAAAGCGGAAGCGAGGTCAGTTCTCCAGACGGCATGTTCAGTGGTTCATTATCGTCAGCTGTGTGTGTCGGTACAGTACAGCGTCTCTTCAAAAGCGTCTAAAGCACAGATCACTCATCCTTCTGTTCTTCACAGGTTATTTCAGTGTCGCCGCGTCCTTGAGTTCCCAAGATTCTCTTTCATTCCGCGCGGCTGAAAGAGAGTCGCGTGAATGCCATTTGAGGTCCACATAAAACCTCCAGCTTTTAGATGTAAATGCATCACTGTTGATGGAGCTCTCACATATGTATGAATCGAAAACGGCGAGCTGAGGTTTCATTTACATCCTGAAAGATGTTACCATGGCGATGAAAATATTTATGATGGGGAAGAATGAGAGCCGCGCGCTAATCCATGCTGTATTCAAACGTGGTGAAAAGTTACACATCAGCATTTTCAGTCGTCTGTGTTGCATGACTTGAGCATGAAATACTAAGAGTGCTCAGCAAACTTTAGAGATCCACCTTTTATCTGCATGTGACTACTGTTTCAAATTATGGATTGGATTTCTGGTTGAATGAACTTCCATACAGGAACGACTGAAGCGAATCACTTTAAAAAATAAGCCTGTGCTACAAATAATTCACACTCATACAGTAGTAAAAACTATCAGGGGTAAATTTTGGTTTATGCTTTATATTGATCTATCATGTAAATAAGGTAATGCTCCATGGCCAAAGTGTTTTGGGTGACACTTTAGAATAATGGTCCATTAGTTGATGTTAGTTAATAACATTAACTAAGTATGACTAATCTTGTAAAGCATTAATAAATCATAGTTCAACATTTACCAATGCATTATTCAAATGCAAAGTTGTGCTTGTACTGCGAGTTAACATGAACTAATAGTATTTAACTTAAACAACATTAACAAAGATGAATTAATAGTATAATAAATGCATTGCTAATTGTTAATGTTAACAATACACTCACTGGCCACAGTACTTACTAGTACTGGGCTGGACCCCCTTTTGCCTTCATAACTGCCTCAATCCTTTGTGGCGTAGATTCAACAAGGTACTGAAGATATTCCTCAGAGATTTTGGTCTATATTGACATGACAGCATCATGCTGCAGATTTGTCTGCTGAACATCCATGATGCGAATCTCCAGTTCCACTACATCCCAAAGGTGCTCTATTGGACCAAACCCACGCGAACATAAGAAGAACAAGCAAACTCGACACAGAAATGGCAAAAGAAATGTCTGGCAAACCACTGAGCCACCATTTTTGAATAAAGATTACCAAAATTTCTTTTTTAAGTAAAATAAAGATTTTAAGTTAGATAACATGTGGACTTTAAAAGAACTCCAATAATTCAAGGAAATTTTTTTTTAAAGAAAATGTTCATCAAGGCAGCATTTATTAAATGTAAAAAGAGTAAAATTGTTAAATACTTATTTGTTAAATATTTATTTATTACTTATTGTATTCATTTTTAAATAAAATGATTAGCCCAGTCATCATTGCTTTTATTAATATTACCTACAATAATAATAATAATAATAATAATAATAATAATAATAATAATAATAATAATAATAATAATTACTATTAGAGTGATTTCTGAACGATCATGTGACTTTGAAGACTGGAGTAATGAAGCTGAAAATTCATCATCAAAATCACTGGAAGAAATTATTAAATTAAATTATAAACTACTTTTAAACAGTTCTTTTATAGTGCAATAACATTTCATAATTTCACTATTTGTACTGTATT
>CAIGQQ010002602.1:23100-37820 GCA_903798035.1 Danio albolineatus
TTTTTTTCTGGAGTAATATTTATAAAATCAACGGCAATGAAAAATAAACAAATAAAAAAAGTGAATAAACACTCATGCATGGCATTTAAATTAATACACGATTTTGTAGCTAGTCAAATAAACTGAATGGAAAAAGGACACGCCTCCTTTGCAACATACCAGTGTTGAGCCTCTCAGTGTTTGTTTCATTTGCAATAGCTATTTGTTTTCATGCAAAGCCCTGGATGTGTTTTATAACCAAGCTTTTATTATATTTTCCTACTTTGGAGTAAAACAAATATGATGACTGACCGACTGGCACATAAGACATTCTTTCTGCGCATTTGAATAATCACTGAACAGGCCTGTTTTTGGAACGACTGCGAGGTAAATACCCACAAGCTAATGCTGGGTTGGTGGAGTGTGGGATCTGTCTCAGATTAATGCATCAAGAGAGGGATTTAACCTTGAGATGAGAAGGTGAGAAGACCGACTGTGGTTCAAAGGGCCTGACAATCACTCTCACAGCGGCTGAAAAACAACTAGAGTAGTCGCTAGTTTTAAACAGCATCAAGTTGCCAAGCAACATCATTTTATTGAAAAGACTAGCTAGATGAAACCAGTTTTTTTTAAAGAAACACATCGTGACTTTTTTTATTGAAGAGCTTTTAAATTAATTAATTTTTTTCTCTTTTTTGTTATTTGAATTTAAATTTTTAGTCACGCTTTAAAAAATGGCATTGTTTATCTTTGTTCATTAATTTTATCTTATTTAAAAATTCATTTTATTATTATCTTTTTTCTTTTTCAAGAGTTCACACTTAGCTGATGATTGATAATAAAGCTTGTTTGGCATGCTGTCCCGGGAGAGAGCCCTGAGCTTATGAGATCCTCGAGCGCTGGGCTCCCCCCCCTTTTGCAGGGTGAGAGGAGAGTTTGAGCTCAGGTAGATCTCGATGAACTCCCCCCGGCTTATTTCTAGCTAGTGACTGATATGGATGACTGAGGAGAGGTGTACTCATTAAGAGCTTGACTGTGGTATCAATTTTGTGTGTTCAATTTACTTCGGATGCGTGTTATTTGGACTGTAGGAGGAAACCGGAGAACCCAGGGAAAACCCACGCGAGCACGGGGAAAACAAGCGAAACTCAGTAATGTCATCTGGTTTAGTAGGGACTTAAACCAGAGGCATTCCTGCAGTGAGGCAACATTGCTAATCACTGGGCCACCATGATGCCTATATGAAAAGGAGTGAAAGTAGGGGTGGGGTTCTTCAACATGAAGATATTGAGATAAGAAAACTCTGGTGATTTATAGAGAGTTAGGAATCATCTGATTGGATAATGGATCATGAGCTGACGCTGAAACAGCTGAGAACAATCATAAGCACTTGATCCTCTCGAAATTTGTTTATAAATAAACTTTACAAAGAATTAGTTTTTTATTTTTGACATTTTTGTCTTTATTTGACAGGACAGTAGGTTGACAGAAAATTACGTGGGAGAGAAAGGGGGGTAGGATTGGGAAAGGTCCATGAGCCAGGATTCGAACTTGAGACGTCCGAAGCGTTTCCGCATCATTTATCACCACACTGTCCATGGATTGCAGGTGGATAATAGCAACTTTGCTAAAACCTGGCACAACACATCTTTCCTTTTTGAGGTCAATGTATTTTTATGCATGACCCTGTTAAATAAATAAACTCAATTCAGTTCAGACACATTTAAGTCTAAACATTCATTCGTTTTCTTTCCGCTTACTCCAGGCATCTAAGGTTTCGTTCACACTGCCGACAAATGTGGCCCGAATCTGATTTTTTTGCCCACATGTGACTCAGGTCTTGACAGTGAACAGCCCAAACCGCATGGAATCTGAACTTTTCATTTCAGATTTGTACCACTTTCATACAGTATGTAGTCTTAAATCAGACACAGATCTGATATTTTGCAATGCGACCGCAGTGTGAACGCTCATGTCGGATTTCATGTGACTTTTACATAATCTTTGAGTGACATGGGTCATCATTCAGTGCTGCAGACGTCATCTACCCCTCAGCAGCAGCAGAATGGTACACAGGGCGATTATTTTACCACAGAAAGTTGGTTGTTCATTTTGAAAAAGATTTTAAAGGCAAAACTGGAGCTTGTTAACCAATCTGGTTAACGATTGGGGCACGGGTTGATCGCGAAGCTGTGTCGGGGGGTGTTGCGGATAGGGGATCCGTGCTCAAAGAAGGGGGCACTTTCATTTTAAGGACGAACTTTCTCTCAAAAAATAAAGAGCAGGTGCTCATGCACCCAAACCCCCATTCAGCATGTGTCTGGTGTTTATAACGACATAAAATGAAATAACTCTTTAAACAGAGATAAACCAACTCCGCCTTCACAGTTCAGTCTGCGGCTGCTCATTAACCCTTGATGAGTTCACTACACCGGTGGTCAGATAGACGTGCTCCGCGGTTGTCATAAATCACAAATGATCAGTGTTTTAATCACAAGAGACTTATTTTATGTTTCAAATACACATAAGCAGTAGCAGAACAACCCTTTACAGTTCATGAAATACACCACGGTTGTCTGTGAAAGGGGCAATAATTACATTAAGCATGACAACATGCGTGGCGCCACGGTGGCCGAGTGGGTAGCACGTTCGCCTCACAGCAAGAAGGTCGCTGGTTCGATCCCCGGCTGGGCCAGTTGGCCTTTCTGTGTGGAGTTTGCATGTTCTCCCCGTGGTTGCGTGGGTTTCCTCCAGGTGCTCCGGTTTCCCCCACAGTCCAAAGACATGTGGTTCAGGTGAATTGGGTAAGCTAAATTGTCCATAGTGTATGTGTGTGAATGAGAATATATGGATGTGTTTCCCAGAGATGGGTTGTGGTTGGAAGGGCATCCGCTGCGTAAAACAAATGCCGGATAAGTTGGTGGTTCATTCCGCTGTGGCGACCCCGGATTAATAAAGGGACTAAGCCGAAAAGAAAATGAATGAATGAATGAATGACAACATGCTTACTTCAGTATACACATTGTGTGGATAATTAAACATTCTGTGCTGTATTTGTGCTTGGAAACATCAGTTTTCTCTCATTTTAAAGCAGTGTTGTGCAGTAGTATTTATATTTCAGTAATTAACAACACTGAACCTAATAATGAACCTTATAATATGAGGCTGGTGACGTGAGTATAAGTAATGACAGTGGAAGACAAAAGGGGGCCAGGCCTGGAGCCTTGTGTTTGTTTATTTATTCAAATATTGTATGCTCCCACCTCCTTCTTCCCTTGAACTGTATTACAATCACAATTTCCTATATATATATATATATATATTTTTTTTTTTACCTGACAGAATCAAACTGTTGACTGCAACAGATGAGAAACCGTGTTTTCGGGAATCTGTCATGTGGTCAGTGCCCTTGCGTGTTTTCTGTATTCACTGTTGCTGATTGAGAGAATGAGAGGATCGTAACACGAGTCTCTCCTCTATTCCATTTGAGCCCTGATTTAAGGCCTGTTGTTTTTATCCCCATAAATACCTTGAGTATAGGTGAGCACAATGCTTTATTGGCCACTGCTGCTCTTCACCAGCACAGCTTTACAAGGGAATGGGTGTCAAATAAAGCTAGTAATATACCGACCTTCCTCATAACCGTTGAGAGGCCATCCTGTGTGCTTTTAATTTATCTCATTCAGTCGACTGCGGCACAGCAAATGCTGCTTAAGTGACCGAGAGTGACAGGAATATTCCTGGTCTTTGAAATTGATATGGTTTTTAGGAAAATAGATTGGATTTTTTTTACACTAGTAAAAACAGTTATGGTGTTTCAAGAGTTCACACTTAGCTGATGATTGATAATAAAGCTAGTTTGGGATGCTATCCCGGGAGAGAACCCTGAGCTCATAAGATCCTCAAGCCTGGGGCTCCCTCCTGTTTGCAGGGCGAGAGGGGATTTTGAGCTCAGGTAGATCTGGAGAACCCCCCGCCCTCCTGCTGCTTATAAATTGCTATGAGGGTTTGCTGCTGGTGGAATTTGGGTATGGTGCTGATTTGTTTTAGTCAATTTACTTATGTCTCATGCTTTGGACTGTGGGAGGAAACCAGAGGACCCGGGGAAAACCCACGCGAGAACA
Organism: Danio albolineatus; assembly: GCA_903798035.1. Classification (NCBI taxonomy): domain Eukaryota; kingdom Metazoa; phylum Chordata; class Actinopteri; order Cypriniformes; family Danionidae; genus Danio; species Danio albolineatus. The sequence goes on from CAIGQQ010002602.1 coordinate 27,204, forward strand.
GGGAAAACATGAACTCCGCACAGAATTGTTAACTGGCTGTGTAGAGGCCCGACCCAGAGACCTTCTTGCTGTGAGGCAACAGTGCTAGCCACTGGGCCGCCGTGCTGCCCTATAGAGCAAAAGGGGGAAAGGGGGTGGAAGGGGGGATTCTTCAAGACGACGATGACTAAGGTAAGATGCTTTGGTTATTTATACTAAGTTAGGAATCGTCTGATTGGTGGATAGTGTATTAGTTTGACTCTGGGCCAGCCGTGTCAATCATAAGCATGTGATCCTCTCGAAATTAGTTTATAAATAAACTTTACTTATTAGTGACATGCAGGGTTTTTGTTTTCCCTCTGGTAGGTTAAGGGAATGGCATTTTCGTTTAGTTTAACTTGATTACTAAAATAATGCACACATGCTCACACACTAAAAGAAAAGACAGGTAGAACATACTAAATATTAGTATCACATTCAAGAGTTCACACTTGAGTTCAAAGCGTATTTGACATGTTGTCCCAGGAGAGAGAGCCCTGAGCTCATAAGATCCTCGAGCCCAGGGCTCCCTCCTCTTTTGCAGGGCGAGAGGAGAGTTTGAGCTAAGGTAGATCTCAAGAACTCCCCTGCTGTTGTTGCTAATGAACAATTAGGGATTGCTCTGGAGAGTTAACTACTTACTAGGAGCACGTCTATGATGCTGATTTGGATTAGTCAATTAACTTAAGTCGCATGTTTTTGAATGGTGGGAAGAAACCGGGGAACCCAGGAGAAACCCACGTGAGGACGGGGAAAATATGTAAACGCGACACAGATACGTCAACTAGTTTTGTAAGGACTAGAACCAGTGATGTTCTTGCTGTGAGGCAACAGTGCTAACCACTGAGCTGCCGTGCTGCCCAATCAAGGAAAGGAGAAGGAGTAGGGGTGGAAGGAGGATTCTAAGACGAGTTGGCTAATGCAGGACCAGCCATGATCAATCCTAAGCACGTGATCCTTTCGAAATTAGTTGATGAATAAACTTCACTTAAATTAAATTTAAAATAAGATAAATGTCATCTGAATCAATAAATAAATTGCCATGATTTATATTTTTTAAATTTGTAGTTAGTTTAAAATAAATAACATTACAAAATGCATTAAAAAGTCATAAACCATTACAGACTTTTAAAACACCTACACATGAAATATGAAAAGTAAAATGTTTCAAAAATAATTTTAATAAAACTTAAATTAAAAAAAATTATAGATCATTTCAATGTGGTCATGTCATTGGCCCATGAACATTTCCTGCTTGTTATAAAACTATATCATAACCATAACAGGAGACAATTCAATCATAACTTCATGTTAAAACAGCTATCATAACATCATTTATCAATATGTGTCTCTTTTTGGATTCTCGGAAGCTACAGAAATTAAAAATGTAAAACAGGAAATAAGTTGGCACCATTGTTATTGTTTACATTCCTCAAAATGGTCTATACAAAAGTAAATAAAAACTACAATATTTTAAAAAAAGTTAAACAAATAAAATGAATGAATGAATATGAATAACCTTTATTTTTATTTACTGACAGCCCTATGTTTAATTAATAAACTCACTACATTTTGACAAATATTGTAGCTGTTGGACAACATCATGTACTTTCGAGCCATTTTGAGGAATGTAGCTGTTTAGATTGCAAATACGCAGTTTATTTTCAAAGATTTTGATGGTTTTAAATTTCAAGATGGCGACAGAGACAGCATAATAAGTCCTCAGGGGAGAAAAAAATTCAGCGTAAAATTCAAAATATGACTGAACAAACCATTATAGAACAGGTAAATGACACTCAATATCCCTTTTGTATGTTGTTGTGCTGTTTTTATACCATAGTAATCTAGTAGCGTTTGCTTTGCATGGCTATTTCGAGGTTAATTATTGCAATATTCAGACTGCAACAGAGAAATACTGAGGGATCTCATTTCATGGTGTTCAGTCTCATAATCTTAAAATGTGAGCAAAGTCACCTGTTTTGTCATCACTTTAGACATTACGCAAGAGAATCATTCAAATACTAGCTCTAATGTGAAGTGGGTAAATTAGTAGTGGTTTCTGCTGTTCTGACCAGCTGCAGATGTGAATGAATGGCAAAAGAAAGTAATTCCTCATACAAAAGGATTTCTGAGACTCGCTGTATTTGATTTTCTTTTTTATACACACGATAATGTCAAACTGTTGTATAAATGCAATATCACACTCGTAGCAGTGTGATATGGCTGTATATCCTCCCTACTGCTACGACTGTGATGTTGCTCATATATACATATATATGCAAGAACAAAATTCACACATTTTAACTCATAAAAACTAAATACTAAAACAAAACTGGCTATGAAAGCTAACTGACTACTATTTATTTGTCATTTAAAAAGATTTAACTTATCATTTTAATATACCGACAGCCTAAATTCTAGCACTGATAAAAATAAAGCCTGAAATATAGCAGAAGAGTTAGAATACATTTTTTAGTCTAGGGGAGCTTTTAATATTTCAGTTCAGACACCGGGGTGCCAAAACCAGAGGTCTGCTATACCAACAGTTCAGCAACAGCCATTTCCACCTTCCTTCTGCTTCTGCATTTCATATCAGTGCATGTCAACACCTCTGAGAAAGGACTCTGAGCCACAAAAGACATTTCGTCAAAACCAGAAACAGCAAAATATGGTGTGACATTTCCAGTAACTCTGCCTGTTGTCCTGAAAATGCGTGTCATTGAGAAAACAGTCGACCCGTCATGAGGTCAAACCTGCTGACACGCTCATTGAGTGCCTTTTCTCAGGTATTCACACTTTTTAGAATAGTGTCGTCATGACACTGGATTTTTGATACTACAAGCCTAAATACGATAATTAAAAATATTAATATTCGATATACAGAATACTGTTGTCAGGATACTGGAATTTTGGTACTATGAACATTGATACGATACCTTAAAGCAGGGATCACCAATCTCGGTCCTGGAGGTCCGGTGTCCTGCAGGGTTTAGCTCCAACTTGTATCAAAACACTTGTCTGGATGTTTTAAGAATACCTAGTGAGAGATTGATTAGCTTGTTCAGGTGTGTTTGATTAGGGTTGGAGCTAAAATCTGCAGGACACCGGACCTCCAGGAACAGGTTTGGTGATCCCTGCCTTAAAGTATCGATACACAATATAGAATGCCATCATCATGATACTGGGATTTTGATACTACAAACTTCCATACGATACCTTAAAAACATTGATACACAATACAGATTACGGTTGTCATGATACTGGAATATTGATACTACAAACGTAGATACGATACTTTAAAAATAATTGATATTCGATATAGAATACTGTTGTCATGATACTGGAATTTTGGTACTACGAACTGATACGATACCTTAAAGTATCGATGCACGATATAGAATAGTGTTATCATAATACTGGGATTTAAATACTTCAATACAATAAGATACTCAATACTTCGATAAAACACTGATTCTCAATGTAGAATAGGGTTGTCATGATACTAGAATTATGATACTATAAACTTTAAAAACACCTTAAAAATAATAATACTCAATATAGAATAGAGTCATCATGATATTGGAATTTCAATACTACAAATTTCGATACAATACCTTAAAAATTATTGATACTCGATATAGAAAAGCGTCATCGTAATTCTGAGATTTCGATACTATGAACTGCGATACGATATCTTACAAAAATTAATACTCAATATAGAATAGGGTTGTCATAATACTGAAATTTGGACAAACTTCGATACGATACCTTAAAAAGGATTGATACTTGATATAGAATAGCATCATATTAATATATTTCAATCTATATTTATTTATTAAATATACAGTATTTAAATATGATTTTCATATTTTTTTTCTGATCTGAATTTTTTGAAAAATAATAAAATAATAAAATAAATTAAATAAACCATAAGCATTCATTCATTCATTTATTCATTTTCTTTTCAGCTTAGTCCCTCTATTAATCTGGGGTCGCCACAGTGGAATGAACCGCCAACTTATCCAGCATTTGTTTCAGGCAGCGGATGCCCTTCCAGCTGCAACCCATCTTTGGGAAACATCCATACACACTCATTCACACTCATACACTACGGACAATTTAGCCTACCCAATTCACCTATACCACATGTCTATGGACTTGTGGGGGAAACCGGAGTACCCAGAGGAAACCCACGCAACCACAGGGAGAATATGCAAACTCCACACAGAAATGCCAACTGACCCAACCGAGGCTCGAACCAGCGACCTTTTTGCTGTGAGGCGAACGTGCTACTCACTACGCCACCGTGGCGCCCACCATAAGCATAAAATATATATTTAATATTTATTTAAAATTTATTCAAGATTTATTTTTTGCAGCTTTTTTGCTTGCATAATACTGGGATTTCAATACTACAAACTTCGATAAAATACCTTAATCTAGTCAATATAGCATAGGGTCGTCATGATACTGGAATTTCGATACAATTAACTTCGATACGATACCTTAACCCTTCATTCATTCATTTTCTTTTCGACTTAGTCCCTTTATTAATCCAGGGTCGCCACAGCGGAATGAACCGCCAACTTATCCAGCATTTGTTTTATGCAGTGGATGCCCTTCCAGCCGCAACCCATCTCTGGGAAACATCCATGCATTCTCATTCACACACATACACAACAGACAATTTAGCTTACCCAATTCACCTGTGCTGCATATCTTTGGACTGTGGGGGAAACCAGAGCACCCGGAGGAAACCCACACGGACACGGGGAGAACATGCAAACACCACACAGAAATGCCAACTGACCCAGCCGAGGCTCGAACCAGCGACCTTCTTGCTTTGAGGCGACAGCACTACCTACTGCACCACCGTGTACAATAAAATAAATAAAACTTAACCCTAACATACATAATAAACGGATATTTTTTCAAAAATGTTTCACTTTATTTCCCTTGTAAAATATATTCAATTAAATTTTAAACTGAATTGAGATTTGCACAACTTTCTGGAAATAAAATAAAATAAAATAAAATAAAATAAAATAAAAAAATAAAATAAAATAAAATAAAATAAAATAAAAACAAAACAAAACAAAACAAAACAAAACAAAACAAAACAAAAATTGCATGCGCTCATGTATGTATTTGCCTCCTTCAGTTTGCCTGAAGCCTCATTCAGCAGAGTCTAAAACTGGCGTTTGTCCTCTCACAGTCTGCACATCCTGTAGTCTGACATAATAATTATTCAGCTGAAGCGCATTGTATTTTAAATGCTAATTCCTCTCCTTGATTCGCCTGCTGCTGAGTTCAGCGCAGCTCAGTGTGACACTGATCTAATCTCTAAACGTTATACGGCAGGTTCCTTCACAGAGCAGCGGGACACAGATTGCATCAAACATCTGATTGGATGCAAACGCGCCGACTCGCTTCTCTTTGATTTCAATGACGACAATGTAAATATGTATCTAACAATACAAGCTGTGTACAAATGGAAATGCACAGAGATTGGCTATTAATGTGGAAGCCAATGCAGCAATGCACCGGCGTGGCATTTATTTCAGCTTTTCTCAGGACCGCAGACGTGTTCCCCCATGACATCAGGTCATCTCGCTTGTTTTCCTGCCGGTACCGTGGGTAGATAAGATGTTTTTCCTTTAACGTTACATCAAGGGCAACAAAAAATAAAATCAAACAGATGAATATGGCCATTTGCAGAATGCAATTTGAAATGAAAGCAAAAAAATAACAATTTCAGTCATTTTATGCACGGTTGTGCAAGCACTTGCTCTCTCTCAACTCGATGGTTACAGTATATTTTCTCAAATGAATAGAGTCAGCCTTTAAAATTGGTCTTCCATTAGGAGAAAGGACTGTAGGATAGCAGGTACAAACACCGCAATCAGATCCTTTCCTCCATTTTAACACGTTGCTGCTTTTCAGATGCAGCTTGCCGCCGCCACGTGAGTCGGGCTGTTCAGATTCAATGACGTGTGATGAGACGCCACGCTGACCGGTTCGCTTTTGACACATGGAGCTAATTTCACAACACCCACTGGCGTACGAGACACCCTGACCCGACACGTGGACCCCCTCATGGTATTATCAAGCCGTTATGATATGGGTAAATTTGTCAAGCACAGTTTGCACGCTACATATAAACAGTACACAATGAGGAACAACAACAAAACAAAGCTGATAAATACTGTTGATCTTAACTCTTGTGTGCTGTTGAGGATGTTTTCATGTACTCTGGGGGCATTTTGAATCTTAGGGTGCTTTCACGTCTGTGGTTTGGTTCATTTGGTCTTGACCAAGGGCAACAAATGATGCATTGTAGCATTTTTGGTCACACTTTATTTCGATGGTCCGTTTGTTGAATTTAAGTTACATTGCAACTAGTTCTCATTAGATTATAAGTAGACTGTTAGGTTGGGGTTAGGGTTAGTGTAAGTTGACATGTACTTGCAAAGTTTCTTATAGTCAGTTAAATGTCTGTTGAATGTCAGTATCAGCAGATATTAATCAGACAGTCTACTAATACTCAAATGGACCATCAAAATAAAGTGTTTCCACATTTTTCTGACTGCTTTGGTCCGAACCATTTGAAAAGAACCAAAATGCAGTCGTGAGACAAAATCCACATCACTCATTGGCCGGATGTTATTGAACGTATTTCCTAAACTGCTTTTCGATTGGTCGGAATTAACATGTGGGAAAATGCCAAGGAACTCGCAAGAAAAAAAAAACGACCAAACCAAACCAAACAAACCAAAACAAGACACTTTGGACTTTACTAATCTATCATCTAGAGTTTATAATAATGATATACACAATAATATTTACAAACTACTTCTCTTTTGATCAATTGTAAAATAATATACTTTTATTTGGGCACAACATGTAAAAGAAGAATAACATTTGAAGTAAATAAAACAATAAGCATATAACAGTATTTTAGTGTTGAGTGCAAAAGTAATATAAAACAATGAGTGCAAAAAGCTATTTTTTTTATTTGTAGACCACTGCCCAAAGAAACATTTGCAAAAGTATAAAAAGTATATAAAAACATGTTGTGTTAGTGCATATGATGTAAAAAAGAGTGACACTACAGGTGGTTTGTATAGCCCACTCACCTGTGTGTATCACTCGTGTATCTGCATCTGCTTACTTTGTATTGGAGCTGACTCTTGTGTTGGATAAGGAGTATCTGAAGTTTTCCAATCCTGGGTCAATGCCCCTAGCCTACTTGGGATGAATCCCGGACGAGCCCCCAAATTGTTGGACGACTGTGAACACAAGCATTTGCTAAAAAGAAAGTTATGGTGAAGCACTGAAAGTAAATAACATTACTTTACACTGTGTTGACATTCCTAGCCAAAATGAATTACCTGCTAAATCAGTCACTGATAAAAGTATCGCAGGCATTTTATTTTTCATAGCTTGGGATTATAATAAATTGCTAAATAAAACTAATGGGTGGGGTTTAAGATTTAAAGCCGCATGTTCCTAACACAAATCCACCAGAATCAAACACTACTGAACATGACTGCCACTGAAATGCTTTGACTTCACACACAGAGGCAGTTAATTTCCTGTCTATACGTCCCTCAACACAAAGCACATAATATCTAGAATGCAGCGGAGGCGTTGTGGTGCCGTCATATGTGTAATTTATCACGGCCACATTCCTTTCCCTTTCTTTTTTCCTCCCCATCATCTCACTCCCACACACCGAAACACTCCCACACACCCCATGTTCTTCAGCAAATGTCTCCTGCATACATTTATTCATGCCAAACCGTCAATCATTTTCATAATAAACAAGACATCACAATATGGACCGTGGAGGTTAATATAATAACGCTCTGTCTGTCAAAGGCACTGATAGAGTGTTTGTTTAACCAGCAGGGGTCAGTGTGGTCTCATACACACACACACACATGCACGCACACATCTATACACTTACACACACACACACACACACACACACAGAGACACACACGTACAGTGCTGAAGCCAAACGTGGCCCTCTTAACAGATGCCCTGTGTGAAATAATTCATACCGAAGCCTCATCCAGCACAATGGCCTCCATGTCTCCTGCTGAATCCGAGTTGAGTTTTGAAGGCTCTCAGAGCTCGGTTTCTTCTTTCACAGAGCACCAGAGCATCGTGTTTAATTCATTCAAGCAACTTTGTCTCCTCTTTGTAAAAAAAACTGGAAAGTCGCTAAGGCAGAAACATATCACAGCACAAAACACAATTTAAAAGTCTGTTATGCTTGTTTGCACAACTCAAGTGCTGTTTTTTTCTGCAGGGTAGGAGGTTTTTGGGGTGAAAACATTGAATGGGTTTCAAAAATTGAGTTTGAGAGTAAATATAAATGTGGGGAACCTGCATGAATCCAGCTGGGGGACTCTTTAAACCAGTCTGAGATGGTTTAAGAGTATGTTTAAATTGGTTTTGCAGTCTGATCTTCAACTGATCAATCATCTGAAAGTGCACAAGAGCATTGTAAAACCACAGAACATACCAACCTGGGGTGCATTCTTTGTACTGTACCTTGCTTAAACAATCCAAGATGATTTGGCATACCTGGGATCTTTTATTCTTGATACTAGATCAATGGATGATTTAGTTCTTCAAACAAGTTCTCAAAGTAGATTAAAATGTCTGGATGAACTGATCTGAGATCAATGTGTTGTTGTGAAGGACAGATCAGATCTATCGATGCTCAAAATCATGATCAGCAATGCAACGGTTGGCTGACGACACAGCACAGTAATGACATCATTTGATTAATGATTCTGATTCGTGTCAAATCGTCAATAACCAAATCCAGCTAACTGAGTAACCCATGTACAAATACCCCAGGTGAGAATAAAAGACCAACAGAGGCATGAATAGGTTGGCTACGCTTGTTTGCACAACCCCAATGCTGTTTTTTTTTCTGCAGGGTAGGAGGCTTTTGGGATGAAAACATTGAATGTGTTTTAAAAATGGAGTTTGAGAGTAAAAACAAAAGGTGGGGAACCTGCATGAATCCAGCTGGGGGACTCTTTAAACCAGTCTGAGATGGTTTAAGAGTATGTTTAAATTGGTTTTGCAGTCTGATCTTCAACTGGTCAATCATCTGAAAGTGCACAAGAGCATTGTAAAACCACAGAACATACCAGCCTGGGGTGCATTCTTTTTCCCTTGCTTTAACAATCTAAGATGATTTGGCAGATCTTGGATCTTTTAATCGTGATAAATGATCTCTGGATAATTTGGTTCTTCAAACAAGTTCTCGAAGTAGATTCAAATATCTGGATGAACTGATCTGAGATCACTGTGTTGTTAAAGACAGATTCGTCCATCCTCGAAATCATGAACAGTGTTGCATTGCATGAACAATAAAGCAACACAATGACATCATTTGATTAATGATTCTGATTCGTGTCAAGTCGTCAATAACCAAATCCAGCTAATTGAGTAATCTATGTATAAAGAGCCCAGGTGAGAACAAAAGACCAAAACAAGACAAGCATATGTTGGTTTGGTGGTCTTTGGTGGTGGTCCTGGTCAAGCTGGCATTTTTAAACTGGTCTCCCTTTTGAAATCCCATTTAAGTTCCGAAATGGTCCTGCTGTACCAGAGCTAGAGTCAAGCAAATATGATTAAACCACTTTAAGGTAGTCTTAACTGGATCCTACAGTTTTTTAAGCCCCGAAAACCAGATTTGCACCTGAACATGCTCAAAACCACTTTAAATCCACACAAGAGATTAGAATGACTACGATAAAAGTCCAAAACGACAAACATGTTGTGTTTAACTGGTTTAAGCTGGTCTTCAACAGATCGATCAGATTTCTCATCAGGAATTGTTCAGAACCCATCTGAAACAAGTCGACAGACTACTAGTGAGAATGGGTGACCAACAAAGACCAATAAACCATCATAGACTTGGCTGATGTTCTTAACTGGTTAAAGATGGTCTTAGAGTCTGGTATCCAAATGGTCTCTGTTCTGGAAGTGCCCCAAACCCCCTCTGAAACTGGCCAACAAACTAGAGAGACAACAATAGCCACCAAAAAGGCATGAGCAGGTTTAAAGTGCTTTTCTTCTGCAGGCTAATATAATTTTATCAATGAGAGCTATCAACATGAAATTAAATTTATATTATGAATTCAAGCTATTGTACATTATTCATCCTTGAATTATTCTTTCTTTGACCATATAAATATCATTCAACATCATTCCCACTCCCCACCCTCCCCATGAAATCACATAATTTGATTGCAAACTTTCTTGATAATCTGTGACACTCATTTTTCTGTAACGATACAGAAGAAAAGATCTGTCGCTACTTCCATTTCATTCTGATTTTTAATGCAACTCATTGATTATTTTGATTGATTGCTGTTGATAAAAATCAACAAAATCAATTCTGGGGGTTTAAGAGGCTTGAAATGGGCTCAAAGGGTGTCAAAATTCTCACCTTAGTGAAGAGGAAACACAGTCTTTAGCGATGTGTTGTCAGCCTGCCATCAAATCCAGTGATCTCTTTCTCTCTCACACACACACACACACACACACACACACACACACACACACACA
>CAIGQQ010002602.1:38711-53163 GCA_903798035.1 Danio albolineatus
CACTTTAGATATGAGGTGTGTGGAGAATGCTACTATTGCTAACAATGTACTACAGATGAGGTGTTTGGCTAATTGCTAACAATGATTCACACTATGATTTATTGTGAGGATGCTTATGACACTATAGAAAAGGTGAGTTTGTGCTAATATTACATATCGAATTTACTAGCACATTAGCTTCATTAGCTTGATGTACATAGACATCACCATATATATCTTATAACTGCAGGTTAACTATGCTTAAATATAGTAACCTTTACTGTTAAAAGCTATTAGTAATTAGTTACTAGTTAATTAAAGTTATTAGCAACTCATATAGTTATGGTATAAGCCATAAACCATAAAGTTAGGTTTATGATAATAACCTTAACTTTTCTGTTTTGGATTGTAATGCAATAATCTGCACCATTTGTGAAGCTGCTATGAAACAATAATTATTGTGAAAAATCGCTAAACAAATAAACTTAAATTAAATTGAATTCAAATTTGATATGTACTAATTTCTGTATATTATTTATGATGAATTTTCTGCAAGTTGGCATGTGCAAGCTTGATTTTAACCACATTAACACTCACAACGCGTCCATTCAAATTCACATCAGTTTAGTCAGAATACACAGTATATGACTTTGGTGACTAAACTGGGGCACACACATTGTTTTTTTAGCTGTCGTATGAGCTTGTACACATTTTTTTCCACTTGGGGGAAGCATCAATTCTTGATGCTTCTTTAGAGTTTTCTATTGGATTCGAGTCAGGTGAATGGCTGGGCCATTCTACAGCTTGATTTTCTTTCTCTGAAATCATTTGACAGTCTCCTAGGCAGTGTTTTGGATCATTGTCTTGCTAAAATGTCCACCCTGGTTTCATCTTCATCATCCTGCTAAAGCTGATGTTGACCTGTAGCAGCTAATGTGCATTTACAATGGGGAAGATCAGAGGTTTCATATTTCAGAGATTTCAGCTGCTCACTGGGCTTTCACTGCCTTTCTAAACCTCCCTTTCTTCATGTGTTCAATACTTTTTTCATCTGTCATTTCATTTTATTACACACAACTTGATTTGTAAACTAATTATATTTGTTTTCTTTGCATATATGGACTTGTTACCAACATCTGGTTAAAATTTTAAGTCAACAGCACCTTTAGAAATACGCTTTCTGAAAATAATGGTGACTTGTTCAATACTTAATTCCCCCACTGAACCATATGAGAGGTATTTTCAAACAGAGCCGAGCGGCTCACTAACATTGAAGAAAACATGTAAAAAAAATTGGGAACTGTCAGATTGAATTTGTGGAAAGAGATGAAAATCCTCTGATGGTGCCAGAACTTAATCGGAGAGAAAAACTGATCGAAACGGACATCAATCGGCTGTCAGTGAACATGTCAAACCAATAATCGAAGACCACAGACTTAAGCCTAGAATTACAGGAATGTTTCAGGATTTTCCCAAATTTTGTCTACCAAATCATGGGTTAAATCACACAATATGAGCCGGGCTTAAGGCATTGAATTGTTCTCAGCTGTGGAATTGAGAGCAATGAGCAGGTACACAGTCATTGAACTCCAATCGCATTACCCTCAGCGCAGCATTTCTCATGAAGCCACATGAAATCAACAACAAGAACAAGTAGCTCAATGCAACGCTAACTCATGCTTGTAAAAATATGGATTTTGCCATGATGGAGTCTCTCTCAGTACCGTGCCGATTGGGTCAGTCTCATCTATAAAGAGTCAGACTCAAGGTTGTGTGACCAGGTCATTCTCTTGTCTGCTTGAACTGGTTAACCAGATGCTTGTTCTGGTCTCGTCTAGACAGCCAATAGAGGAGAAGGGTGAAGAGGAAGTGCACATCAAACCAGAGGAAATCAATGTGGCTCCTTCTCGCCAGGAGTCTTGAGGATGGGCATGATTAGTTTAATTGGCTAACGATCCAAAAGCCCAGGCTAGAGTCTAATCCTCAGCGAGCCTCGGCTGGATCTGGCCTACAGATGCGGAAGCGGGGAAAACGAAAGAGACTCCCAAATCAAAGACTTTCAGACAGGCTAATGCTGTTAGCATTAATAGCATCTGCTGAGAGACTTTTAACTCTCCGGGGACTAAGAGTAAACTTGCGTTGAGTCAATGCGTACATGTACACTTCATTTAGACTTTTTTTTGAAGCATTAATGCTAAAAGATCTGTAAACAATTCACTCAGGATAATGTTCATTTGTAAAGTCTTTCATGACTAACAGGGAATGTAAGGGATAATGCACAGGCGTCCCTGAAGGGGATTGTTTTGCATGAATGGCCGGCCGGCTGTTCATTATCTTGCTCATTGCACAGCGACTTGCCAAAGAAATAAATACATGGACGTGAATTATTGATTTTGAGTTGAAGTTATTTAATTTCTTTTGTGGATTAGCTTCCAGCTACCGATATGAAAAATAGTTCTGAAATCTAGCAAGAAGACAAGGTCTGCAGTTCTTTTTCTAGTTGTCTAAATATGCGGGCACGTTAGCAAAATATGTAGACGAACAAATATGAATCGTATATCATACTGAATGCACTTTCACATCAAGCTTTCTGATGCTCAGACTGCTCACACTTAACCACAAGTAGAAGCAAACAAAAGGCCGACAATAAAATAACTAAGCGTTATTCAAAGAGTGGCCCACATATACATACATTTCTGATATGCGATCTCACACTCAATACGCTACAATTATGGCTCGTTTCCACTGAGTGGTACGGTACGGTACGGTACGGTACGGTTCGGTTCGCTTTTAAGGCCGTTTCCACTGTCTAAAAGCGTACCGAACCAAACCGTACCGTACCACTTTTTAGTCACCCTTTGCAAAGGGTCCCAAGCGTACCAAAGCGAGCTGTAAGGCGGAGCTAGACGCGCAGCTGAACGCCATTGGCTTACAGAGATACGTCATTTGCTCATGCAACAAGCAGAATGAAAACAAAAGACCCGCCATGTTTAATACACAGCCGAGAGACAATGGTCCGAAATAATATCAGCATATAATAGCGAGCCATGGTCGACCCGAGCTTAAACAAACCTTGTCGTCGTCTTGAACAGCCACCATGCCGAGAGAAGAGCAGACTTTTATGGGATTACGATCCCATAAACGCGAGTGGGCGAGTGGTTTCGCTTTGTCGCTCGCGTGCGCGTCAATGTTTGAAATAATAATAAGTTCTTAACCTGGACTATTATTCACTCGGAATGACGGACTTACTCTCTAACGAGAGAATAATGACGGAGAGGCTACATGTACTGGTGAAGATTAAAGCTACAGATGAGAGGTTTGCACAGACGGGGCTCTTTCGTATTGTTTTTGAACCTAAATGAGGCATACATGTCTGCTGTGTCTAGTTTTTCTGTAATTTGGTAACATCGGAGACTGTGTGGGGCTGTGTGTGTTTATATATGCTGCATTTATTTACTTATTTGATATAATCGCGGACCGTAGGCTATTTCGCATCATTGATCTGCAGTTATTATCAGATCATGTTCAGTCAGTAATGAACACTTATACACCAGTGTTTATGTGTATAATAAAGAATCTGTTTTGTGAGAAGTGCTTCTCGTATGATTTGTGAACGACCCAGAAAGCTTTACTGTAGACATTTCCTCGAGCGAAAAATGACGTCGACAAACTTTCTGTCGTACACCACGCCCACCAAAAGAGTACCCTTTTGCAGTGGAAACGCAAGCCTGATAAAGGTGACCCGTACCGACCCGTACCATACCGTACTGTACCACTCAGTGGAAACGGGCCATTACTATGGTATAAATACAGCACTGCAGCACACAAAAGAGAAACATCGACTTACAATGTCACTTACCAGTTTTATAATGATTTAATCACCTGTAGTTTGAAATTAGGAGTTTTTCTCCTCTAAGGGCTTATTTCTGTCACCATTTTGTGGATGGACAATGCCAACCGTCTTTGCTCTGCTCACTCTGTGTGGGCGGAGTAATACAGAAGGGTGAGGAGGCTGTACGAGTGCAGAATATTGCACCGCTATTAGCCAATCAGATTCGAGAGACAGACAGAACTGTCTTAAATATATCCTAAATATATCTATGCAGTGTTTACTTACGTGAGGATTTGAATAAATGTTTAGCTTAATTCATATAATTTTGTCTCTCACCATCCCTTAAAAAACAAAAAACAAAAAAAACCACACAAAAATTTAACATCCCTAAAGAGATTTCTTCTACCGAATACATTTGACCTGACCCCCCTAAAAATAACTTAAGACTATAAGGACATTTTCCAATATATATTAACGTTATATTGTGCTCTTTCCAGAGGCTTTAAAAACACACATCAAGGCGAGTGATGCTTAAAAAAATAAAACGCGGGAAAAGAAACTTATGCTGAGACTCCAGACTGGCAGATAAGGCTGTTTGGCCAAGCGTGCTTTAGCTGGGAAAGGATTTTGGGCGTCTTGTCAGGAAGTCTTAGGGAAGCATTTCGCCTTTTCATATTTCCTCTGAATGCAGTGTGGACCGGGTAGGGAACATATAAAGAGGCTTCCTCGCTGATACAGCCTTTATGTGGCCAAAGCTTTCAAAGGAAGAAGGTTGCTTTCCCGCACCAGGGTTTAATGGTACCCTGCTCTCCATCTCGCTTCACTTTCTTCTTTCTTTATTTATATTAATGCATTTACTTTTTATCTTTTAGGGAAGCAAACCATACAATCAGACGGTATGGGCTGTGCAGACTAACGTTTGGCTTTGATGTACATATACTGTATGTGGCTGGTTGACTTGGAGAGCAGGAGCTGAGGGAATGCAGGATTTTGGACAGTATGAAGGCTTTTTATGGAGAGAAAACATGTTAGGAAGGTAGCTTCTAGTTTTTGGTAATATAATAATAATGTGATTTATTTGTAAAAATAAAAGTTTCTTAATTAATTAATTAATTAACAAGGTTTAGAGGTAACATGATAAAAAATAAGACATTTTTCATGACTTTACAGGTTTAAGAAACCATATATATATATCATACCTGGCAACATTTGGTTTTGGAATTCCGGGAGTTTATCTACAGAGTGGGGGAGGGGTATATTTATTTACATAAAATGATTTTCTAATATAATTTTTTTATGTTCTGTTGTGACTTTTAACATCGTAACATATTAAATGAAACAATTCCAGTATGTTTACAGTAGTGTGTTTTTTCTTCAGTAGAATGCTGATGGTTTTTCAGATTAAAAATAAAAATACAAATAACAAAATAAACATACAAATGAGCCCAAAGCAATATCCATGGCTCCTGGTGACACAATGAGGTCTTGTAAAGCAAAACGATAACAATAAACTCTCTAAGGAATTGAGCATTATTATTAATTTTAACATAATTAACATTTTTAGTGCCGATGTGATTTCACATGCTGAGTAATGTCATTTTTCCCACCGTGTCCGACATTAAAACCAATACGACACACCTTGCAGAAAGTGTGGGCGTCGTCAAGGTGGCTTCTAGACACAAACATGAATTCTTCCGTCCAGCTGCTGTTAAAATTACATGTATTTTTTTTCTTTGCCGAAGCACAACCTGTCCCTTTTCCTTCCATCATGTGTAATACTACTGACGCAGCTGCTTGTTGCTACTGCCACCGCATCTACCTCTTCTGCACGGAAATCAACAGCGCACCTGAGTTGTAGCGTGTGTTGCCAGATTGAGGTAAAATATGTTATAAGATTTGACTGTTGCGTCAGTTGCGTGAGGTAATGAACTGCATTCAAGATCTGGCAACTTAACAAATATAAACAAAAGTGCTTTTTTGAAACTGCATTGGGACTCACAAATTACGGGAGTTTCCCGGCAGAAATAACAAACCGGGAGGGTGGCGGGAGATGTATCTGAAATACGGGAGACTCCTGGGAAAAACGGTATGATATATATAAATAAATAAATAAATAATAATAATAATAATAATTATTATTATTATTATTATTATTATTATTATTAATAATACAATTTTATTTATCCCTTAAGTCTTAATGATCAAATATGGACTTTCGACAATTTATAGCCAAGCAGATGTAGGGAAATTTCTTATGATATTTCCTTAAATTTACCACAGAAGCAGTTCTTATACAAAGTATAAATGTTACATTTCTAGTTGATTATGGGACAAGGATTTTCAACTAATGTCTAATAAGCAATTTCGAACAATTTCATAAGCAAATCCTGTCGTGCCTGATTTATTGGTGGGTTTTTGTAGGACGCAGGAAAAGCTGAGGTGAAGGATGAGCGCGGGGATCTTTAATAACTCAGAGTGATTGATTTATGCGAGCATGTTTAAAATCTGCTCTGGTACACTTACCTTTGTCTCTCCCAGAGGAGCCTGGCACGCATATTCATGTCTACATAGCGAACAACACAGAGTACATGTTAGAGTGTTTTACACTGGTGGTAAGGGGATCTGTTGGGTAGCGGCTCTGGAACAGATACTGGAACTATTAAGAGTTTATAAATTATTCTGAGCTTGATAGTGCTGTATCAAAAAACTTTCACACTGTTAGAAAACATCAAGGTCATTGCAAAACAATATAATACGTATAATACTATATATATAATACTTAAAAGTAAAATGTAAAGTAAATAAAATTATTACATAAAGTAAATAAATATACAAAAATAGTATATTCTAAACAATTTTACTCTTGTTTTCCTGCTATAATATATATTTAAATTCTATGCTAAATACTAACTCTAGTTTTATAACCAAATTTATTTCTGCAAAAAAATTAATAAATTATAATAATCTTAATAATTGCTGTTTTATTTAAAATAATAATCACATATGTTTTGTCCTAATATTGATTACATGTATTATTAAATTTTAATCATTAAAAGGAAAATAATACAACTCAATACAAAAATATAATTTTTTAAACGCATTATTAACTGATGGATATATTACAATTTCGAGTTTAAAACATTTTAACAGTTACAAAACTATAATTAGGGAACAAATTATTTCTTTGCTAACTGAAAAGGAACATTTGAACCTATTCGTTTACAATATTGACCTTATTCTTCAATGCAGAAGTGCGCTCGTTTTTGCGATTGTTTTTGAACTTCCGATTCAGTCGCCTACTATTCCTATGACTAGGAATAATAAACGGCAGAAAACTGTCAAACTACTCGCTCTACAACCAACTATACAGAAAAAGCAGAATAATATAATAAGAAAATATCAGTTTACAACATCAAGCAGCATAATGAGCTGTTTTTAATGTCTAAAAATGAATGGAAGTCAATGAGACCGGAAGTCTCGAGCCAAAAAGATTTAAATGGCGTCACCCACTCGCCCGTGGAGAATAAGGTCAATACTGATGCCCTGTTTTCTGGGATCTATTGGTGATAATGGTCAGGAATGTTGGACCATTATTGCCTTTTTAGCATATCAGTAGAGAACAGAAACTAGCCAGACAGTACGGTGTTAATTATGAAGCTAAATAAATCTAAAAGAAAACCGTCAGTATTTTTTTAGTAAGTGTACTTTTTTTGCTTTTATTCTTGCCATATTAAAAATATATTTGTAGAGCAACCCATGTTCTGCTGTCATTAATAGGTTAATAAACTTTAATAGGTAAACATTTCCAAGATAAGAACAAAAGCGAGTGATGCATCAAAGTTCGATTTAAAAAGGTCTTGAATGGATATACAAATCCTTATAATCATTACAATAATTTATAAAAAATAATAAAAACAATTAGTTGGGTTCCGGAAATGTCCTACTTCTCTGTTTATTCGTCTGATTTTACAGACAGTAAAACTGCCCCTTGTCGTTTCAAAGCAGGACTGTCCAAACTCGATCCTAGAGGGCCGGTGTCCTGGAGAGTTTCGCTACAACACTAATTAAACCAGCCATACCTGAACCAGCTAATCAATTTCTTACTAGATATACTAGAAAGTTCCAGGCAGGTGTGTTGAAGCAAGTTAGAGCTAAACTCTCCAGGACACTGGCCCTCCAGGACCAAGTTTGGACACCCGTTTTAAAGAATATCACAACGGCAAACGCGTCAAGTATAAAAGCCTCATCCATTTCGTCAGGTGCGTTTCATGTTTCACTTCTTTTTTTTTTTTTTTTTACTTTTTAATCAGTTTTTAAATCCTTTTTAATTCTTCTAATTGATTCTATTTTCTTGCTTTTAATTCTTGCCTATGTAAAGCACTTTGAATTACCATTGTGTATGAAATGTGCTTTATAAATAAACTTGCCATGCCTACAACTTGCCTTCTCCTATTATGTTTTCTATTATTATTTGCATTTCTCATGGTTTTTGTTATCGAGTGCCTGTATATCTTTTCTTCATGCTTCTATATGGAAGTAGTATATGAGTCCCTCTGGGTTTTATTTCTATCAGAATTGAGTTTATGAGAAATCTATAGGACTGAAATGAGTGACTATATTTGTGTCAGAATACTAACACACAAATAAGCCACAATATCAGTAAGCAAACACAAGGATGAATACTGCAATGGTTGCTGGATCGAGTCCCGGCTGGGCCAGTTGTCATTTTATTTCTGTGTGGAGTTTGCATGTTCTCCCCGTGTTGGCGTGGGTTTCCTCCGCGTGTTTCCCCCACAGTCCAAACAAATGCAGTATAGGTGAATTGAATAAACTTAGGGTGCTTTCACACTTGGTTCAATAGCCTGGACCGTACCCAGGTTCGATTGTTCCCCCTTGCCACCTTCAGTTGGTTTGTGTTCACACTGTCTTTTTTCCTTTTGAACCGCGGTCTGCTTGCGTCATCAAGCCGCTGTTTTGTGTACGGCTGTTGCCAAGTGACGGACACGAAAGCAAAGCGCCAAAATGGAAAGACGTCCGCACTCCGCACATCGCGGTCATTTCGCTTTTACTGAACCTTTTGGTTTTGGACATACAGAAAGCGACTCGCGTCTATCTCCCGCAAAAATAATATAAACGTTCAGAACATCACGCGATGTCTGCAGAAGCTGTTTTTGGAAGAGACAAGCAGACATTATCACTGTTTGTACTGGGTCAGTCTCGCTTGTCGTCTAGGTAAGCGACATAGACAGACATACACACACAAATGAACGTTACAAATGAACGTTATGAAAACGAAAGTTTGTTGTACAGTTGGCGGTTCCCTTCCGGCTTTTGGTACGATTGCATTCATACTACAAGTGAACCGTACCAGAGTTCACATGAACCGTACCCCAGATCACCTCTTTCAGACGGACTCGGGCATGGTTCACGGGTGCGCACCAGAGATCAGAGGACGTGTTCACACTAGCTAAATGTACCATACTATAACGTCAAACAAACCCAGGTGCGAACCAAAAGTGCTAGTGTGTATGAGTGTGTGTGTGAATGAGTGTGTATAGGTGTTTCCAAGTACTGGGTTGCAACTGGAAGGGCATCCACTGTGTAAAACATATGCTGGAATTTAGGTTATGGAATTTTTCATGTTTTGCTGTTATTTCAACAAAGTCCTGCTCACTCGTCGACTGGCAAGCGCTGAAAATTATGTAAATTGAGCATGTGCATGATTAGTCAGAGGAAGATTAATTTAAACCAAATCTGGCAACCTTGAGATGAAAAAAGGTTGCTCTACATGACTGTTCGCATTTGTGTGGGTACGTTTTTCTGTACAATTCATCAAGGCGAAAGGAGACCTTGCGCAAATGTGTGTGTACTGTATGTGTGTGTGTTTCTGAGGAAGTGATGTTCCTTACAGCCCTCTGAGAGCTAATCACCATGGTGTGCAAAAGATAAATCCAAGCCTTAGATAAAAGCAAGACTCACTGTGCATAACAAACGTGAGCAGACCTCCTTCTGCCTGCTCTTTACTATCCGCTGACAGCAAACACCCACTGGACCTTACGTTTGATCTCAGACCAGTTCAGATGCATCAACATTGGGTGACGCTTGGATTTGGAGGTGTTGAAGCTGTTCCTGAAACTGCACTCAGGCCAATTGTGTCGGTGGCGCAGCGGGTAGTACGATCACCTTACAGCAAGCAGGTTGCTGGTTCGAGCCTCGGCTGGGTCAGTTGGCATTTCTCCCCATGTTCGCCTGAGTTTCTTCCAGGTGCTTCGGTTTCCCCTACAATTCCAAAGTCATGTGGTATAGGTGAATTGGGTAAGCTAAATTGTCCGTAGTGTATGCGTATGGATGAGTGTGTATGGATGTTTCCCAGTGATGTGTTGCGGCTGGAAGGGCATCCGTTGTGTAAAACATATGCTGGATAAGTTGTCGGTTCATTCTGTTAGGGATGGTTATCGTTAAGGTTTTAAAGTTACTACTACTTTTATCGATACCACTTATTGGTTCGGTACATTAACGGTTCGGTAATCGGTCATTTTTGTAGTATTTTTATTTTTTATTTTATTATTACATTTTTAGTAATTGTAAAACAAATCAATAAAAAAGGATTGCTGTAAAATAATGTACATGTTACCCCTGGTTCACTACAGGATCACAGGGTTATCAAAACATGTATATTTATTATCAAACACTTACATGGATGAACACGGGCTGAAAACAGACAGAATACCGAACAACAAATGACTAAACACAGGGACTGTAAATACACAGGAACAAGATGACAATGATTAGACACAGGGGTGAGACACAGGTGGAGGTGATGAACATAATGAGTGGTGGGAACTTGAACAGAGGAGCACATGGTGGAGGCCACATGACGAAAACAAATACACAAGGAAGACAGGATGTGCTGTACAATGGTTTGAAGGAAAATGACTCTCCGTTTTCAACCATTCTTCTGGAGAAAAATCAACATGTTTGCCTTTTTTGGCGGAAGTTGGGTTCTTTCTTGGTTTATTGTGCTCCCTGTAGTTCTCTTTGAGTTGCAATATGCAGTTTAATAATCAGCTGGATATCCTCAGATTAGCCTATATGGTTTATTATTAGGCTATTCATAGGCTTTATTTGTAAATACACTGAAGTAAATGCATTTTTAATGTGTAAGATGTATTTAGGCTGCTGCAGAAAAAATACTGTTTTCAATGTAACCGAATGTGTGTGTTTATTAAACTATTAATATAATACTAATTTAGATAGACCTTATGTGATTGACTGCTAGCATAAGGATGTGGATAATGTACCGTTAGCTAGGCTGTTGAAAACTTTTCGTTTGTCTTTCTGCAGTTAATGCACTGAGAGATGCTTAGCCAGATTGCTTGCGTTTCTGTTTAAGAAACCAAGTTGTTACGATTAAAGCAACTGTGACTACTTGGTAAATACAACCTCTTGACCGTTTGGTTCTCTCCGCCACTCTTTTTATTTATAAAGCGTAAGCTGACGAGCTGTGTCTGCGCAAATCAGTGTCGAGCTATGTGCGTGCGCTAGCATGAGCCTCCACTGAGTGCGTGCGCACAACCGAGAACTGTGAAGGCTTTTAAACTTGACGCGCTCGCTGTTGTACAATTAGATGGAAACACGAGCATTTCTCATGTGAGATCGCCAGCTGCAGAGACGAATATCAAATCGAAAAGGTTGGTCAGTTAAATTATGCTAATTTAAGTAATGTTTATTCAGCAATAATTCTCCAGTACCGATATCAGAACCGTTATCGTCAGAGCTTATCGATACTTCGGTCTTTTATATTTTAGTACGAGTTTCGGTACCCATCTAAGCCGTAAAGAAAATGAATGAATGAATGAATGAATGGTTTTAAGATGCATTATTGTCAGTCTTATTGCAAGTAAACACTAGGGGTGTGACGAGATGCTTAGCCCACGAGACGAGACAAGACGAGACACGAGATTTGGTTCACAAGAACGAGACTAGATGAGATTTTTACACTATTTTTAATAAATCTTCAATGATGAAATATTCATTCATTCATTCATTTTCTTTTCGGCTTAGTCCCTTTATTAATCCGGGGTCGCCACAGCGGAATGAACCGCCAACTTATCCAGCATTTTTTACGCAGCGGATGCCCTTCCAGCCACAACCCATCTCTGGGAAACACATCCATACATTCTCATTCACACTCATACACTACGGACAATTTAGCTTACCCAATTCACCTGTACCGCATGTCTTTGGACTGTGGGGGAAACCGGAGCACCCGGAGGAAACCCACGCAACCACGGGGAGAACATGCAAACTCCACACAGAAATGCCAACTGGCCCAGCCGGGGATCGAACCAGCGACCTTCTTGCTGTGAGGCGAACGTGCTAACCACTCGGCCACCGTGGCGCCAATGATGAAATATATAAATGGAAATGATTTTATTCAACTGAAAAAATGCTTTAAATCAACTTGTAATGAAAGTTATTTTACTTCTATTTTAATGAATTCTATGCTGTAAAGGACACGCAAACACTGCTAAATATTTTGCTATAAACTCAACTGGCTTCTCCCCTGTACAGTTTCACATAAGAATCGAACTCTTATCCACAAATTGAACTTTTTTTTTTTTTTAATGTATGTAATCATGTCAATTTTGGTTTTTAATTTTTCAGCAGTTTCACATTCATTCGGTGACACCCTCTGTTTTTATGGACAGCATAAACGTGTGTTCGGTAATGATGATGATGACGACGGGTATGTGTGTGTGTGTGGTCCTTTACTGACCTGATGGATACAGAGAAGCTAAAAGTCCAACACAACGATATTAGTTTGATTACAGTGTTTACATGTCTGTACTGCACTTCAATAACACGACTGAAATAGGAACACTCCACATGTCTTAACTCAATTTGTGTTTGCGACGATTATGGCTTTAAGCATATCTAAAGTGCTATTCCATCGCATGTTATGAGCCGTGGTTAATGTTTGTGGCTGCAGCAGCAACCTCTGCTTTTGGACGCGGCAAACTTTTGAGAAAAAAACGGTTACGTCACACTCACCCGCCCAAGCAAACGAGTGACGCACAACTCCAACTCCAACACTGCATTGCCAGGTGTGTGCAAAGCACTTGATGTGCAGTTCAAATCCAATCCGGCGTCCAATCTTCAATGCTAAATTCACCCTCAGGCTCCATCATAACATCACAACTCACGAGACTCGCGAGATCTCATAGCCCGAGATCTCGTCACACCCTTAACAAACACTATGTGTAGGATATACAGAGCTGAATGTTGTCTGTATAACTAAGATATACTCCATGTTATTTAATGAGGTCTCTCAAAATAGTTGGTAACACTTTATAATAGCTACACACTATAAATAATTTATTTATAAATAACGTATAAAGCATACATTGTCCTTTAGGTTTAGATCAGGTGTCAAAACTGCATGAAGCTGTGGTAATAAAGCATTTAATAACCATGGCTGAATAATTCATTCGTTCATTTTCTTTTCGGCTTAGTCCCTTTATTATTCAGGGGTCGCCACAGCGGAATGAACTGCCAACTTATCCAGCACGTTTTACGCAGCGGATGCCCTTCCAGCTGCAATCCAACACTGGGAAACGTCCATACATTTGCTACATTTTTTAAGGTACGTTTTTGCAAAGCAATTCATATGGCTTGATAATAAAAAGTCATGACAACTTAAGATTATACAGTATCTTAACTTGATTTAGAAAGTTAATCAGGTGGTAATTTCAACTTATTTGTTTAAGTTAAACAAAATGTAACAATGTTTTAAGTCAGCTTAATTGATGCAAGTTAAAATGACTTGTAAATTTAAATTGGTTCAACTTAAAAATGTATGTCAGCAAATGTGCCAAAAACGCTGTCGATTCCTGGACTATTCTTATAAGAGAAAGGTACATGATGCCCCTGTCAGATACAATCCGTAATCCAGGTTTTGGGCTTCTTGGATCAGTAGAATGGGAGGAAGCCCTAAGTTAAGTGTATGAGAGGGAGATGGAGCAAGGGACTGGCACTGGGCAGCAGCTGCACAGAACGGGCACGGCAGCCGGATCGCCACTGGGTATTTTTCAGCAGGGGCAGACGGCCAGGAAGTTAGAAGTGGATGAAGTGTGAGACGGAGAGAGAGAGAGAGAGGCTGAAACTGATGAGAGGATGAAAGAGTGGGGCTTTTTTTGCAATCAGCGTCTATTTCCTCTCTCATTAGTCTCAGGGGCTGTTGACTTCTGGATGCGCCTTTCATGGGTCAGTGGATCGGGGTTTTTCTGAGAGCGCAGACTGAGATGGAGAAGGTGGAGTCGTGAACAGTCGATCAATGATATTCTGGCCTCCGAGAACGAGCTGTGACATTATTTATGAGCAGGGTCATGTGTGCACGTGCACGGGTCTAAATATTCTCTTGCATGAATGCTAAAACAGCTCGCCGCTCAAATTTACATGAATTTAAAAGGGTCATATTTAATATTCCCTGTGATTTATGTTTCTGCTTTTTATGGGCAGACCCTTCTGGTACCTGAGCCATACCATCATGTACAGCAGCATATATGCATATTAAATTATATAGGGACATACTATCATGTTCAGCAGCATATATGCATATTAAATTATATATATATATAT
>CAIGQQ010002602.1:78163-90724 GCA_903798035.1 Danio albolineatus
CCTCAAAACCTTCAGATGACTGTTTGATCTCGCCTGCGTCAGTGTTATCATCTGTTGCATCATTCCTCATTTTTGCGTTTTAGTCCGCCTACATATGACTCCCTGCGCTGCCATTGTCCGACACCTCTGATCAGCAGCACTAGCAGTCCTCGATCCAAATCCTTATGAGATGATGCTTGGGGTCAGCGGCGTCCGCTTCATAATGAGCTTATCTCCGCCATCTCCACTGTAATGCCATTGTCTGCCAATCGAAAGTGACACGAAAGAGAGTTAAGCTGATGCTATGAGGTGAATCAGGCCTCAAATAACTACGCCCATCGATCAGCCATCACATGGACAGCTGTTCCCATGGAAACAATGGTCAAGCAGAGCAGTACACTCGCTGTTGTTCAAATCGGCACATGACTGGAATTCAGAATTGAAGCTCACATGTAGCCTTTCAGACAGAGAATGGCTATCGATTATTGATAGTGTTTGTACTTAAACATGATTATATGTCATATTTCATTAGGGTTGGGAACAATTATTATATTATGTAGTGAGGTTTGCCTGTCTCATTGATTCACTGAACTCAGTAAAGACAGACATGAATTAATAGTACTGGAAAAATTCGAATTCTGTAGAAATGTTATTCTATTCTATTCTGTTTGAGATATTTCTAAAAATATACAATTACCGGCCACTTTATTAGGTACAGTTCACTAGTACTGGGTTGGACCCCCTTTTTGCCATCAGAACTGCTTTAATCCTTTGTGGCATAGATCCAACAAGGTACTGGAACTATTCCTCAGAAATTTTAGTCCATAGTAAGGTTGTCATGATACTGGAATTCAGTACCAATCGATACTGAAGTTTTAAAAACGCTGACATTTGAGCGCTACTCAGCACGTTCTTAAACAGCGCTGACAGTTTTTAAATTTCAGTATCGATAGGTACCGAGACATCCTGAATGAAAACCTGCTTCAGAGTGCTCTTGACTTGGGGCAACGGTTCATCTTTCAGCAGGACAATGACCCAAAGCACACCGCCAAGATATAAATGGAATGGCTTTACGCTAAGTCAGTGAATGTTCTTGAGTGGCCCAGCCAGAGCCCAGACCTAAATCCTATTGAACATCTCTGGAGAGATCTGAAAATGGCTGTACACTGCCACTTCCCATCCAACCTGATAGAGCTTGAGAGGTACTGCAAGGAGGAATGGGCAAAAATTCCCAAAGACAAGTGTGCCAAGCTTGTGGCATCATATTCAAAAAGACTTGAGGCTGTAATTGCTGCCAAAAGTGCATGAACAAAATATTGAGCAAAGGCTGTAAATTACTTATGTACATGCAATTTTTCAGGTTTATATTTAATAAATTTGCAACAATTCCATAAAATCTTTTTCACACTGTCATTATGGGGTTTTGTTTGTAGAATTTTGAGGAAATTAATGAACTTAATTGGATGAACTTCAATAATTAACTTCATTTTGGAATACAATTGCACCATAAAGAAAAAAATGTGAACATGTATTCCAAAACATACGGAAAAAGTGAAGCGCTATGAATACTTTCCGGATGCACTGTATATATTTAAAAAAATAAAGAATATATTATAATAATAATAGATTTAAGAGTGATGAGTGAAAAAAAAAATCACTGATAATATAAAAGCTATTCTTACATTTACTTTGTAAACGAGGGCGTTTTCACAAAACAGAAAACTTCAAGTGTTCTTGGCAGCTTTGTCCACACTAATATATTTAAATCTCTTTTTTCCCTCTCAGTTTTAGCCTGAGATTACATTTTGTTTTGTTTTTGTTTTTTTGTCAGGAAAAATGAAGCTTTTTGAAAACGTACTTCAAAGTGTATAAATTTGAAATGTTTTCATGTTGTAGCGAAGAACATGAAAACACAGCCTTAAGCGTGAATGAAAACAATATGCAGTTATGCGTGACACTGTTTGTGACACCATTGTTTGTTTGCGCTCTCAGTTCTGGAAGTTAGTCACTAGTTAGTGAGCCATTTTGGCAGATTGGTTTTAGCAAAAAGCTGTTTTGGACAAGCAACTCAATTCTGAGTTCTGATTCTTAAATTTTTATAGTGCAATGACCTCCTATATGTATGATATTAAGGGAAATTCGATT
Organism: Danio albolineatus; assembly: GCA_903798035.1. Lineage (NCBI taxonomy): Eukaryota > Metazoa > Chordata > Actinopteri > Cypriniformes > Danionidae > Danio > Danio albolineatus. The sequence continues at coordinate 80,288 of CAIGQQ010002602.1, forward strand.
TCTCAATTTATGACCTCTTTAATTTTTAAATCAATGCATATTTTAACATGAACAGAAGCTGTCTCGATGTTACAAAGACATACAATAAAAAAAAAGACATTTGTTCTTTGTTTTAGCCTGAGATGGTATTTTTGTCAAGGAAAACAGATGAAACGAGATTTCAGAGATTAAATAATCTGAAATTTTTTCACGTTGTAGTGTTGACTTATTGAAGTATTGAAGTATTTAAAAACGCTCATGCATTTTTAGTCATTAGTCTATGGAGCCTGATTAATATCAGAATAATATATTTATAAAATAAAATTTATACACCCACAACACAATAAACATTTACAAAATCCAATTTGGAAGTTCAAAACACGATTCGCAAATGCACAACTCCAATTCGTAAATTCAAAACACCATTTAAAAATACACAAAATTTAATTCAAGAATTTAAAACACCTTTAAAAATACACAAATCATTCATTCATTCATTCATTTTCTTTTCGGCTTAGTCCCTTTATTAATCCGGGGTCGCCACAGTGGAATGAACCGCCAACTTATCCAGCATTTGTTTTACGCAGCGGATGCCCTTCCAGCCACAACCCATCTCTGGGAAACACATACATACACATTCACACACATACACTATGGACAATTTAGCTTACCCAATTCACCTGTACCGCATGTGTTTGGACTGTGGGGGAAACCGGAGCACCCGGAGGAAACCCACGCAACCACGGGGAGAACATGCAAACTCCACACAGAAATGCCAACTGGCCCAGCCGGGGATCGAACCAGCGACCTTCTTGCTGTGAGGCGAACGTGCTAACCACTCGGCCACCGTGGCGCCAATACACAAATCTGATTTGTAAATTTAAAACACGATTCAAAAATACACAAATCCGATTAGTAAATTCAAAACAACATTAAAAAATACACAAATTCAATACGGAAATTAAAACGTGATTCAAAAATACACAAATTCAATACATAAATTCAAAACACCATTCAAAAATACACAAATCCGAATCATAAATTCAAACCGCGATTCAAAAATACACAAGATCAATACGGAAATTCAAAACAACATTCAAAAATACACAAATCCGATTCGTAAATTAAAACGTGATTCAAAAATACACAAATTCAATACGTAATTTCAAAACGCCATTCAAAAATACACAAATTCAATACGTAATTTCAAAACGCCATTCAAAAATACACAAATTCAATATGTAACTTCAAAACCCAATTCAAAAATACACAAATACGATTCGTAAATTGAAAACACCATTCAAAAATAGAGAAATTCAATACGTAAATTCAAAACACGATTCAACAACATACAAATATGATTCATTTGATGAAAATATTCATGATTTTTACCTGTGAATTCCTGAATTCTGTGTTGCAGTTAGGAATTGTGTGTTGAATTTATAAATTGGATTTTATAAATGTGAATTGTGCTATGCGTGTATGAATTTTATTTTTTAAATATATTATTTTTGAGACTTGAGGCTTCATATTAGTCATTTATATTAGTAAACATTTGAAGTGGATCAAAACGTTTTATCAATGTTGTCCCAGAACTATTCAGCAACAACAACAACCATTTTTTATTAGGACAATTTTGGAAAACATTTTTAATCCACTTCAAATGTTGACTACTGTAGATACTTTACAATGTTCTTGTTCAGTGGACAAGTAATGTTTGCTCTTAATTTTTTTTCCATATCCATATCCATACATCATGTACTGTTATTGTAAATTCTTACCAGCAATATTCCCTAAAAGTAAGAACTGTCAAAGGAATGAAGGCCTATGATTGAATGTTGTTATATCACAGAACGTCCATAAAATGCTCTCCTCAGGCTTTAAAGAGTCTTAACTTGGATCCAGCAGCACATTTTACCCTCAGAACACTCTGGACTTTGAGTATCAGGATGTACAGATGAGAGCCAAACTCACTTTTGTTTTTTTTTTCCCCTCAGTGAACGTCAAATAACAGGCTGTTTCCTTTCTTAAAGGACAAAGTCATTTTGCAAACCTTTAGAAAACCAGCATGTGCATTGTTCTGGATTCCAGTCTAGCGAAAAGCTCATTCTAAACTCCACAATTGCAAAGTTGATCTGAGGTGCTTTTCCGAAAACCATCGTTAGCCAATTAAGGTAGCAAGTTTTGTTGTTACAAACATGACGTTTGACGTTTCCCAAATCCGTCGCTCCAACGAACATTTGCTAACAGCGCCGCAAACTTGTGCACTTGCAACTACATCTCTGGAGTTGTAGTTAGAAACATAGTTCCTGGCTGTGTTCTATTCCCCGTTATCCCCCCTATGCCCTATTCCAGTGGTTCTCAAGCTTTTTTCACCAAGTACCACCTCAGAAAAAATATTGTCTCTCGAAGTACCACCATAATAACCGGTAATGAAGTACAGTAGCATAGTAGGCCTAATTAAGCAGCTACAACACTGCACAGTTCAAAAACAAGTCAGATTAATTCTAATTAAGAATATTTATTATTGTCAGCCACTTAAATAAAAAGTTTAGTCTATTAAAATTGATTTACTGATCACATTGGTGTTATCGTACGCGTCAAAGGGTTAAAAGTGTATTATTTTTTTACTTTAATTATTCAGCGAGTCCTCAGCGTACCACTAGAAGGAAGCTTGTGAGAACCACTGCCCTATTCTTTTAAAACATTCTAACTTTTAAACTTTGAATGTTTTTTTTAAAGCATTGATGTCATCACTCTTAAGTGTAATTTGCTTTCAAAGCAGTTTTACAGTTCAGTTTTAGCAATCTTCATGTTTAAAATTACGCTCCCTTTCCCAGTGCACTTGAAAAAATTTAAATCATTTTAAACACAGCCGAGCGGAATTTATGTTACGTCTCTAAAGCTAGTAGATTTTTTACAGTCATTTCTCCAAAGCAAGTGAAACAACAACAAAAAAAAAATAGCATACCAGCCTGATCTCAAGAGAAAATGTAAGCATTTTATGTTCTGCCAGGTCAGTCGTATGAAAATGTACGATTTAAAAAAGGAGGCGTGGCACCCAACCCCACCCCTAAACCCAACCGTCATTGGTTGATGGGAAAATCGTACTAAATTGTATGAATTAGATCGTACTAATTCATACGAATTAGCCACTAAATTAAAAGTTACGAATTGCCGTGAGATAGCGTTGAGCATACGTTAATGCTTTTATTTTACAGTAAGTTATTTTTTAAGAAATGTAGCCAACTGTATCTGACGTGGGCCTGCTGGTTTGAACATTTCTGCAGTGGATTGCATGTGTAAAATTGTAAAAGTACACTTTTCAAAAAATAAATAAATATATAAATAAAAGTCATCTTACTTATTTTTAATATTATTATTAATAACAACAATAATCATGATTATTATTATTATTATTATTATTATTATTATTAAGGGTGCCACGGTGGCCTAGTGGGTAGCATGTTCGCCTCACAGCAAGAAGGTCGCTGGTTCGAGCCTCGGCTGGGCCAGTTGGCATTTCTGTGTGGAGTTTGCATGTTCTCCTTGTGGTTGCGTGGGTTTCCTCCGGGTGCTCCGGTTTCCCCCACAGTCCAAAGACATGCGGTACAGGTGAATTGGGTGATCTAAATTGTCCATAGTGTGTGTTTGTGAGTGAGTGTGTATGGATGTTTCCCAGAGATGGGTTGCAGCTGGAAGGGCATCCACTGCGTAAAAACAAATGCTGGATAAGTTGGCGGTTTATTCCGCTGTGGCGACCCCGGATTAATAAAGGGACTAAGCCGAAAAGAAAATGAATGAATGAATGAATTATTATTATTATTATTATTATTATTATTATTATTATTATTATTTCTTAATAAATAGCCTCAATATTTATTTATTTATCTATTTATATAATTTGTATATGCTATTACAATATGTGTTAGCTTTTGATTTTGTGATTTCATGTTTTAGAATAGAATATGTACTGTTCTCAATAGTATTTTAAAGGAAACACAGGCCCTGTATGTGCCGTTCACGTATATTTCAGTTACTATAGAAAACGAGTGCATGATTTTACCAAAACTAACATAGGATTTTTTTTAATGTGTGTGCGTATAAAACAATATAATTTGCACAAAGAAATTCTGGGATTCTTTTCCAGTAGTTACTCCGCCCCGTTTAAAAGCATCGTTGTGGGCGTTTTACGTTATAACTACTGTGGTTCAAACGATGGATCTGCGACAGAGAAACTATGGGTTTTGGGAAACACTCATCACTACATCGTTCTTTTCCAAAACAATGCATCGTACTATGATACTTCAGCCTCCAGTTGTTCGTTGTTTGGCAAATGCACCCCTGAACTATTTAAAAGAAACTTTTGGAATGCCCTAGCCCCAATACAACCTCTGTCGTAAACCAAGAAAAAGAAGTCTTTAATTTTATTTATAATTCCCTGACTGCTTCGGCTCTTTCATCCTTTTCCCCTCATCTTTCTCATCCCTCTTTCCTGCTGACTGCAGGGAACTGAAAAAGCAGAGGGTCCCACTTCTGTCTGAGCCTGAACCCAGTGTGCCGGCAGAATAGATTGTAGCTTTTATTTTCAGCGTGACTTTTCCTTCAATGAGATTTGGAGAAGGTGACTTTTATCCCTATTGAGGAGGGTAGCACTTGCATACGGCGTCGAGTTGAGAAAGATATGGCGAGCTCCGGGAATGAGGGCGAATTGGAAATCCACAGCACGGGGACCCATTTACTTTGTGCCTGTTATCTTTGTGTATGACTTGGACTGCATACTAGGTGGAAAGTGAGCTCTGGATTTGTGAAATACAAAGATGTATTATCGGAACTAAGTAATGGAGCCACACGCTCTGATATTTTGAGGCTTACCCTTCCCTGTTCTGTACCTTCTTTGGAGACGCGAATGACCTGAGGTATTAACCTGGGCGGAAATAAAAATAGGACCCCTTCCTGTACTGATAAAAGAGAGAGGGAATCTGTGAAAATCCTGCTATCTTGGCAGAAGTTGAGTTCAGTTAATAAGTCTATAACCGTGCTAACCTCAATTTAATGTTGAAGGCTTCCCTGTTCCCCTTTCTCAAGGACTATGCCAATGGAAGAGAGTTAAGGGAATAACAAAAAAATACACTTACAGTACATACCTTTATTTATTTAGCAGATGTTTTTTGTTTAGTTATATTAGTCAATCTCTTTTCAGGAAAGTAGCTAGCCACACTAAAAATGGAGCACTCCATAAAGAAATGACAAAAATCCATATGGACATTTGCACCCGGTTGTTCATTCATTCATTCATTCATTCATTCATTCATTTTTCTTCAATTTTCGCCACAGCAGAATGAACCGCCAACTATTCTGGCATATGTTTTACACAGCTGAAGCCCTTCCAGCCACAACCCAGTAGGGAAACACCCATACACTCTCACATTCACACACACTCATACACTAGGGGCAAATTTAGCTCATCCAATTATTTTTTAGTGCATGTCTTTGGACCATACCTGTCAAAATTGGGATGTGAAAACAAGGGATACACCCACCATAATAAGGGATTAACCAACACCCCCCACCCCCCAAAAATAAATAAATTTAAAAAATCCCCATATTAAATATGTTCTTCTGGAGTTGATTCATTGTAAATAAACAGTTAAACGGTCAGTATTTTTTAAAAATATTATTATTTACAAAAGAAATGTAATAATATACATTAGCAAACAGTTTAGCTTATTAAAATTAGCTATTATAAAGAAATAGAATCAAGTTATTAAATCTCAATCTTTTTCTCACTGTATAACTTACACATTCTGAATAAAGAGCAACGAATGAGCAACGATAAATAAACACCTTAACGTGTGCTCACCCATATGCAACCCACATTTCACCTAAACCGAAACCAACTAGACTTAGACGCTGAGAATGAACAAACACAAACACGAGTACAAGGGCGTGCGTTCCAAGCACACCCAGACCTCACGCCCACCATGACGGCTCCCATACAGAGACACACACAATGACAGAAAAGCAGTGCTCGACCTGAAAAAACTCGAGTCGAGTCGAGCACAGCACAAGACATGACAGGACTAGTGTCTGGACTAAAACAAGAAGTAAACAAAGCCAAATGGACAGATCTCTGACAATTATAGGGAATTGAAACAGTGTCAGTCCAGTTTTCAGAGATTAAGTTCAGTTCAGTTCAGTGTGGTTTACAGTAATGTTCACTGCTGAGAGTCCAAACACTGAAAATCCATTGATGCGCAGCACCACAAGTCCCCAAATCTTTATAATTTCAGTACAGACCTGTACCAAACTCAATACTTTTGACAAGCCAACGAATGCTATTTCATTAGCTTTTACTGCTATTAGCTTTATACAGCAATAAATAATGTTTGTTTTGTTTTCATCTTCTATAGTCAAAGAATAGCCAGCAAAAACCGTCACTACTTGAAGTTAATGAAAAGTAACTAAATACAGTTTAGGCTGCATTGTGGCTTAGTACCCACATAGCAAAATATCTCTGGCCCACACAATCAGCTTTTGCTTGGCCCACATGCCGCAGTGAATTACGGTACATGACTGGACCAAGTCTAGCTTCCAGACAAGGGCCAATCATGGACCATATCTAGGCCAAGACTCAGCCAAGTTAATCACCCATAATTGGGCCTGAACTGGGCCAGATATGTTGGTGTGTTACTACAGCAAGGAAATTGATAAACCCATGAATCATTGCACTTTAGGCGTGCTATGGCCGTGCTTTTTCTCAAAGTGACCTGATTGGTGGAATTATTTTTTCTTTTCTTGAAAATAAAAAAATGTATTTTAAATGTGGGTCAAGACTGGCCAAACTTACATGGCCCAGATATCAATTAGTAACATCTGGGCCAAATACTACATTTTACATCTGGCCCAAGTATTGTGTGCTGCCTTTAAAGATGGTGCCACCTCTGCCAAACCAGGGCCATGTTTGGCCCACATGCCGTATGCCAGTGCCGGATGAATTCCTGCTCTGCCAGATTCATGCCAAATCTGGGCCAGAATTCTTTGCTACTAGGGTAGTTAACACAGTTGTCTCACAGCAAGAAGGTCGCTGGTTCGAGTCCCGGCAAGGCCAGTTGGCATTTCTGTGTGGAGTTTGCATGTTCTACCCATGTTCGTGTGGGTGTCCTCCGGGTGCTCTGGTTTCCCCTACAGTCCAAAGACATGCATCAGCTGCGTAAAACATATGACGGAATAGTTGGTGGTTCATTCTGCTTTGGTGACCTTTGATAAATAAAAGACTAAGCCGAAGGGCAATGAATGAATAAATAGGTTTTTTTTTCTCTACTTGATTATTTTAGACTTCTAAGGGCTTAAAAAACACTTGAACGTAAAATTGCACTCGTTTTCAAAGCCTCTGGACCTTAGTTATGACTTAAGACTGTACTTTATGATCCTGCGAAAGTGTTTTTGTTTAGTGTTGTGGAGGGTATATTTATACCCATAAAGTAAATAGGCACATGAAGTTATATAATCCACATCAGCCACGTAGCTAAATGTTTCAACTGCCGTTTTTTCCTGCTCTTCTGAGGCTTTTGCGACCAGTCATTTGTTAGCGTCGGCAGGATTTGTGGGTTAATGTCAAACTTGGACTGAATAGCCAAAATGAGTTGCACACTTGAACACATTGTGCTGACCAGTGCTTGCTTCCTCAGAGATTGTTCAATCATGAGCGGTCACTAATGAAGATGGTCAATCGTCTGGTCTGTCGGGGAAGATTTCGAGCTCTTTATCATGTTGAAGGCTGACGTACTGCTGATAGACCGAGGCTTGAGTGGACTACTCTTGATTTGGGAGATTTTTAAGGGATTACTTTGTTTTGTTTTTCAAACTGTTTTGTTCGTTTTGGATTGAATTATTTTGTCTGAGGCTGTTTCTAGACACAAATGAGACATATAGTTTAGAGTTTAAGAATTTTACACTGCATATGAAGAGTTCAGATGCAAACATCTCTAAATGTCATCTAAAATCTTCTTCTAAAATGAGCATTTTTATCAGGCTCCTGTCTGTAGGTTCAGTAATTTCCCTTTTATGACAAAAAATTTGTTCGTTTCATAGTCTTTAAAGTGAAATAACTCTTGTCGGCACCAATAACCTAGTGGTTAGTGCGTCGACACTTAGCACTGAGGTGCTTGCGGCGACCTGAGTTCAATTCCCGGCTCGAGGTCCTTTGCCGATCTTTCCCCTATCTCTGATTCCCACGCTTTCCTGTCTGTCAATTTCCACTGTCCTATCAATAAAGGTAAAAAAAAGTGAAATAACATAAATCAAGGGAGGTGGAAAAAAATGCAACATTTTTGTGGAAAATTCAGACAGCACTTGAGGTTTTTGCATCTGAACTCTTCTTATATACTATAATTCTAAAAGATGAATTATGATGAAAAATCATGAAAAATGATCAAAAATGACAGCAAAGACATCTGTAATGATGTGAAATATGTAAATAATATATTATTTTACATTATTAGTGTTTAACTGTATTTGTTTCTTTTTTTAGCTTTGGTGATAACCACGTTTATAAATATTTAAAGATACTGCATGGTGTTGTGAGAAAGTGTTCGGTTTTGGCTCACACTGGTTAATTTTTTTGTCAAACTTGTCAATGTTTCATATATATACACACAGGGGGCCATTTATATGGTTACACCTTAATAAAATGGGAATGGTTTCCTAAATACAGTTTCCTGAAAAGTGGATTGGTCATCGTGGGCCAGCTGAATGGCCCCCAAAGTCTCCCGATCTTACCCCCTTAGAATTTTATCTTTAAGGTCATCTGAAGGCAATTGTCTATGTAATTTATTAAGCTGTATCCATATAAATGGCCCACCCTGTATGTATGTATGTATGTACAACACTATATCTTTAAATATTTATAAATGCAGTTCTCACCAAACCACCATCCCTTTATGACAACAGTGTACCTATCTTCCGATGGCTACTTCCAGCAAGATGGCACGCATATGCATAATGCGAATCTCCCGTTCCCCTACATTCCAAAGGTGCTCTATTGGATTGAGTTCTGGTGGCTGTGGAGACCATTTTAGTACAGTGAACTCATTGTCTGCCATTGTCTAATGGGCCCAAAGTGTGGCAAGAAAATATCCCCACACCATTACACCACCACCAGCCTGAACCGTAGATACAAGGAAGGATGGATCCATGCTTTCATGTTGTTGATGCCAAATCCTGACCCTACCATTCGAATGTCACAGCAGAAATCGAGACTCATCAGATCAGGCAATACCAAGCATACCTCGGTTGAAATGATTGGATATTTGAGTTACTGTTGGCCTTTCTTTCAGCTATAACCAGTCTGGCCATTCTCCTCTAACCTCAACAAGGCAAAACAAAAATTGTAAGTACAAAAGTACTAAAATATTTGGATAAATTTTATTAACAGATTAAAAAAAATAATAATAAAAATTGGTAAAATATTATAAATAAATAAATAAATAAATAAAATGGCTAAAATTCATTCATTCATTTTCTTTTCGGCTAAGTCCTTTTATTAATCTGGGGTCACCGCAATGGAATGAACTGCCAACTTATCCAGCGTTTGTTTTACACAGCGGATGCCCTTCCAGCTGCAACCCAGCACTGGAAAACATCCATTCACCCTCATTCACACAAATACCCCAGACAATTTAGCCTACCCAATTCACCTATAGCACGTCTTTTGGACTTGTGGGGGAAACCGGAGCACCTGGAGGAAATCCACACGAAAAAGGGGGAGAACATGCAAGAAACTCCGCACAGAAATGCCTACTGACCCAGCTGAGGCTTGAACCAGTGACCTTCTTGCTGTGAGGTGATTGTGCTACCCACTGCGCCACCGTGAAGCCAAATTGCTAAAGAAAAAAATTCAAATCTATCTTTAACCTAAGATTTTTAAAAATATTTTGTAAACATAAAGTGTTACCCAAACTAACAGATTTAAGATTTTAGAATAGGTTAAAAAAGTAAATTATTAGTAGTACTTTAATAGATTTATACACTAATCCACTAAATTTTTGCACTTCAGTGTGTGTTTTATATATTACACACACAAAAATACGCAATAAACTAATTTACTTGCATCACCCTCTGTTTTTGTTTACTCTATATGTAGTTTTCATCCGCGCTTCTTCAGCTCTCATATATAAAGACGAGTTGAAGATTGTGCTGCTGTCTCAGCTTAAAAACATCTCTCTTTTTTTGTGCTGACGTTAAATACATTTTTGCAACCCAAATGGCAGCCTTTCTGAACTGAACAGAAACAGTAAAGGAGTTCTCACTGGAGGATAGGAAGACCTTGAGCAACAAGGGCGCCGGAAACAATAAATACAAGCCAAATGTCACATCTGAGCCCCAAATCAATCAAAGCCATAAATCCCATCAAGTGTTTTATTTTTAGCTGATTTCTCTTTGCCTTTGCCCGGGTCG
>CAIGQQ010002602.1:95724-131250 GCA_903798035.1 Danio albolineatus
ATATATATATATATATATATATATATATATATATATATGCGTGTCTGTGAAATTGTCAAATTTGGCCCACGACCACGTTTTGTTTTTTGCATCTGGCCCCACACTGGCCTCACAGCTCTGAGAATATACTTATTGATTCACGATCGGTAAATTAAGCTTGTGTGGATGCTACTGTGCTTTAGAATGCAGCAACGCTTCCGCCACGCTACTGAGAAATATAGTTCTGCTAGTGGCGTCACTACTCGTAGCGACGCTACTGCCCAACACTGCTGATACTACTACTGATACCACTACATCGTCTAAAAACTTTTAAAAAGTTAGCGCTCACACTAGCCGCCTGTCTCTCATAGTCAGATCAGTGTCTTACCATCAAAACTAATATCTAAGACCTTGTCTCCTTAAAAGAGTTATGCTCCCTAGAGTGTTGCCTAAGGAGAAAGCATCACACACCGCTCAATCTTCCTCTATAGTCTTCATCAGCTCGTGCCACGCTCTGGGCAATGAGCTGTGAAGATATAGCCACAAAACTGTTAGCGTGATTGAGCGTCTATTTCCACGCCATGTTATTTATACGTTTTAACCCTAACCGCGCATCCCGTCGTCTCCCAAGGCTGCTGGTGAAAAATTCTGATTTGAAACACAGCAAACTGGCATCAGTCATTCCTGGACACGTTTAGTGTGGGTGGCGAGGACAGGGGGTCTCAAAAAGCGGTCCGAGTGTCCTCCTCCAACCGCGCGAGAGGGCATTCGATTAAATAACTTTAAATATTAATGGCGTCCTCTGGCTGCGTTCGCTCACTCTTCCCAAATCATCCTTTTTATGCGTGTTCTTCAAAAGCCAATGAATATGTATGTGTTTTCTTTTCTCTTTCTTCTCTCACAGCAGCTGCGTAGGGTTTTGTAGTGCTTTTTTACATATATACAGTAACAGCCTGTCAATCCAGATCCAATGCAGATACAATCCAGATTAATACATTGTAATTTTGGCTCACTGATGGAAATTCCCTTAATTTAATCAATTCATTGAAGCTAAATTAGAGAATTAATTTAAGTTAAATGTTGTCATTTAGAGCATTGGGCGTCACAGCAAGAAGGTTGCTGGTTCGAGCCTCGGCTGAATCCAAAGACGTGGTATAGTGAATTGGGCAAGCTAAATTATACGTAGTGTACAGGTATGTGTGTGTATAGATGTTTTCCAATGATGGGTTGCAGTTGGAAGGGCATCCGCTGTATAAAACATATGCTTGATAAGTTGGCGGTTTCATTTCGCTGTGGCGAACCTTGATTAATAAAGGGACTAAGCCGAAAAGAAAATGAATGAATGAATTTAGAGTGTAAAAAAAGAGCCCTTTTAGATATGTCTATATTTATTTTTAGACAACACGATACCATTTGACATTAGAGTTGAGAAATCAATATTTGGTGGAATAGTTTTCATTAAAAAAAAAAAAGTTTCCCAGTGCTTGGTTGCGGCTGGAAGGGTATCCGCTGTGTAATAATCTGGATTAGTTGGCAGTTCATTCTGCTGTGGCGACCCCTGATTAATAAAGGGACCAAGCTGAAAAGAAAATAGCAGTTGCAATTTTCTAGGGTTAAAATGCTCCTTTATGTTTATCTGAAGGAGAAAGTTTTATTAACAGCAATGATATTTCTATTGAAGCAACATTATCAGTCCTTCATTGAATATTAGAAATAATTATTGATATTTCACTCATTCCAGAGAAACTCTATAAAGAGAGCTCTTTATACTTCAATCTGGTTTCAGACCACATCACAGTACAGAGAGCGCCCTGATAAAGATAATCAATGATATAAGCCTAAATACAGATTCAGGCAAACTAACAGCGCTGGTATTGGTTGATCTCAGTGCTGCATTTGACACTGTCGATCACAGCATACTTCTGGATAGGCCGGGAAACTGGGTTGGGCTGTCTGGGACGGTCCTCAAATGGTTCAGATCTTACCTTGAAGGGAGAGGTTACTATGTCAGTATAGGTGACCATACGTCGAAATGGACACCATGCTGACTGAATACAAACCTAATAGATCAAGCAGATCTTTAGGATCATATAAACTAGAAATTCCAAGAGTTCAGTCAAAGCAGGGTGAATCGGCTTTCAGCTATTATGCCCCTCGCTGCTGGAATCAGCTTCCAGAAATGATCAGATGTGCTCCAACATTAAGCACATTCAAATCAAGACTGAAAACACCTGTTTAGCTGTGCCTTTACTGAATGAGCACTGTGCTGAATCCGACAGATCGCACTATTGTGTCTTTCATTTTCATTCTTTTTATAACCTGCTTTAACACATTTTAATCTGTTTTTAATCATTTTTATTATGTTTTTTTTCTTCTTACACTTGTCTTTTTATTCTTGCTTATGTAAAGCACTTTCAGTTGCCACTGTGTATGAAATGTGCTATTTAAATAAACTTGCCTTGCCAATATTGTTTCTTACATTAGTGTGCATTCTCTACCAGTCAAAAGGTTGGAGTCAGTAAGATTACTTATGTCCAAACTAATCACCAACCTGGTTTCACCAAGTAGGATATGTTCCTGGATTAACTTCTATGTTGATCCTGGAACAACATTCCCATCAGCCAATCAGAATTAAGGGATACATTTAAAGTTTATGCTAAGTTTAGGCTTGCAGTTGGGTTTATGTACTCCTACATGATTGTTATCTAACTATTATTCCCCTCTGATTTTGGGAATAATTTACAGTTATGGTTGGGTTTAGGGGTAGGAAATAGGTATGGATTACATTTAAAAACAAAAATTATGAATTATGATCCAGGATCACATCAAACTTGACAAAGTGCCCAAGCTAATACCTTTTCATATAAAAATGCATATTATTTCTCTATTATATTACCTCTCTGTTTTAGCCGTCTATTCACATTTAGATGGCGTTTTTACCAAACATAAATGTATCTTTTTGAAAACGCTGTCCAAAGTGGATACATTTGAAAATGCCATTTTCAGTGTTGCAGTGTGGACTGTGAAAATGGAGGCTTTTGAAAACGATGGCGCATTTTAGTCATGTGACCAATTCAGCTTGATCAATACACTATGATCCACACTGTAAAGCAGATGTTTTGGATGATGTACATTTTGGCAGCTTTATTAAAAATTAATGTCAGTTGGTTCATGCTCCATATTGGCTCATTTCAAAGAATACATAATGTTTACTAGGAGCTGCTATACAGCAGCGGAAGCAGACCACAGTTGCTGCATTTTGCCAAGATGTTAAAAAGAGATGGAAAGTAAATACATGCCAGGCTGATATTGTCACGACTCACACAAAGGCACTGGATCACAGGAATTATCAAAACACATATTTATTTGCAAACTGAACACTCACAACTGGACCATGGAACACAGGAATCACATCAAGGAACACACAGGAAGACAATTCAATACCAAACAAAGGACTGAACCAAACACAGGTATAAATACACAGTACATCATTGAACTAATTACACACAGGGGTGAGACACAAGTGGAAACAATAAACACTAACAAACGGCGGGAAAACAGAGCAAAGGAATCACATGATCAAACAAAAGCACATGAAACACTGGGCATGGGAAAACACAAAGCACATGTACACAGGAAAACACTGGACACAAACACAGGAACCCTGACATACTGAATATGATGCAGGTAAAAGTGTCTAATGTCCGTGCGCACACACAGTACATGAACTAAATAGTTTTCAGTCATTTTTAATGGGATGAGCATTTTTTTCGAAAGGAAAATAGTGTGGACATGGAGTGTTTTTAGAATGTCAGGAACGCCATTACCAAAGATATCTGGATTAGTGTAGACTTAGCCTTAGGCCCAATTCCAATTCTACCCCTTACACGGTCACGTGATTGGGTAGGGGTGTCCCAATTCTCTTTAGCTTGAAAGCATAGGGCTAAGGGGAAATGTTAGATAGCCCTTGAAACAGAGATTTTCCAGAGCCACACTAAATTATGAGGTACAGGTAAATTAGACTAGAAATTATTTAAATTTCATGTACATTTTTCCAGAATACACCAACTACAACACCAACATGGCTGCACACAGGATTAAAAAGTATTTTTGTACTACAAATGTAAGTATTTTTTGCCATTATTACAATTCCTCTTTACAACAAATCAGCAGATTTTTGAATACATTGATAACGGTGTCCGTGTTTTTTTTTTTTTTAATCAATTTTGCTTTTTATAATCCATAACAGTAATTATTATATGGTCCCACAAGATATTTTCAGATGTGTCACACGATGAATACCCTGTCAAAAAGGTCTAGTGGCTGGGAATTAGCTTTTTACAGTGTCTGCTATATAGTTGATGTTTTCCTGAATGTAAATTAAAAAAAATAACTAAACCGGAGTAACTACAGCAGGCACCATCTTCTATCTCATATGATGTAAAAGCTTGCGTCGACATATGATGACGTGTGCGGGTGTTGTAGTGGTGTACCAATTCTTCCCTTCACACTCTGTTTCAAGGGGAAGGGGTAGGGGTAAAAATATAGAATTTGGACTTGGACTTAAAGTCTGTTCACTGAGACTGCATTAATTTGATCAAAACTATGAAACTGTGAAATATTATTACAGTTTAAAATAAGTTTCAGATAGAAGCAGCAGATCCTCATATCTGAATGATTTGCTGAATAAGGCAATGATGGGAAAAATCACAAACTACGTTCAATAAGAAAATGTAATTTGAATTAAAATAATATTTCATTGTATTTTTAGTAAAATAAATGCAGCGTTGGTGAGCATATAGATTTCTTTTTTTAAAAACAGAGAGAGAGAAAAAAAATCTATATATTTCTTGTCTTTCTCCCTCACGAATGTATGAGTTGTGTTTCGGTCAGCGTTTCACAGAGGGTGTGAATGGGGATCTGAGTCTGGAGGATATGGAGGTCTTCAGAGTCAACAGTCTGACAGAGAAACACCGGAGCTTTCTGGCCGATGTCAGAGATTTACAGCCAAGCCTTCATTAACTATACATTACAGCTGAATATTTCACACGTTCCTGCACCGTGAGCATCTCGCTTCGTGTGTAAAGGTGATCACAAGTGCATTTTCTTAATATTTAGTTATACACACTTAAATATGTGAAAAAACAACTACTGTATACTGTAAATATACCTAGATATTATAATAAATAAAAATACAAATGTATACATTCAGGCTGCAATAATGCATTACTAGTAATATTGTTAAACTTTGAAAAGCTAAAAACATTTAGTTGAAACCTTGATTAAATTATTCAATTAAAGTACAGTAATTGTAATGTAGCACTATATATATGAAAAGCATCAAAAACAAAGTACTTATTATAGTGAGCAAGTTAAGGCACATTCACATTTCCACAGAGAGTCAAAAGAATATTGTCAATCTTGGATTAAGACCCTCTCTGAGATTTAATTAGCTGTGCTGTGCTATGCTACTATGCTAATCACAGTCGAGCGGCTGCTGAAAAATACATTAAACACACACCTGCTCTGACAACAATAACCAGAGTGAGCAAACAAACAGAGCATGCGAACAAGAGTTTTCATACACTGCCTGACAAAAGTCTTGTCGCCTCTCCAAGTTCCAGGAACAACACATAATAACTTGACTTCTAGTTGATCGTTTGATATCAGAAGTGGTTTATGTGAAAGGCAAAGGCCACGGTATGTTTATTACTATATCTACATATGTTTATGCACAAATAACAGCCTAATGTAAAATATAAAAGCAAAACATCAGTAGGTCATTTGTACTGGGTACAATTTGTGGAATTGGGAATGAGTCGTCTGCAAATGTCTTGTTAATTTGGACGGCCTCATGCAATTGTTAGCAACAACTTTGGTAATGCACTGTTGCTGGGTCAGGGACTCTTTGCTTTGAGAAAATTGAATAAAACCATAGATCAGGACGAATTAGACATTTGTCAATTGTTTCTGGTCAGCCAGAGTATAAAATTAACTAAGGCAACATGATCGCTCTCCTAATTGACCACTGCTAAAAAAAAAATTAAAATTCCGCGACCCCCAACAGAGCTTTTTGAGGCCCCATTGTGTGTCGTGACCCCCCTGTTGGGAACCGCTGCTCTAGATTATTTTACCTAAATAAAATATGATCATGCCTTGATTTTTAATAGGACAGAAAGGTCTGACTTTGCTTAGAAAAAAGTCTTGTCACTTAACAGAAATAATGTACAGTATAGAATATAAAGTCATGATGCAGTGGAAAAATAATTCATACTGTGTATGACTCCCATGCGCTTAAACAACTGCATCCATACATCTCTGCAGTGACTCAAATAACTTATTTATAAAGTCATCTGAAATGGCAAAGAAAGCATTCTGGCAGGACAGAGTTCATCAAGATTCTTTAGATTCATCTTCAATGCCTCTTCTATTTCACCCCAGACATGCTCAATAATGTTCATATCTGGAGACTGGGCTGGCCAATCCTGGAGCACCTTCAGCCTCCTGTCCTTTCAGGAACTTTGATGTGGAAGCTGAAGTATGAGAAGGAGCGCTATCCTCCTGAAGAATTTGCTCTATCCTGTGGTTTGTAATGTAATGGGCAGAACAAATGGATTGGTCTTTAATAATACCTCTGGGGGCCCCAAAAATGCCTGAGCCCTTACAATTTTCCTAACTCCCCACCCTCCTACCGGCACTTCTGCTTGGTTGACTAAGTTTTTCTATAAAATACACAAGAAGTGTATACAAGCTGGTACAAAGGTATGATGTGTAGATGTTCGTACTTCAAAACTGGTGTATAATACTATAAATTAATGAAATACCATAGTTTACAGTAAAATTATGAAAATTATTTTATACTTTCACAGCTGCCGTGTTTTTGTAACAGGAGTTGGACGCGTGAAAATGGAGTTGAAGGTCCAATAGCAGTTCATTAAGAGAATCGTTTTGCTAGCAAAGGTCAGAACAGAAACAAACAGGTGCATAGAGCTAATCCAACGCATGGTCAATAAAGAGGCAAATGGTCGCTACAGACAGCAAACAACGTAAACAAAAAAACAAAGCAAAGGATCAAGCACGGCAAGGCAAGGGAAAACGCATTGTGATGCTCACTAAGCAGTTTAACAAGACTGAGGAATCAGGAACTGGTGTGTGCGAGGTTTATGCTGGGAGTTGTAGTTTGTTAATGTGGTGTATGTGTAGTTCTCAAGCGATCCGCAGCTACTAGACTGTCAAAAATCGTAACAGTTTTTTTTTACAGTAAAATTTAACTCTAACCCTATATATAACAAAATCATTAGAAACTGCATATATTTGAATTCCTAGCTGAAAACTATCTAGACAAAAATGAAGGAAAAAAAAATCTGTATATCTCCATAATTATTTAATTTGTATTAAAGTAGTATTATAATTGAAACCAATGTTGAAAAAATGCACAAGTGCAGCCGTGTCATTCAATTTCACACACGTAGATCTGCCATTGTAATGGACGCAAATGAAAGGACTGATAATGTTAATTAGAGCATCAAGGTGACACGCGGCTCCTGCTGTAGTCTGCAGGCGTCACTTTAATCAGTGCAGGTCGTCAAGCAAACCAAGCAGGTCAGACAGAGGAGTTCAGCAACATAATCTGAACACTGCTTCGTCTCCAGCCCGCATGCAGATCCCGCTGCTGTTTCACAATACTGTTTTTAGAATGTCTGGGTCTATAAATAAAAATGTTTGGAAACTATTTTTTGGTTTAGGCTGTGAATTACCATTACGCATTCATTCTCTTTTCATTAATTAATTCATTCTAGGTCATCTATAAAACAGAAGCCTTAACTAAGTCAAACAGATTTGAAAAAAAGAAGGAAATTATGCCCACTTTTGGTTGAGCTATATTTTTGACAACTGTGGTGAATATGAATTATGGACATATACAAGTTTTTTATTCCGAATAAAACTAAATAAATAGGTATTTACATTAAAATGTATTTTTTAAAAATCATTTAATTTAATTTGTTACATATAAGGGCGTCACGGTGGCACAGTAGGTAGCATGATCACCTCACAACACTAAAGTCACACTTCGAGCCTCGCTGGGTCAGTTGGCATTTCTGTGTGGAGTTTGCATGTTCTCCCCATGTTTGAGTGGGTTTCCTCTGGGTGTTCTTTCCCCCACAGTCCAAAGATATGTGTTATAAGTGAATAGGTTAACCCAAATTGTCCGTAGTGAATGAGTGTGAATAAGTGTGTATGGATGTTTCCCAGTGATGGGTTGCAGCTGGAAGGGCATTTCATTTCGCTGTGGCAACCCCAGATTAATAAAGAGACTAAGCCGAAAAGAAATGAATGAATGAATGAATGTTACATAGAATAACAAGGTCAACTTTTCTACTACTTTCCTTACTTACTTAACTATCCCATAATGCAATGGTAGTTAATTTACTCATAGAACTGACAAAGTTAGCTAATGTAATAGACAAGCATGATGGATGTACATCCAAATTTTTCCAAATGTCATACTAGCATATTCATACAATTTTGGACAGTCATGAATAAAGTTCAATGTCAAATGGATGTTAAAGGGCACCTATGATGAAAGTCAAGTGTAGGTATAGTATGTCCACAGTCATATTGGGGTGATATAAAGACAATAGGTCTCTTTTTTTAAATTCCTGATGTTAAAATAGGATCCAAATCCCTCCCATTTTGAGGCCATTTTGATTGACAACCGCGTATTAACATGTCTCCGTAGTATCGCGTATAATCATATCAACAAGACAGAACGTGCGCAAAGCAACCAGGAATAAAAGATCTGTTCAGCTCTCTGTGATCATCAGTCATCATCAAATGTGATCAAGAGTGAGTTTTACAAGTATAAAACATTTTTAAAACTGCATGTTTGTAATGAATTACAGCTATTTTATCGTCTTTATTACCACAGCCGCATGTCAGCACAATTATAAAAGAAGATGCTTCAATCCCGGTTTGTGGATGTTCAATCAGGTTTAATTTGTACATTAACATGGCGGATATCCATACAGCTGTGGATGTTAACCTGTATCCTGTCACGTTGGAGTGCAAAACACAGTGCATAGTTAAATGAACGCACTGTGTGTGTGTGTGTGCATGAACTTAGTAACGACATTGTGTATGACTCATCACAGAAGGGCTTGAATTGGTTCCACAACAAATACATTAAATGATCATTGGGAAAGATCTTACTGTAGCTTTTCACACAAACATTAATTGAGATCTGTTTCCTTCATGTCTGTCTGTTATCTGACGCAACCGAGGTGGAGATTGAGGCACACTTTCAGGCACGTGGGAATGTTCTGATTGGCTGGAGTAGATTGGAGTAACTGCCTGTAATTTTCCGGAAAGGTCTGGATGTGTGAAAGGGGCTAATGTTGGTCTTGCTGGGCTCAATGCTGGTATTGCTAGTCTCAATGCTGATTTCAATGTCGGTCTTGCTGGCTTCAAAGCTGGTCTTGCTGGTCTCAATGTTGGATTGCTGGTATCAATGTTGATCTAGCTGGTTTCAGTGCTGGTCTTGCTGTTCTCAGCACTCATACCAGCACTGAAACCAGCAAGACCAGCATGAAAACATACCTTATCAGCATATGAAGTAGTTTTTTAGTTTTTTCAGCAGAGTTGAAAAGATTCATTTTCTGAACGTACAGCCCTTTAGTCGTTCTGTCATTTCTCTGAAGTGCCTGTCTTGGTACTGAATCGGATTTGTTCAATTGTGCGTGTGTGTATTTAATTCATTATTCATGTGGCCTTGCCATTATAAAAATCCTGCTTTCACAGGTGCAATTGTGTATGAAAACACTCTAATTGAAGATGGATCTCTTTTAGACCCCATGCTGTGTGTAATGTATGGAAGCACTCAGCTAGGGCCGCCGTGGAGAAATCCAGACATATCCAGTCTCCAATGGAGAAAACACTATCTGCAGATGTTGTGGATGCAGGTTTAGATGCTAGTCCTGTTTGTTAACACCTGCAAAAACAACCATCGCTCGCTCAGAAGAAGTGTACTGTTTGACTGTACACCTAGGCGCCGATAATGCCAATGCAATTTCGGTTGTAAGTGTCACAACAGTGCTGGCCATCCCCGAAAATCACTTAATAGCCAATTTCATGCAAGAACGGTGAGAAACGAAATGCTGAGTTATTACTGAAGAAGAGAACAGGAGAGCCCAGAGAGAGAGAGAGAAACAGGTTAAGCTGCAGTCACACCTCATGGTCCTGTGATAAGGTACAACGTATTAACTTGGCCTTTATTAGTTTTTCCAAAGCACCAAAAAACATTGACAGTCCCTCCATCGCACTTTACAGGTGTCTGTGGCGTCTTGTCTTGCGTTGCCAGTCTTTTGACCAACAGCATTAATCTAGTCTAGATTGCAGTTTTCGAGAGACACCCACTTAGAGAGGAAGACTGACATTTAAATGAATCATTCACAGTTCATTTAAGGGTATTCTTTTTCCTGAAATTGACTGAACAGTCATAACAGTGAGTAGCACATTGTAACAAATGTTTTCAGCGCATTTGTTTCCATCCATTACACTTGTGCTAATCATTGCTGTCATTTTGACATTCTCAGTCAAAACAAATGACTCTTATGAACTGGTTCTTTATGGTGGAAGAATGAGAAATACACATTGTGACCAATGCAGACTGATTAGCCAACAAATTACTCTGAGGAATGGTTCTTTGTGTTTATTTATATTTGTTTTTAGGGAGTCAGAAACAGGAAGAACAGAAAGGTCTGATATTATTTCCCCCAAATGATTCCTTTGAGTCCTTTAGTGTAGTTAATAAATCAGAATTATAAAGAGTAAACATAGTATTATCACTTCTAAATGTACTCTTCAGGAGACAGTTCTTTGGGTTTAATGAATTAGAAACATCTTATGAAATAATTTATTTTGCAGTAAATGGATTAGAAACTCTTTGACCTGTTTGATTCTTAAGCAAATGACAAATATGAAACAAATATTTTCAGTAAATACATCTGAAACGTACAGGATTATATGTTTGACTTGTGAACAAATATCTCTTGTGAACTTTTTTAAGCAGTTAATATATTAGAAATATACAATACAGCCACTTTAATTTGATTAATGAACAAAAGACTCTTATGAGTTATTACTTTGATTTGAATTAAAATCTTACAGCTTGACCTGTGAATACAATTCTAAAATTATGAACAGGTTCCTTGAGGTGAATGAATTGGAAAAGCACAAGCACTGAAATTTACACACCACCAAAACACTATAATATGCCATTTCATTGTAGTGAATCAAAAACATCTACAGTCTGAATCACAAGCAAATGACTCTTATTTTGTATATCCATCCAGTGCGAACAGTGTAATATGATTCTTAAGCAAATGACTTGTATGAACTTGTTAATGAACAACAACGGTTTCCTGTTACAGTTTAGATTTCTAATGTATTTTAGCTAAACAACTGATGTGTGAATGTAACATACATTAGCAAACAACTCTTCCACACACAACTCTGAGCAGTTTAAATGTTAATATTACCAAATTAACTTGATGTTGGAACAAACTGTTCAATTTCCATGGCATACAAACCACTTCTTCAGAGACCTACAGATCATTTCGTCCGCAACTAAACAGATTTAGCTTCCACGCTTAACTAGCATCAACATCAGTGCTTGAAAACATCAGTGCTTGTCAGTGCAACAACAGACTATTTTTTGCAGTAAATGGATAAAAAAATAGGTCTACTCATGAACAAAACAATTGATAAAGTCATTTTTTTTTGTAGTGAATCAAAAACATCGTCAGCAACAGTCTAAATCACAAACACATTACTCTTATTTTGTATATAAGAGCCCCCCTAAAATATATATATATATATATATATATATATCCATCTTTGTAGTGGACAACAACAAGCTCATGTTAAAGTTGACATTTCTAATGTATTTAACTAAAACAATGACTACATTAGCAAACAAGTCTTCCACACTCAACTCTTAGCAGTTTAAATGTTTATATTACCAAAATAACAAACCATAACATTTCTGTAACCTCTCATTGACGCATGGTATACAAACCACTTCTTCAGAGACCCACATATCTTTCCGTTCGCCACTAAACAGAATTAGCTTCCACGCTAAACCAGCGTCAACACCACTGCTTGCGGCTGCCACAGTATGAAACAACAACAAACATTATTTATTTATTTTTTTTTGCAATAAATGGATAAGAAATAGATTTACTCATGAACAATTAAATTGTATAAGTCATTTCTTTGTAGTAAATCAAAAACATCTTCAGCAGTGTAGTCTAAATCGGAAGCAAATTATTACTCTTATTTTATATATGATTGCTCCTCCTAAAAAAAAACAAACAAACAAATATCCAGTGCGAACAATGTAATATGATTCTTAAGCAAATGACTCTTGTGAACTGGTTCTTTAGCGAACAACAACAACCTTCTTTTACAATTTACATTTCTAATGTATTTTACTGAAACTATGACTACATCAGCAAACAAGTCTTCCACAATCAACTCTCAGCAGTTTAAATGTTTTTATTACCAAACTATAAAATTTCCGAAGCCTCTTATTGACTAATAGTATACAAACCACTTCTTCAGAGAGCCACAGATCTTTCCGTTCGCCACTAAACAGAATTAGCTTCCATGCTAAACTAGCGTCAACACCACTGCTTGCGGCTGCCACAGTATAAAACAACAACAAACATTTTTTTTTATTTTTATTTTTTGCAGTAAATGGATAAGAAATGGGTTTACTCATGAACGATTCAATTGTATAAGTCATTTCTTTGTAGTGAATCAAAAACATCTTCAGCAATGTAATCTGAATCACATGCAAATGACTCTTATTTTGTATATATATATATGATTGCTCCTCTTAAAAAAACAAACAAACATCCAGTGCAAACAGTGTCATATGATTCTTAAGCAACTGACTCTTGTGAACTGGTTCTTTAGTGGACAACAACAACCTCCTGTTACAATTTACATTTCTAATGGATTTTACTGAAACTATGACTACATTAGCAAACAAGTCCTTCCCGCACAACTTTCAGCAGTATAAATGTTTATCTCACCAAATTAACAAACTATAAAATTTCCGAAGCCTCTTATTGACGAATAGTATACAAACCACTTCTTCAGAGACCCACATATCTTTCTGTTCGCCACTAAACAGAATTAGCTTCCACGCTAAACTAGCGTCAACACCAATGCTTGCGGCTGCCACAGTATAAATCAACAACAAACATTTTTTTGCAGTAAATTTATAAGAAATAGATTTACTCATGAATAATTCAATTGTATAAGTCATTTCTTTGTAGTGAATCAAAAACATCTTCAGCAGTGTAGTCTGAATCATAAGCAAATGACTCTTATTTTGTATATACGATTGCTCCTCCTAAAAACAACAAAAATACAAACAAACATCCACTGCGAACAGTGTAATATGATTCTTAAGCAAATGACTCTTGTGAACTGGTTATTTAGTGTACAACAACCACCTCCTGTTACAATGTACATTTCTAATGTAGTTTACTGAAACTATGACTACATTAGCAAACAAGTCCTTCACGCACAACTCTCAGCAGTATAAATGTTTATCTCACCAAATTAACAAACTATAAAATTTCCGAAGCCTCTTAATGACGCATGGCATACAAACCACTTCTTCAGAGACCCACATATCTTTCTGTTCGCCACTAAACAGAATTAGCTTCCACGCTAAACTAGCGTCAACACCAATGCTTGCGGCTGCCACAGTATAAAACAACAACAAACTGTGACTCAGCAACACCACACGCTTCTTGCATACTACAAACACAATCGTAAAAAAGGACACAAGCAGTTATTGTCGTTTTGCTAACATCGAACTGATCAAAGCTCTTTGCCTTTAGCATAAGCACTAGCTGCTTCAGATCTGTTGCGCTTTTATCTTTACAGTGATATGAATTCAGACAGCAATTTTTTTTCTCTCTGCCTGCTCTCTTGCCCAAATTGGAATGAAGCTACTGAAGATTATTTGAACTTTTTTTTTTTTTTCATGGACGACTGGAGAGAAGTTGTTAATTAACTCTGAATTGTTAACAAGATATTTGATGCTATCAGCTCTTTATTGCCTTTAAAGAGAATGTGTTTAGATGAGTATTTTATCATCAGTGACCTAGACCTGCATGTGAAGATGTTTTGTTATTGAAGTCAAATTAACACTGGATAACAAATTCCTTTATAAACACTGAAATGGCCTTTCAGAGTAATCAAAAGACAGCGACATAAATCAGAATATGACCTTAATTTATATGATAATATACCAGTAAAAGTGGTTATTAATTTACTTTCCAATTTAACACCTTGCTTCTGTGCAATGTGACATTTACAGGATCATGGCGGGAAGTTAGGATTAACACTTCTTCTGCCAATGTGCAAGTGACTTAAAAATTACATACATCGATTTCATTTTAAATTAAATCCAAATTAAAGTATTTATTATAATAATGGGACTGATAATTAAATGTCCTGCATGTTTTTTTATGCAGTGTAAGGCCTCATTCATTAATTTATTCATTTTCTTTTCGGCTTAGTCCCTTTATTAATCTGGGGTCACCACAGCGGAATGATCCGCCAACTTATCCAGCATATGTTTTGCACAGCGGATGCCTTTCCAGCTGCAACCCATCACTAGCAAACATCCATACACACTCATGCACACACATACCAATGTAAGGCCGAAGTATACATAAGTTTGTGAACAAGGTATTGACTCTTGAACCAAATGATTCTTTCACCGTCAAAAAACAAATAAATAAATAAAATAAATAAATAAATAAAAGAGAAGACTGAATAAGAACAAATAGATAATTGATAAGGACATAAGTGAATATTATATTAAAAAAAATAAAAAAAAACTTGGATTTCTACCTTTCAATCCGTCTCAGCATGGATCAATGTTTTTCCTTTTCTCATCATCCTGTTTCTCATTATTTTTAATAAAGCTTATTATTGAATAATTAATAAAGTTAACACATTGCTTAATATCAGAATGTTCAATGCATTTGTCTGTCTCTTTGCAACTATTTTCAGGAGCCACCAAACTAGGTTAGAGGTCACGGAGACCTCGAGTGGAACTGAAAGGCTGAGGACTGGAAACAACTGCTTCTATTGTTATTTCCATGTGTTAATACTATCTAAAATGTGATTTAACTATTTTAACAGTTAATTATTTTAAAGTGATTATACTTTTTATTTAAGATAGACTTTGTGTAGTAAGGATATAACTGCCAGAAAGTAGATTATACCAGTTTTTAACTAGTTTGATAAGACAGCTGAGAGTACGAAGAAACAACGCTGGGTTTTTATAACAGATTGTCTCTTGTGTGTGTGTATGCCTCCGATGGGTCAGTTCTACGGGTCTGAGACCAGCTCTTAATTGTCTACGGGCGATCTGACACAAGCCTCCTGTCGCCATCCCTATCTGGACTCAGATACGACCCTGCATTGACGTACATATTTAGAATTGTCTATCTTTGCCATGACCAATCGTAATAGTTTACCAGAGTCTCGTGTAGAGGGTATAATTGTTGTTGATTTTGTGATTGTAAGCAGAGTGGCCTAGGAACTCATTGCGAGTGTTGAAGCTGGTTTCTGCTGATGAAACTGCAAACTATCTTCAGTAAACTTAATTTTTTTTCAATCTCTGACTCCAGCTCTTCTTCATCTGACAGACTGGTCACTCTTTGGGTTAAAACTGTAACTTATCCCTACAAAACATTTTGGAGAGAAAATTAATCTTTTTAGTGTTTGTAAACATGTGCATTATCAAGGTTAGTGTGATTTCACCATGTAGGACATGTTTCTGGATCAACATCTTCTATGTTGATCCTGGAACAACTTTCCAACCAAAATTAAGAGACAGTTAATAACTATAGATTTAGGCTTATAGTTAGTGTTATGGACAACTACTAGTGGTGTAACCAGGGCCGGATTAACCAATGGGCATTATGCGCACATGCCCAGGGGCCCGTGCACACCTGGGGCCCTTGCGAGGGGCGAATAAATGCCAATTTTGGAGTGTCTATTTAGGCTAACTGCAAATAGCGCACCTCGTTGGAATAAGCTAGTTGAGTGATTCGCGCCCATCACTGTTTGATTGACAGAGACAACATAACTAAAGTGCGCAACTAACAGCAGCGTGAGTGGCGTAGCTCGTGAAGAGTCTGGCAATATGTTTTGACGCGACCGATCATGAAGCAGGTTTGAATCCAGCGTTTGACAAACACTTTTACTTTTTTCCCCACTACATATTAGAGTTTTGCCTACTAATCATCACGAGGAAGACAAGTAGGAATCATTAATAAGTGTGTCTATTGTGGAGATCAGATTCATAACTGGACTGGAGAGGTGTTATATCCAAATCATGTGCATTGTAAGTTTTTAGAAATTATACATTAAAAATACCCTTAAATATTTATATTTTAGTTCTGCTTCAGTGAACTTGAACAAGTTTTTTTTAAATCTATAAATTTTCACCAGTTTTATTAGTTAAAAAAAAATGTTTTAAAGTGTGCTTTAAATGCTTTAAAAAATATTAAAATCTTTATAGACTACAAATATATGTACTGTATATCATTTATTTAAAAAATATGGGCAAAACATTATAGATGAATTTAAAAAATATATATATTATATTAAGCTTATTTTTGAGTTCAACTATAGGGGTGCGGCCAGGTAGGGGGCCCTACAAAACATTGTGCCCAGGGGCCTCTGAATTCTTAATCCGGGCCTGGGTGTAACTGATCAC
Organism: Danio albolineatus; assembly: GCA_903798035.1. Classification (NCBI taxonomy): domain Eukaryota; kingdom Metazoa; phylum Chordata; class Actinopteri; order Cypriniformes; family Danionidae; genus Danio; species Danio albolineatus. Next base: position 112,520 of record CAIGQQ010002602.1, read on the forward strand.
AAATCTCACGGTTTGGATCACACTATGGTTATTGAGTCATAGATCGGACCCTTTTTGGATAAGCAAATGTCATTTTTTTTTATTTATACAAACATATTACTGAAAAAAACACTGTTTTTTAACAAATATAACTTTTAAAAAATATATAAAAATCAAGAAAGAATCAGCATAAAAAAAAGGAAATGTTAAATACGAAAAATGATTTGCTACTGTTGCTGATAATGCTAAATACAGAAATCTAACATCTTGTACAACAGATCATATTTATTTTCAATTAATGATTCAACAATTCACACCTAAAACTGTTTCATTATAGGTGGATCATTTTTGAAAACCTATTCAGTGACGTCATTTTGATTATTGTTTGTCGCTACCCATTGGTTATACTATGTAATTGCTACAAGATTCACAATCGTCAAGTTCCTTTAAACAGTGATTTTAATCTTTACCATAATTATCAGTGTTTATATCTGAACTATAAACTGTTATCCCAGTACTTCTGTGTTATTTAATTGTTTGTATCTAACTGAAAAAGTGTTAAAACTGATACAGATTTGAATGCAGCGCTTCGAAGGATTGATAAACATATGCAAATCATTATTACTCATCATTCATGTTGTGTGGGTTTGAATTGAGATCACGTTTAATGTTTAATTGTGCAGCTTTACACTGAATGCACTGTTGCAGGTTAACCAAACAGTGACAGAAAACACTACGACACTAACACTAACCCAAGAAAGCCAAGAAAGGTCCCACAAAACTTTTTTTATCATCATTACATTTTACAGGGAAGCCAAAATGCTTTCTTACATGAGACTTGTATGATGCGGTAGGCGATCTCTCTGAAATCATTATAAATGTTGCATTAACCTACAGGTTCAAAAAAGTTATTAATCCGCAGGTCATGTGTGTTCAACCGTGATTACTACATGATTTTTAACTATTATTCTCCTCTGATTTTGGGAATTATTTACAGTTAGTTTTGGGTTTAGGGGTAGGGATTAGGAGTGGATTACATTTTCAATCATGTTAATCCAGGATTGCATTATATTTGGCAAAATCACACCGACCGCATTATCAAATACATGTGAATTCAACTGTGCATGTAGATTAAGATGTTAAAAAACTATGCCTAAAATATATACTTTGGACTTGAGTCTAACAGTAAAAACATAGCTGGGGTGACTTTTCCGAAAGTGATAGATGCACATGAATTAAAAAGACGCTTTGTTTCTAAATAAATCAGTGTTTTTGAATGAATCATTTAAATAAAAAAAACTAACTTTATTGAAGGCTGTGAGCTAAAATGAAAAAAAAAAAAAAAACTGTATTACATTAAAGTTTCCAAGTGTAATTTCGTTATTTATTTCCTAATATTTATAAATAGCTGCAAAACACTGCATTAAATTATATAAACCAATGCAGTATATATTTTTAATTATTATTCCTTTAGATTATTACTGTCAAAACAATCTCATTAAAGGAGTTCAATGCTGAATGCACTAAGCTGCATTGTCCTCTATCCGTCTAGTGACAATATATACATTTTAAAAATCGGATTAATTTACAAAACAAACAAACTAAATTTTACATAAAAATTTTGAAATGACAATCTCTATCAAAAATTATCGCCCATTCTCCCTGTTTTCTCACATGGTATGATAGTGACATATTCTATAGCCCCTTTCACACTTACAGACCTTTCCAGAAAATTACCATCAATTTTCTGTAAAAGGGATCATGCGTTAACAGGCCCTTTTTGAAAATACCGGTACATTCGTTCTGGCAATTTTCTGGAAAGAGAAGTTGTAACATTACCGATAATTTGCTTGAATGCTGCTCTGTGTGAACGCAGAAGGAAAATTGCCAGAAAAGCGCGTTCTAATCGTGATTTCCTTGACGGCAATCAAAACATTCAGACACATTCACATCTGCGCTATTTATAAAAATAAAAACCTTTGAATATTTTTCCAGACATATTTAGTTGCTAGATGTTAGTCAGATAACTTTTTCTATTTTCCTTCTTAATGTCAACTGTGTAAAAAATTATCAATAAAATGCAAATAAAAAAAATGCTGTTTTGTTTACCCTCAAACTGTGTTTCAGTTGCTTGACACATGCTCTGGTGAGCGCCATCACACACACACATTATATGTACATCTCGACATGCGAAAAGTGTTCCTCCTTATGTTTTCATCGAAGTTGTTCACAATACTCATCCATCCACACAATTTGTGATGTAGTCAAATGTGTGAGCATTTAGCTGCGATTCGCGCTTCTGCCTTTGGATGTCTCTGGGACAAAGCAGCTGCATGAATGCTAAAGCTTTAAATAAAAGTGAAACCATCAACAAAAGCTGACTCCTTTATTTACAAATACAAGCGCAGCTGTTTAGAGGTCATTTTTTCTGTTAACAATATCACAATTTACAATTTTGGAATGGATGTGTGAATGGTCTTTTCTGGAAAAATTACGTAAATGTCATTGCCTGTATAAAAGGCGCTTTTTTAACCTGTTACCCAGCATTCACTTTTGGGAATTTACACCTACCTAACTGTAAATGGTAACAGTTCCTCACTGACTTCTGTCTTCCTGTCAGAGGCATTTTCTTAAAACTGACCTTCCCAAACTAAAATATTATCAGTTGCTGAATAATCTGGCCTACATTCACAGTTCATGTATCTTTAAAAAGAAGACACTTTGGACTTTATTATCCACCATCTAGAATTTATAATGCTCAAAATGATAAAAAAAAAAGTTATAGATGCTTATTCATTCATTCATTTTCTTTTCGGCTTAGTCCCTTTATTAATCCAGGGTCGCCACAGCAGAATGAACCGCCAACTTATCCAGCATTTGTTTCACGCAGCGGATGCCCTTCCAGCCACAACCCATCTCTGGGAAACACATCCATATATTCTCATTCACACACATACACTACGGACAATTTAGCTTACCCAATTCACCTGTACCGCATGTCTTTGGACTGTGGGGGAAACCGGAGCACCCGGAGGAAACCCACGCAACCACGGGGAGAACATGCAAACTCCACACAGAAATACCAACTGGCCCAGCTGGGGATCGAACCAGCGACCTTCTTGCTGTGAGGCGAACGTGCTACCCACTAGGCCACCGTGGCGCCTATAGATGCTTAAGTAATGTAAAAAAAAATGCAACGCACTAAACATTTTACTATTTCATAAACAAATATATGAAATTAGTCCTGAAGCAATACTGCAAAAGTAATAGGTCAAAAGCTACACATCTCCTAAGTATTTGAATTTTATGCCAATATTATGCAAATATCCCATTGAAAAACAACTAGCTGCAATGGGTGCTGGGGGGGGGTTGTAGATTTAGACTGATGTATAGTTTGTCAAGACTACTCATGAGCCATTTGGTGTAATCTATTCATAAACACTGACATGTGCAAAAACAGCGCACCAGTGCGTCCGCGTCAGGTGCTGGCTAAAGGGTTAAATTTGTTCTGGAAATTTTCCAGATATTACCGGTATCACTGTGTGAAAGGGGCTAATGTCAACTCATTATAAACAAACAAACAAACAAACAAACAACAACCTGAAAATATTAATGCAGACTATAAAATTTGCATCCCTTTTTTTGTTTTCTTTCACTGAGCTCTCAGATAACAGTTTGTTTACTCGACAACATCCAAAATTGTGAAAAAAAAGAAGAAAGAAATGACATTCTGGACACAGACTGTCCAAGGTTGTCTGTTCCTGAGGCAGGAACTGTTTCACGAGAGTCTATTGTGAACAAACAGAAGGATTTTCATGGCAGATCTACAGGGATTCATACATTTCAGCTTTCATTTTTCCCAAATCTCGGATTTGCTTGTTGTCAAGCATATCATCCCAGTGTAGATACAGCCCTGTTATTCCTCCACGTTTTTTGAAATTCAATGGGGTGTTCACTTGAATCTCTCTATAATTCATGGGACTTTGCCCAAATACTCTGGGTGCTGTTTATACTTTTTTCCTCCCTTTCTTTTGGATCTAACGTCTCCCTCTCTCTAGAGTGCCAGAACTGAAACACGCCATTCGGCCTCATTTTCTCCAGTCTCACTCTCTCTGCTCGAGTGTGTGGTTTTGCGCACACAAAAAAATATTGATTGTAAGCCCTGTCGTGACTACCTCTTGCCGGAGCTCTTGGACGGCCTGTGCAGTTGTAATTTCTCAGATGGCAGAATCTCATTTACTCCTGAGCGCGATGTGTATTTCAGAATGTGTGAAAACAAGGCACTCGAAGCCGCCGAGAGAGGAGGCTGTCAGATGCCACTCAGGCCAGACTCAGAGCCCTCATCATCCCCTAGTGGATTAACACCTTCTGGCCCGGACCTGCGGCGTGCGTCCGGCCCTCTCATTCATCTCGTTTCAGGCCTCTGGAGGAACGCGAGCCCATGTAATCGACAGCCTGAAAGCAAACCCATGTCTCCTGCAATCAAATGAACAGCTCTCATTGTATGTTGAGCTTTTTTTAATCCCTATTACAGATTTTTACCATTGTTTTGCCACAAATTTCAGAAGCCTGGTGTCAACATTTAGGGGATTTGCTCCTAACTTAAAACGTTACGTATTTTTCTCAATGGAATTTACTACTAATTGATCACTTGTGTTTCACTTAATTATAATTATGTACAATCATTTTATCTTCTAGGTTAGTACATGGCAGCATGGTGGCTCAGTGGTTAGCACTATCCGCTCAGGACTCAGGAACGCTATATTGTTAGCCTGCCTGCTACTGTTCAAATTACACCAAATTCAAACATATGCTGGAATAGTAGGCGGTTCATTCCGCTGTGGCAACCTCTGAAATAGAGACTAAGCTGAAGGAAAATTAATGAATAAATGAATTGTGTGGGTTTTTTTTAAACCCTGTTTTAAAATAAAATGATTGGCTTCATCAGAAATCACCTACTAAAATATGTACAACATTCTAATTCGCATTTACTAAACGACAGTTAGAAAAGTACATTCTATACAGTATGAATGTGAGTTGAATGGAATTGGGTCCTTCAACATCTTCCATTTGTCATTATCACATCATCTACCCACGTCAGTGGTGTTGCTCAGCTCCTATTTATGAATTCTCTCGCATGGCATCACGGGATAGCATAGCGTCCATCGGATGCGCGCTTCAGACTCTCGTTAGTCATTTGGCATACTGTTTTTATATGCTATACTAAGAATTCCGACACACTACTTGGCTCGCATATTGTTTTAAATGCACTGTATAGTATGGAAGTATGCATTTCTACTACTTTCAAGAAAAAATGTTTATCAATATCGCACGATATGTCAAAAACAGATGTAATAACCTTATTTATTTATTCATTTTCTTTCAGCTTAGTCCCTTTTTTTGCCACAGCGAAATGACCCACCAACTTTTTTGGCATATAGTTTACCCAGAGGATGCCCTTCTAGCCACAACCCAGTATTGGGAAACATCTATACACTCTCACATTCACACACACTCATACACTATGGCCAATTTAGTTTATTCCATTCACCTATAGCACATGCCTTTGGACTGTGGGGGAAACCGGAGCACCTGGAGGAAACCCACACCAACATGAGAAGAACATGCAAACTCCAAACGGAAATGCCAAGTGGTCCTGCCGGGATTCAAACCAGCGATCTTCTTGCCTTGAGGCTAACCACTGAGCCACCATGCCGCCGAAAAACACACTAGTGTAACCTAAAAAACCAGCGTCTCCCATAATGTCGCAGCAGCTCAACGCGTACAAAACACGTGCATGGTGTTATTTTAAAGGTGAAATGAATCACGTCCGAGAGACTCCGGGGCGGGCGATTTGTTGAGCTAATGGTGGGCGAGACATCACATTTTCACGTTTTTGCGGGCCCAATGCATCACAGACGGCCGCAAAACATTCATCACAGTCCACATCTTCTCGGCAGACATTTGCAAAAAAAAAAAAAAAAAAATCTGTGTTTACTCATTATGTCTAGGTTTTCAATTCTCTGCGAGTGAATATGGATTAGATAAGCTCTCTTTCTCTCCCCCCCTCTCTCTCTCATTCTCTCTCCAGCGTTTCGAGAGGCCGGGACAGAAATTCAGTGTGAAATGCGAGGGCTGTCTGCGTGTGTGAAGGAGCTGACAGGATTTTAGGAGCGTGGAAATGGAAATAAGAAGCAAAAGGCTTTGGATGTGCCCGGCCGCCGTCCTGGAGGAAAAGATTGGTGTCTGTCGCAACTGGCCCAATTTCAAAAAATTGCCACGTCCGTTTACTCTCCGTCTTTATTTACACAAATCTGTTTTGTCACTCTCTCTTCACCATTTGCCTGGACAGATGCATTAACACACTCCAAACAATCAAATGTGAAGCGGTTGGTCGGGATGGAGTTGATTGACGAATTGGCACCCGGCGAGACAATGAAAAGCACTGGAACGGACTGGGCATCGCATCGGGTTTCCAGAGACAGAGGGTTGATTGTAAATTGGACTATCACATTCTGGCGAATAATAAATGGGACGGATTTATCATCATATATTTGGATTTTGATCTTGATGGTATTTCGTTCAGTCCAGGAAAACAATACAGGCAATCAAGCAGAATCAGGTCTTTAAAATACAACCGCACTCATCGGTCGATTGTTTTGGAAACACTACTCGTCAGAATTTCTAGGTTTGTTTTAGGGTATCTTTATATTTGCAGACTTCGAAAAGAATGAAATTAGACTAACTTTATTTTTTAAAGTCAGCTGGGGTGCCGAAAAAAAAAAAAACGTAAAAAATAAATAAATAAAAAAACGGCCGCTAAATTACAGAAATTTACCGTAAAATAACAGATGGTAGATTCCAGAAATTACATTGTTAGATTGCTTTGGAAGCACTGTCAGAATTTCTAGGGTTTATTTTTGGGGTATTTATTATTTTTGCAGACTTGTAAATACAATGGAATTTGGGTAACTTGATTTTTTGGAAAGTGGACTAAGAATTTCAGATGAACATACTGTAAATGGGACTTATTTATTATTGAAGATTTCTATTTTAGTGGGATTTCATACAGTCCAATAAAATAATACACACTGTAGAAGAAATATGTTATTTTAAGTATAATAATGGCCGTTAAATTACAGACATTTACCGTAAAATAACAGATGGTAAATTACAGAAATTTACAGCAAATTTAAATTTAAAGGAAATGTCTGTAACTTGACGTCAGTTATCTTACAGTTAATGTATTTAATTAAACGGTCATTTTTTTTTACTTTTTTCAGCACCCCAGCTGCCGGAAAAAAACAAAAAAAAACAAAAAAAACGGAAAATAACAATTTAAAAAAAAAAAACATTATGCAGCAGGATTTATCTTTTTTGTTGTAGTTGTTATTTATTTATTTTTTATTCTGGCGAATAAATAATTGGATGGATTTATCATTATGTATTTTAATCTTTATGGCAATTCATCCAGTCCAAGAAAACAATACAGGCAATCAAGCAGAATTGAGTTTTAGAAAATAAAATAAAAATACAATTAGACTCATCGGTTGATTCATCAGAATTTATAGGTTAATTTTGGATATTGCTATTTTTGCAGACTTGTAAACAATGAAATTATTACTATTATTATTTCATTTTTTTAATTGGACTGTCAGACATACGAGACATATTTATCCAACACAGCCTCATTTAGATACATACCTCTGTCTACATTTCTGGAAAGCATGAATTATGTAGCCAGAAGTATGTCTGGCTGCATTTCGTCATTAAAATGAATGTTAAGGGGGGGTATGATGCTGCCGACAGCATCATCCAATCCAAGAAAACAATATAGACAAATACAATAGAGATCAAGCAAAACCAGAAAAAAAGAGAGCAGGAAAAGCATTAGGCACTATATATTTTTTTTTTTTTGCAAATTTATTTATTTATTTTCTTATTTATTTTTGCTGATTGTTTAAAAAAGAAACAAAAAACTTGATATTTTCAAAAACAGACTATCATTTACAGTGAAACACAAATAGGACATAGTTGTCATCATATATTTAAATTTTAATATACTGTAAATCTTAAAAAAAAAACATTATTCACAAGGATTATTTTTTTTGTTTAGTTATTTATTTTTTGCTTTTGTACATTATCAAATTTAATTATCAAATTCAGATGAATATAATTGACTTAATCATCATCAGTAGATTCAGATCTTTAGAACAACAGCAACAACAAAAAGAGAAATACAGACACATCGTTTGGATTTTATCTGCTAGACTTTATAGATTTATTTTATTTATGTATTTACTTATACATTCATTTTGTCGTCTTCAATATATGTCATCTTTGATATGCTAGTATAGATCACGAAATGAAAATCATGTAGAATCAGGTCTTAAGAAGAAACCAAAAAAACAGACTCATCTTCTTAGTTTCTCTCTGTAAACACTGTGTGTCAGGAGTTGTAGATTTGTTGGTTTGAGTTTTTATTTGTTTTTGCTTACATGTAGGACTCACGGTAATAACTTATCCATTAGGGGCTCTGGATGTTGTGTCCCATATGTTTCTTTTTCTAAAAATAGCATGTTTATGGCTAGTTTTTTCACAGACCACCGTGGCGATGACCTACATATGAGTGAATATCATAAAAGGATCATAATTAAAAGTTGTTTTATAAACTTTTAAAAGTTTATATAAAAAGAAAAATAAAAAAATAAAAAGACGTTATATTTAAACAAACATAAATGATTCTTTTGGGTTTAAGCACATAATTAAATGTGGATATTTTCTTTATTGTTCTGCATCTACTCCACTATTATTACCGTCTACTGCAGTATTATTATAGTTAGCCAGCACTGAAACCATAAATTAGTGTTCTTTGAAGTCCAGTTGAACTTTATTGTCATTCCGCTACATGTGTGGACATAAAGTGGAATGACGAAGATATATACAGTAAATAAACATAAAGAGCAATAAATTTATATATATATATATATATATATATATATATCATGCATATGAGATATAGAGAGATATGGAGTGATTGTAAGAAAGTGTCTAAAAAAAAAGTTAGAAAAGTTTCTTCAGGTGGTTTGTCGTACCCACTCACCTGTGTGAGGCAGACTTCAGATATTTAAAATGTTTTTCTAGAGATATGGAAAGTGTTTGATACATATAGAGAGAAACCTGTTTCCACGGGTGGTTTGTCATACCCACACACCTGTGTGAGGCACATTCAGATATCCACAATGTCTTTCTAGAGACATAGTGATTGTGTGAAAGTGTCCAGTGCATATAAAGAGAAGACTATCTACAGGTGGTTGGTCATACCACACACCTGTGTGAGGCACATTCAGATATCTACAATGTTTTTCTAGAGATAGGAAGTGATTCTAATGGTCCATTTCCACTGATTGGTACAGTATGGGTCAGTACGGGCCACCTTTATCAGGCTTGCGGTTCCACTGCTAAAGGGTACTCTTTTGGTGGGCGTGGTGTATGACAGAAAGTTTCAGTCGACGTCATTCTCGCTCAAGGAAATGTCTACAGTAAAGCTGTACAGATCGTCCACATATCATACGAGAAGAACTCCTCACAAAACAGAGGCTTTATTATACACATAAACACTTGTGTATAAATGTTCATGATTGACCTTTCTATGAACATAATCTGATTATAACTGAAGATCAATGATGTGAAATAGCCTACTGTCTGCGATTATATAAAATAAATAAATAAATGCAGCACATATGAACACATACAGCCCCTTACAGCCTCCGATGTGTTACCACTTACAGAAAAACTACACACAGCAGACATTTAGTACTTATTTAGGTTCAAAAACAACACGAAATATAGCCCACAGTCAGCGCAAACCTCTCATCTGTGTCTTTAATCTTCACCAAAACATGTAACCTCTTGTTAGAAGTGTTTTTTTTTTACATTAATTTACCTTACTTGTTTTTATGCTTTGTTTTGGCTTGAATATTCTTTTAAACATGCTCTATTTCCATGTTTGTTATTTATTTTGTGTTTGTGTTTCAGTTTGTTTATTTATTTATTTATTTATGTTTATTGTATTCTTTTGCTTTATTATTGTATGTTTGTGTTTATTTCTATAATAAAGTGTAATTTTTTTTCTCGTTTTTCTCATGTTTTTAAATTTGAATTAATTTACTTGTTATTCTATGTATTGTTTTATTGATTTTATGTTCTTTAGATCTCCTTTTTATAATTGCATGTTATTGTTTGACAATTTTACTTTAATAATAGTTTTTAGTTTTTATTTATTATCTTATTTGCTTGTTTTTATTATTTTGCAGTCTTTTGCTTATAATTTGTGTTTGTTTTTTATTATTTTAGCCTAGCCTTTTATTTGTTATTGTTTAAATTGTTGTGTTTTTAATGTATTATTTAATTATGGTTTTATTTTATTATTGCTATTATTATTATTATTATTATTATTATTATTATTATTATTATTGCTATTTATTTTATTTGTTTTAATTGTGTGTATGCTGTTTTAATTGTATTGTTTATTTTAGTTTGACCTTATCTTTATTATCATGATTATGATTATTATTATTATTGTTAATATTATTGCTTTTATTATTGTTTTTAATTTTATTTGTTTTAATTGGTGTGTATGTTGTTTTAATTGTAATATTTTTTTTTTCGTTTGACCATTTATTATTATTATTATTATTATTATTATTATTATTATTATTATTATTATTGTTGTTTTTGTTGTTGTTGTTCTTGCTATTTTTATTTTAACTACTATTTTTGTTACTCTCTTATTTATTTATTTATTTACTTATTTATTATTTTAGCTATTCTTTTCCTTTCCCCCCCTTTATTTTCACTACTCTTTGTTCAATACTTTATGTATTCCCAAAGAAAACACAAAACTAATTTGAGATTTTACAGTTAAAAAAAAAAAAAAAAAAAAAACATTTGCAACTAAATCTAATTTTTAACCTCTCAATAATAAAACCTATAGTAAATGCTTTTCATGTGCACAAACGGACAAAAAAAATAAAAAATTGCCTCTCTGTTGTTTAAAAGGAAAAACTTGTGGCTCTGTGGCTTGACTCTACAGCGAATCTGAGAAGTGAATTATTGCGGAGAGTAATAAACTCCAAACGCATCTCCTTTGTTCCTCTTATCAGCTCAGTTAAGCAATTTACCTACACATTCGGTCTCTATAATCACCATCCTCCTGCAATTATGCTCTTCTAGAAGTTTCTGAAGAGACTGTAAAGTGAGTCGATGTAACCAGATACAGCCGTGAACAGAAAGAAAGATGCGAGTGTAAACGCTTAAACATTTAGTACACTAAGAAGGTTATTAATAGGCTTGCATGCAATTACATTAAACATATGCTTTCAAGGCTTGTATTGTCATAGTGACTTGTAAGATCTGCTTCATATTTTCTTCTCTTGGTTATGTAGAGCTATATAGAAAATTCAGGAGCTTCATTTATATGGATGGTTTTAATGGAATTCAAGACAAAAATGTGCATTAAGGACTAATTTGCTAATATAAATGTTATTTATTTTTGTATTACTATTTTTTAAAATTAATTTTATATTCTATTTTGTACATTTTTTATATATATATATTTTTACAATGTATCATTGTAAAAATGTATGCAAAACATTATAATTAATAATTGATGTTTTGCAGGAATATGTAAACTTATTCGTTCATTTTCTTTTCGGCTTAGCCCCTTTATTAATCTGGGGTCGCCACAGCAGAATGAACTGCCAACTTATCCAGCATATGTTTTACGCAGCGGATGCCCTACCAGCAGCATCTCTGGGAAACATCCATACACAGTCATACACTACGGACAATTTATCTCACCCAATTAACCTGTACCACATGTCTTTGGACTGGGGGAAACCGGAGCACCCAGAGAAAACCCACAGGACCACGGGGAGAACATGCAAACTCCACACAGAAATGGCAACTGACTCAGCCGAGGCTCGAACCAGCGACCTTCTTGCTGTGAGGCAATCGTGCTACCCACTACGCCACCGTGGCGCTCTAATGTAAACTCTACATTTTTATTATTCTCTTAAAGGGATAGTTCACCCAAAAAACAAAATGTTCACACCATTTACTTAAACCTAAGTGGTTCTAAACTTTTATGAATTCCTTTAGTCTGCTGAACACAAAAGAAGATAATCAGAAGAATGTAAAAACAAAATTAAATAAAAAAAAATTAACCACTGACATCCATAGAACAAAAAAATAAATAAAAATACTACTATGGTCGTCAACGGCTGCTGCTTTCCAACATTCTTCAAAATATCTTCTTTTGATTTCAACAGAAGAAATCTGCTCAAGTAGAGGATAAATAAATGATGACAGTTTTCACTTTAGGGTGAACTATCCCTTTCAAATATAACAGCTAAATAAATAATGACAGGCTAGTAGTTACATTTTACAGTATCCACCTGCCTTAGTTGATGATTTTCGCAGTACAGTAGGCTGAGAAACGGAGGAAAGGTTTTCCATCTACATCTGATGCAATCCTGCTTCACAATGCTGAAGTAATTCCTCAGTTTTTGTGCTTTAATGCAGTCAGAGTCACCCACAGAGCTGCAGTCGGGGCCTCCGCCAACAAACGCTTTCATATGCAGCTCGTATCACTACAGACCTGTGTATCCACTGATTCCTGCTGGACTTCCTGAATGATCGGACTGAAAGACCAGAGGGGGACCTGCAAATTTGTAAAGGTCCCCTGAAACGCCTTGAAATTTGCAGTTTTGCTCGATGAGTGATGCAAGGTTGACTGAAACCTGAAGACAGGGTGAGACATATTGTGTAACCCCCTCCCCCTTTAAAAAAATTGCCAATAGTGTTTTATTTATATTACTGTTGTGTCTTAAAAAACCCAAATGACTGTAGAAAGGCAAACAAAACTCTTAGTTGTCATAATCTTAGACTGAGCGGCAATCAAGAAGTGCCTAATGTGGACATTCCACAACTCACCCGCAGTTTCACTTTCACTTTCATTTCCACTTTCCTCTGTTCTGAAATTAAACATCAGGGTAAATATAAACAAATTGCAGCTGTAATTTTAGCACATAGCAATATTTAATAATCCTAAATGATTGTGGTATAGCAGACTGCACAAACATGATTCCCATGTCACACTATAAGATCCTACAGAAGTCCTAAGAGGCCATGCATTAAAATATTTTTTCTCTTTTGTTATGTCGTGATCATGACTTAATTATCTTGTGATCTCAACATAACAACTCGTTTTCTCGTGATCTTGACATAACAAAAAGTTGTTATGTCGTGATCACGACTTAATTTTCATATGATCTCGATATAACAAAAAGTTCTGCTTATTCTCAAACTTAACTGCACATCTCTTACCATTTCTCTGGTTAGCCGCAAACCATTTAAACGGCACTTTTCTTGCATCATTCTATAACCGTGCAGACGTCCCGGTCCTTCAAGCTGACTGGCAATGAAACTGACGATACTCTCAGGGTTGCTATGTCTTCGACGATAAAGGCGGAGAGCCGAAAGCCTCCAGTGTCGGACACTGATATAGAAACTGTCAATCACTGAAAGACATAGAACTATCTCAGTTTGACTCAGTCCCTGGTCAATAAAAGCGAATGCGTTCATCCATGATGTTTCGTATGCATTTTCTTACGCAAGTCTGAATAAGCAGAACTTTTTGTTATATTGAGATCATGAGAAAATTAAGTCGTGATCACGACATAACTTTTTGTTATGTCGAGATCACGAGAAAACGAGTTGTTATGTCGAGATCACGAGATAGTATTGATCACAATATAACAAGAGAGAAAAAATATTTTAAATGCATGGGCTCTTAGGACTTTCATAAGATCCAGTTGTCGAACTGAACAATCACGACGTGTCTAATGCAGCCATGCAAGAAAACTCACCGCAGTTTCACTTTCACTTTCCTCTGTTCGGAAATTAAGACTTTTTAACACTTGCCCGCGCTGGTTTGAATTTGTTGTGTTGATCACATCATCAGATTCAGCTCTTATTTTGCAAACTGAACGACAATCAGGACACGTTAAATGTGGACATGCAGATAACTGATTCGCGGTTTCACTTTCACGTGTTCAGAAATCACGCCTCAGCGTAAACAAACACCAAACAAACTGTAGTGGTAGTTTTGCTCACAGCAGGCCACAATAATACAATCAGAAAAAATAAATAAATACATAAAATAAAATTAACATTTTCAAGCGCTGGTTTCAAGTTGTCACTTTGATTGCATCATCAGATTTGACGCTTCTACATTGCGTCCAAATGTTCTAAAAACATTAGAATACAAAAAAATGCTAGTATACATTAAACACTTTACTGTGTGGTTCAAAAACCTGTTTATTATAAATTACTACAGTTTTCCTCCTTGCGGATATCTTCCAGACATCACGAAATAACAGATGAAAGCATACAAAAGCGAGGACCCATATCTACATTATTATTTATTTTCTTTGTAAGGAGAAAAAGTACTCGACTATAGTAACCATCTAGTTTTTGCCGCAAGGGTTGCATTTTTTTTTTTTTTTTGGTCGATGAACTTACCATCAACCAACAATTATCTCGATTTTCACGTTGCAGTTGTTTATTCCACCAAAACGCATGTAAGACTTGGATTATTCCCAAACAAGATGGAGATTTCATTGCAGCGATTAAATTGCAGGGTACGTTATTTATATTCTCCTGATTTTTGTATAAGTGTGATGGTGCTTGCATCTGATTTTTATGTAACATATTTATACACATATCTAGACCCAGGGCATCTCTTTTTACCGATCCCCCTCCTCAAATGCCCCCTTCCCCCATCGGCCGTTCACTTTCACTTTCTTCCGCGACTCCTCAACCTTCTCCACTTTCGTCCATGACACCTCTCTATCCTCAGGTAACATGCCAGATCCGTTTCACTGATCTGTTCCAGGACCTCACAATTTACAAATTAAGCACCGTCTAGACCTGTATATAACCTTTATTGGTGCTGTCAAACAAATTATTGCACACATGGATGTACTGAGTTAATGTTTATTACATGCCGCCTTTTCTTCCGTTTTTTTAGCTATCTTGAACTCCCCCCCCTTTATGAGCAGAAACTTTTGCAAGTCCATAAAAGCTGTTTGGCATTTGTTAATATGGCCGATGTAAACAATAATAAACAACATAAAACAGAAACATTTTGATGTTCTGATAGCAATTCCTATGTAGAAGAACCGCCCTCCATCTGAGTCTCAATAACATCATGTGAAAATAACCTAGCTATCCTGTTGATCTGAGACTCTTATGCTATAATATTTACAAATAACACTAACTTTCCTGCAATAAATGAAAAGCTTTAATTGTGAATCTCTGGGTAATCTATGTTTACCATGATTTTTCTCGAAGTTGGTCCAGATCTGGTATCGAACGGTTCCTCTCAATGTCATACAGTATTTTTCATTACTTTCATGATCCAAGTGTCATTTTCCCGTTGACATTTGTATAGTCAAATTAGCATGTTAATCAGTTGCCATTTCAATATTGACCAAATGAAATCATTAGCTATTGATAATACTTCTCTGGAATAGCAACAAATCATTACTCACTGTTTGCAGGAGGCTTTCTTCAGTAAGATGCAGAACATGTCGACATCGCAGGATGATCCCGTTTTATCCTGCTTTATGTTTTACGCCATTTTACCGTCATCGCCAATGCAGATTTGGGAAATCTAGAACCCAGATAAACAGAAGTCAGAATTTTAAACCATATGATCCCTACCTGAAAAGAAACTTTCTTAAGTGTCTATAAATGCAGCCTAGTGGGCTAAATTTGTGGTGTCCATGGTAAATACGAGCAAATAATGCTTTGAAAATAAATCGGTTTACCTTTTTTCTTTCTTTCAAAAAAATCTAAGCTTTCAATTAAATCATACAACTGGTCATGGAGGGAAATGTTTTGTATTTTCTCTCCAAAACATGGGGGGGCAAAAGTATTGGCACCCCCACATATGCAGCAAGTTGTTTGTGACAGTGTAATCAAATTAATTAAATAAATAAATACATTTAAATAAATAAATATACATTTCTGTATTCAGTTGACAGACACCACTTCTCCCACTAAGCTGTTTTGTGTTGCTAGATGTCTAAACATATACAGCTTGGCTAAAACAAGGCTAAATTTGGTCTGTCAGTAAAATATTTGACAGCTGGCTAAGAATAACACAACTACTGTAGTCATAAAAATATCACTAGTCAAGTCAAACTTCACATGTGTAGCCATTCATTCCTAATGACTAGTATAGGTTTGGGTTATTGGTAGAGGTCTATGAGACTTTCACTGGTAGTTCAAATTTAGCCTTGTTTTACCCAAGTCGTCTATGTTTAGACTTCTGTTAGACGTCATTTACATTTGAAATCAGAATTATTACACACCCTTAGAATTTTTTTCTTTCTATTTTAAATATTTCCCAAATGATTTTCACAGTATGTCTGATAATATTTTTTTATTCTGGAGAAAGTCTTATTTGTTTTATTTCGGCTGGAATAAAAGCAGTTTTTATTTATATATTTTTAATTAAGGTCAAAATTATTGGCCCCTTTAAGCAGTATTTTTTTCTATAGTCTACAGAACAAACCATCATTATACAATAACTTGCCTAATTACCCTAACCTGCCTAGTTAACACAATTAACATAGTTAAGCCTTTAAATGTCACTTTAAGCTGTTTAGAAGTGTCTAAAAAATATATAGTAAAATATTATTTACTGTCATCATGGCAAAGATAAAATAAATCAGTGATTAGTAATTAGTTATTAAAACTATTATGTTTAGAAATGTGTAAAAAAATCTTCCCTCTGTTAAACAGAAATTGAGGAAAAAAAATAAACAGGAAGGCTAATAACTCAGGGGGTTTAATAGTTCTGACTTCAACTGTAGACACAAAATGCTTGCTGGGCTGCTTCAAATTGGATAGTTCTATGGTCAGATGAAAGAAAATAAACAAATATTTTTTGAGAAGCAGACCTGTACGATAAACAGCATCACAAAGTCTAAGAAATACCAATTTTTCATTTATTTTCCTTAAGCATAGTCCCTTATTTATCAGGGCTTGCCACAGCGGAATGAACTGCCAACTATTCCAGCATATGTTTTACACAGCGGATGCCCTTCCAGCCACAACCCAGTTCTGGGAAACACCCATACACAATTACTTATACACTACGGCCAATTTAGTTCATCCAGTTCACCTGTACCACATGTCTTTGGACTGGGGGAAACCGGAGCACACGGAAAAAACCCACACAAACATGGGTAGAACATGCAAACACCACAAAGAAATGGCCCAGCCGGGACACAAACCAGTGAACTTTCTTGCTTTGAGGCGACAGTGCTAACTGATACCGTGCCACCTATTACAAATACCGACAGCCAATGTTGGAAGTCTTACAACGAGGCATGGCTGAAACAAACATCAAAATCAACACAAAAATGTCTTACTGAGCACAAAAGTAAGGGTCTGTCATGGCCACCCCAGTGCCCTGACCTGAATTACACAGCGAATGAGAGGCTAAACTGAAGGAAAAACAACCTGAAGGATTTGGAGAGAAATTATGTTCTCAATTATGATCTCAATCCAATAGAGCACTTTTGGGATGGGGTGGAGCGGGAAATTCACATCATGGATGTGCAGCTGACAAATCTGCAGCAACTGTGTGATGCCATCATGTCAATATGGACCAAAATCTCTAAGGAATGTTTCCAGTAGCTTGTTGAATCTATGCCATGAAGGATTAAGGCAGTTCTGAAGGCAAACGAAGATCCAACCTGGTACTGGTAAGGTGTACCTAATAAAGTGGCCGGTGAGTGTGTATATTTTAATAAATGATAAGAGTATAAACAATCCAAATTAATTTCCACAGCCTCATTTGATGATATTCACCAAGGGAATATATATGGCTGTATATATACAGCCTTTTGACCATGGCTGTATTTTGCAGGATTGTCTGGCATCTGCTAGAGTGTTTGGGAAACGATCTCAACGTGTGGGACAGGTGCTGGGGCTGGAAATCGGATCATCCTAGAAGAGGTGGAAGAATTGGAGACAAAGTCCATAATTCTCGTAGAAAAACACACTCGTATCACATTCTGTAAATCAAGGGGTAACAAAAAAACCAGAGACAAAGGAAACATGCTCGTCTTTCGTGTCTCTGAAGTAAAAACGGAAGTCTACAAATCGTTCACAACATCAGAGGCAGAGATGAATGTTTTCTCCTTGAGACCGACAATCAACAAACACATGACTGCACGCCTCACTAGACGCACTGCCAAAATCTGCCGCATGATTTACTAGTCACAATAAACAGGGAAATTGGCTGTGTATATTTTCCCTTAACTTCATTTCCGGGGGGCTTCTCTTTCTGTTCTACTTCTTAAATGAGATAACTGAACAAAACTCGAAAAAACACATGCATGACATTTGGATTAAAATAATATACAAATATAAAATATCACTTGCAAATATATAATACACAGTGCATATTATGATAATTTAATATTTACTAGAAATTACTATTTGTATCCATTTCTCTGTGAATACAGATAGATTTTTTTTAGTTCATTTAAACAAAGTTGTTTATTAAATAATGATATCTAATAAAATAAAAGTTACATAGGGCCTTTAGAAAAAGAAAGACAATAGATTTACATTCAAATGAGTAGTTTTAACAAAAAAAATGTAACTAA
>CAIGQQ010002602.1:152948-173227 GCA_903798035.1 Danio albolineatus
TGTATATAAAATACAATTTAACATATTAATTACAATTTGATATCAGTGCAGAAACTGTGCACAATTCACTGTGTTTGTTTGTTGGATATAATTTATATATATTATATATATATATATAGAATGAGAGTGTGTATGGATATTTCCCAGTGATGGGTTGCATGCTGAAAAGGGATACAATGCTTGATAATTTGGTGGTGTACTCCGCTGTGGCGACCCCAGATTAATAAAGGGACTAAACCAAAAAGAAAATGAATGAACAATTAGGTATTTTGTTAAAAATTAAAGATCAATTTTGCCCAAATATATAATTGTATAATTAATTTATCATGTTATTTAGTTTATTTATTGGACACAACGTAGAGATAATGAGAGTCCTGTCCTTCAGTGGTCTCCAGCTTGACTCTGCTGGGACGGAGGGTCTCGAAGGGGATTGTGCTGGATGAATGAAGTTCGGGACAGGGGGAAAGAGTCACCCAGCAGGAGCACAGACTCCAGCTTTTATTAGCGGTGGAGGCTGGAGGACTGAGAGACTGAGAAACAGCCTGTGTCTCATTACCGAGCGTCAGGCGCTTTCACTCAAACATCAGTCTTCATCCAGTGTGGGCCGCTAAGCATTTTCTTTCCACTAATAACCCACAATGGCATTCTGATGAAATTTCAGATTGGATCATGCAACTGTTTTTATTGTGCTGTTTATATATTCTGGATCTTTACGCTTCTGTGTGGATGCCTACTTTCTCTGTAGGACAAAAAATTAGATAAATAAATAAAATAACTGTGACTACCTCATAATTTATACTTTTTTTTCTTTTACAATTCAGAGTTTGACATTTGTATTATTAATGTTTTATTATAATGATGATGTATTTTAAATTTTTTTTATTTATTTATTTTTTTAGTAGAACCATGAGATAAAATGTCAGAATGTAAACTTGGAATTTGCTGAAGAAAAAAAAAAAAATTTCATTCAGAAAAGTGTCAAATGTTTTCATGCCAAGTTGCAAGAAATTGCAAGTGTATAGGCAGGGGTGAACAACTGGTATGCAGGGCGATATATTATTAAAAAAAAATATATATATATATATATATATATATTAGGGCTGTCAAAATTAGCGCGTTAACGCACGCCGATTAATTTGAAATATTGAACGCGTTAAAAAAAATTAACGCATTTAACGCAGCGGCAGTTTTTTTCTTATTTCCTGTTGTGGCCGACGTGTGTTCAGGGCCGGCGCGTCCACAGAGGCGACCTAGGCGGCCGACAGAACAGTGAGCGAACCCCCCCTCCCTCGGCGAGTATAGCCTCGAGGTGCGTGTGCTCTCAGCGGAGGCGTGCGATGCGGTGCCAGGCGAAAGTATAAATCCAGCTTAATCCGCGACACCTACTCCCTCCCTCCCGGTCCGCACGTTCATCCACGAACCGGTCACTTTCTTTTTCACTTTCGGGTTGAGGGCGACGCGATGATGAACGTGACCATGCGCGTTGATGACTCTGAAGGGAGTCGCTTATACTGCGTGAGCTCGCTGTACTGCCCGTGTTGTCTGTGTGTGTCTGTGTGTGTGTGTGTGTGTGTAAGAGAGAGTGTTTGTGTATGTGTGGATATCCTAACAACAAGATTAAAGGCCTAACATCGTAGACAGTCGCTCAAAGCAGTTTAGAATTTAATGTTTAGAGATGGCGTGACCAAAATCCATGTAAGAAGTCTAGCCTATAGTCTTTAGTACGTGACTTTGATGTACCCCTTGGTGCTTCTTGCGTCCTTGTCACAGCACCAGTGGCACAGAATTTAAGCACCGAAATCGGTGATTCTGCTTGTGAGAGACTTTTCTCACTCTTAGGTCACATGTCAACAGACTGGACTGTCTTAGCAACTACCAAAATGCTAAGGAGGACTAAGCAAAATTGTTTCTACTTTATAATTAATGTTCTCAACTCGCAAAAACACTTTACAATGAATACAATTGCTTGTATTCAATACTTTATTATTATTATTTTTTTATCCAATTTCCATATTTGCAATGCCTGTATTTTTTGTAGTTCACATAGAATCCAACATGGAAATAATTTGTGTTTGTTATTGGCATTGATTGTTTTAAAATTCAAATGGCACTTACATTGACAGCCCTAATATATATATATATATATATATATATATATATATATATATATATATATATAATATATCTCAATATAGTAAACATTCTTACTATATTTGATAGTACAAGAGCAAGCAGTAGCTAGAGATGACTGACGCAAAACTGACATTGACAAAGTGACGAGATCCCAAAGCGCAAGATTGACGATGAACACCCACATTACGTGACTAAAATGATTCGAAGCACCCAGGTCACATGACTAAAATGATTCAAAGCACCCAGGTCTACGGTGGCCGGGAAGTGCAAAACAACATTTCAAAGTGTGAAACACTTTTACGACGCGAGACAAATTTACATTTTGGAAAACATTTTACTTATCATAAGACACAATTACATAGGAAAAACAATTTTACCAAGGATAAAACAAATTTACATTTTAGAAAACAAATTAACAAGATGCAAAACACTTTTACAAGTCCCGAAACAAATTTACAAAGACAGATTCTTTACGGAAAGGGAATGTACCAAGCACCGGAAGTGACGCGGCGAAGGGTGTTGTTGTTGTCGTCGCTGGTGGTGAGCGCGGTAAATTCGTGTTGTGGAGTAAATGGCGTAATTAAAGTTTATGTGACCGAACATGGACTGCGACTGAGGGATGTTTTGTGGCAAACACATGAGCAGATCGACATGGTTTCGCTTTACGTGTGGTCGGTGTTTGGAGTTTCTAAAAGACGTACTGCACCAGACGTACTGCATCAATGTGTTCAATATTTGCGTTCAATAAATACACTCGTACGCTGTATTCGTGGACATAATGTCAAGTCTAAACGGTGTAAACATCTGCTTGAGGACTCTTAAAAGTAAACTGAATGAAGCCGGTGTTACGGTTTAA
Organism: Danio albolineatus; assembly: GCA_903798035.1. NCBI lineage: Eukaryota > Metazoa > Chordata > Actinopteri > Cypriniformes > Danionidae > Danio > Danio albolineatus. The sequence goes on from CAIGQQ010002602.1 coordinate 155,938, forward strand.
CTGGTGATCGTCTTAACTGGTGTCCCTTTCCAGATGAAAGCTATTCACTTTTGCAGATTGGCAGATTCATCACTTTTTTTACAGTAACAAAACACGCCCATAACAAATAAAGATACTTTTTTCTTGGTGTCAATGCCATTGTAAACATTATTGATTTTAACCTTTGTGTAGCATAACAGCATATAACCAAAATTAACCTAAAAATATTTATAATTTACGTGATTAAAACAGACTCTTCCATCTGAAGTCATGAATAGCTCAGTTAGATAGTTTGATTGATACGTGTTCTGAACCTTTTGAATAAACGGGTTCGAATCCCGTTGATGACATGTAAATTATAAATATTTTTAGGTTAATTTTAATTATATACTGTTCTGCTACACAAATGTTAAAATCAATAACGTTTACAGTGACATGGTTTAGGGTTAGTTCCCGGCCACCGTACAGGTCACATGACTAAAGCGTAAGGTCACATGACTAAAGTTAGTTCCCGGCCACCGTACAGGTCACATGACTAAAGTTAGTTCCCGGCCACCGTAGGTCACATGACTAAAGCGATTCAAAACATCGCAGTTTCAGAAGCATTTCAAGACCTGGCAAATCTGCATTTGATTGACGGGGTAGCCATGTAGCCTAGTGGACAGTGTGTGTGCAAACGTCCTAAGTCCGAACCCCGACTTGCACAAATCCTCAGAAATTGACTTGATGTATTTTAATAAACGTTAATTTGTTCATGACCAAAACAAGACATATTTATTCACAAAGTGTTGATTCCGATGTCAGACCAATGTTAAAACAAAACACGTTACAAGAACAGAGCGTTTAAATACTAACATCTATAGTTCCATCACCCTGGATCCGAACGCATTATCTCTGCATGCTCAGAAACTCTCACCGCTTTACTAAATCAAACCTCAATTCCACAACATGGGGAATAATTCCTCAATATGGGTAACTGTTTCTATGCTGAAGCTGTTCCAGATCAATGGCCCTTCCATGTTGTCTCTGGCAAAGGATGCGCAGATCAGCTCGCTGAATCTGCTGTTAGTAACGAACCATCCACAATGACCTATCATCATGCTTAAAACAAAATCAGAATTATTAAAGAGGCGATCGGGTGCGGATATATATCTCAGATCAAATTGCATGTGCGGGTGGGTGGCGGGCGAAGGATTAGTATGAAGCCGCGGATTCGGGTGACATTTCAGCTTATCCGTGCATCTTTAGAGCACACACTGTAAAAAATGCAGGGTTCCACATAATTCATTCATGCTGTCCCAACACAAATCTACTAAGTTAACTATTAATGATTAAGTGGATTGAACTTAAACCAATTAAGTTGTCCCAAAACAATCTTTAAAAATTGGGTAGTTTCAGCTTATTTTAAATAATCAATTTGAACAAGCAGATAATTTTAATAGGTCTACTCTAATTTCTTGAGATTATAGGTGGGGGAGGGGGGTTCTGGATTGTAATATCTATAGAATACTTTATAAATACTGTGAAATATAAAACTACCATCTGTTAGAAAAAAAAAACCTAACAAATATTTATTACTTATTTGTTTTAATATATTGTATTTGTGGAAGCATTTTCCATCCTTCCAGAAGAGGACATGAATTACCACGGTGAAAATGAAACTCTGACTGGTCATTACGTAAGATAATTACCTCACTAGAGCTTTCGGCAAGATAAAACTGTTTGTTTGTGTGTGTGCGTTTGTGTGCACAGACCATCTATCTACCCATCATGCAATTTTGCAAATGAGGCTTGGCAAGTTCACCATAACCTCCTAAACGCATTTCAGCGGCACGGTAAAAAAATTAAACTATTGACATTTGTACAGACGTGCTGTTTGCCGTCTTTAAATGTCACTGATTGTGGGGATAGGGCTCATTCTGAATGGGATTTCTGATTGGCCTGCATTCACTGAAAACGCTCGACTCATTTCCACTTGATTTCATGGTAAGCGGCGACAAATATGCTGGATAACATTTACCAGGAAAGCTAGAAATTAAATCATTCAAAGGAATTTATTTATTTTTTTGGAGGGAAACGCTAAAGCTGTTTGTTTCATATTTGTATGGGACACAGGCTGGCTGTAATAGTGAAATATACTGTACTGTTCATTGACAAATTAATATTACAGAGTATATACAGGAATCAAAGAGCGATATTCAGTACCTTTTAAGACCTTTTTTTAAGACTCCATACATTCTTAAACCTTATAACCACTTTTCAACTGGAAACACTTGTGAGATTTTAACTTACAGTATATTTACTAAATTTTAATGTGAGAAATTAATCCAAAACTAAAACATTATTCATATATACTGAATAAAAAAATCTATTAAATCCAGTAGGTTGCGCCTATAGAACTGCAGAAATAATGGTGTTGCCCTGGTTACTGCAGTAAACAAAGCAGCATGATGTCAAATCTACTAGGATTTCATTGATTTCATAAACTACACAGCATCCTGATATTCGCAGATTTAATTCAGACAAACTTTAGCATACAACCATACATTGCACAATCAAAAACGATCTAATTTAATACCTTGCAAAACAGCATTTATGACTTTGTAAAACTTTTTATGGGCCTTAAATTTCTCTACATTGATTTATCAACTTTTAATACGTTAACGCAGACACCCTGTATTACAATTTTGTGAAGAAAAAAAAACAAAAAAAAAACATGTATAAATAGAATGTGAAAACTATATAAATTTAATTGTGCAAGACGAACTTTGATAAATTAGAAAATATTTGTAAATATGCGATATATAGTGGTCAATTGTGTGAAATAAAGTAGTTTTTATATTATAAATCAAGCACCATAAATAACAATCCGAGTTTTAACATGAAATTAAAGATTAAGTTACAGTTATAAATTGAAATTATGCGAAATAAAGTTGTATGTGTGAGATATGAGGTTTATTTAACAATCAGGAAAAATGAAGTTGCAATTCTGAAATATTCAAATCAAGAAGAAGAAAAAAAAAAGCAATTTGGAGATATAAAGTCAGCGTTATAAGGGTGTATTTGTAAGATATGAAGTAAGTCTTATATTAAAAATATATATATAATCGCAATTTTGAAAAATGTTTAGCTTTGGAAAACAAAGTTGTATTTTTTAAAAGTGAATGTGTGAGAAATTAAGTTGCAATTCTGAGATATGAAGTCCAATTATCAGCTATAAAGCTATATGAAATAATAGGAATCAGAATAAATTAGCAATTTGGGAATATAGAAATTATGAGTTACAAGGTTGAAATTGGGCGGTTCATTCCGCTGTGGCGACCCCGGATTAATAAAGGGACTAAGCCGAAAAGAAAATGAATGAATGAATGAAGGTTGAAATTGTGAGCTAGGAAGTAACCGTTATACTGAAGATATTTTGTAATTGTGTTAATAAAGTAATTGTGTATGAATGAATAAAGTTCTAATTGTGGTCTAATATTGAAGCAACGGTTATAGAAATATATTGCAATTTTTAAATATTAGGTCAGTTACAGTGTGAGAAATAGCACATGGGTAAATATGTTAATATAAAAGTTTAAAAGTTTTACATATCAAGTCACAAATATTATAATAAATTAATTAAATTTTTCACTAAAATCTCTGACGGGCGTCACGGTGGCGTAGTGGGTAGCATGATCGCCTAACAGCAAGAAGGTTGCTGGTTCGAGCCTCGGCTGGGTCAGTTGGCATTTCTGTGTGGAGTTTGCATGTTTTCCCTGTGGTCGCGTGGGTTTCCTCTGGGTGCTCCGGTTTCCCCCACAAGTCCAAAGACATGTGGTATAGGTGAATTGGGTAGGCTAAAATGTCAGTAGTGTATGTGTGTGAATGAGTGTGTATGGATGTTTCCCAGAGATGGGTTGCAGCTGGAATGGTATGTGCTGCTGAAAACATATGTTGGAAAGGTTGGCGGTTCATTCCTCTGTGGCGACCCCAAATTAATAAAGGGACTAAGCCGAAAAGAAAATGAATGAATAAAATCTCACAGAATGATAAAAAAAAAAAAAACATGTCAAATTTACATTTCCTTCGGCTCTCACATACTCCGTTCTTTGAAAATCTTGGAGGTCAGGATGTACATGACTGAATCTTGTATTAGCCGAACAGTAAGATTCACCTTCGATCCTGCGCACAGCAAACCTCTGGCATGTGATCTTCTAGAGGACAACGCGTGTTTGTTTGCGAAGGCCGACCTTATGGCTAAACATAATTAGGCAGGATTAGCAGAGAAGCAGCCTCGTCTCATTATCGCTCCGCCGCATGTCTATCTCACCCGAGTTTTAATTACGCTCGACCGAGGGGCCCGATACTCCCTCTGAAAGCATTTGATCTTCAAAGGGCCCTCCTTGTCACCAAAAACCCAAGCAGATTTGGTTTCTGTCTGAGGATGCGGAAGGAGGTAAACCAGAAATCCACCACAGTTTGCGTCGTACGTTGTGGCGGTTATAAATGACATGGATGAGCGTATATACAGCGTCTTCCACTAATTATTCCACCATTGGTAAAAAAATGAGGAAAGAAGGCTGCTAAAAAAAGTGTATTTTTAAAATTTTGATATTTTGCTTGAAATTGGTCACAGTGGCACAGTGGGTAGCACGATCACCTCACAGCAAGAAAGTCGCTGGTTCGATCCTCGGCTGAGTCAGTTGGCATTTCTGTGTGGAGTTTGCATGTTCCCCCCATGTTCGCGTAGGTTTCCTCCGCGCTATACTGTAGGTGAATTGATTTAACTACACAGTACAATCAACAGTGTAAAAAATGCAGTGTTACATGCCAACAACTCCAAAATATACAATACAATATACAGTGTTAATGTCGGCATGTTGTGGTTGCAAGGTGCAATATGATGTGATTTTTTTTTCTTTAACACTACTAGTGCAAAACTTTGCAATATGTTAGACATTCATTAATGACAGTTGTAGTGAAATAACAACACTAGTGGGTGTTAAATATCCCTAAGTGTAAAACTTTGATAACTATAGTTAGTGTAACATTCTACACTGTCTATTGTATTTATTCTATTGTATAAATTCTATTTTCTATTTATTCTATTGTAATCAATTGTATTTATTCAGCACTTTAAAGTGCCAATATTACACAGCAAATTTAACACTACACACGGTGTACTTTTAACACTTGATAGATTGGGACCATACAGGGAGTGCAGAATTCTTAGGCAAATGAGTATTTTGACCACATCATCCTCTTTATGCATATTGTCTTACTCCAAGCTTAATAGGCTCGAAAGCCTACTACCAATGAAGCATATTAGGTGATGTGCATCTCTGTAATGAGAAGGGGTGTGGTGTAATGACATCAACACCCTATATCAGGTGTGCATAATTATTAGGCAACTTCCTTTCCTTTGGCAAACTGGGTCAAAAGAAGGACTTGACAGGCTCCGAAAAGTCAAAAATAGTGAGATATCTTGCAGAGGGATGCAGCACTCTTAAAATTGCCTATCTTCTGAAGCGTGATCATCGAACAATCAAGTGTTTCATTCAAAATAGTCAACAGGGTCACAAGAAGCGTGTGGAAAAATCAAGGCGCAAAATAACTGCCCATGAAGTGAGAAAAGTCAAGCGTGCAGCTGCCAAGATGCCACTTGCAACCAGTGTTGCCATATTTCAGAGCTGCAACATCACTGGAGTGCCCAAAAGCACAAGGGGTGCAATACTCAGAGACATGGCCAAGGTAAGAAAGGCTGAAAAACGACCACCACTGAACAAGACACACAAGCTAAAACGTCAAGACTGGGCCAAGAAATATCTCAAGACTGATTTTGTTTTATGGACTGATGAAATGAGAGTGAGTCTTGATGGGCCAGATGGATGGGCCCGAGGCTGGATCAGTAAAGGGCAGAGAGCTCCAGTCCGACTCAGACGCCAGCAAGGTGGAGGTGGAGTACTGGTTTGTGCTGGTATCATCAAAGATGAGCTTGTGGGGATTTTTCGGGTTGAGGATGGAGTCAAGCTCAACTCCCAGTCCTACTGCCAGTTTCTGGAAGACACCTTCTTCAAGCAGTGGTACAGGAAGAAGTCTGCATCCTTCAAGAAAAACATGATTTTCATGCAGGATAACGCTCCATCATAGCGTCCAAGTACTCCACAGCGTGGCTGGCAAGAAAGGGTCTAAAAGAAGAAAAACTAATGACATGGCCTCCTTGTTCACCTGATCTGAACCCATTAGAGAACCTGTGGTCCATCATCAAATGTGAGATTTACAAGGAGGGAAAACAGTACACCTCTCTGAACAGTGTCTGGGAGGTTGTGGTTGCTGCTGCACCCAATGTTGATGGTGAACAGATCAAAACACTGACAGAATCCATGGATGGCAGGCTTTTGAGTGTCCTTGCAAAGAAAGGTGGCTATAGTGGTCACTGATTTGTTTTTGTTTTGTTTTTGAATGTCAGAAATGTATATTTGTGAATGTTGAGATGTTATATTGGTTTCACTGGTGAAATTAAATAATTGAAATGGGTATATATTGTTTTTTGTTAAGTTGCCTAATAATTATGCACAGTAATAGTCCCCTGCACACACAGATATCCACCTAAAATAGCTAAAACTAAAAACAAACTAAAAACTACTTCCAAAAACATTCAGCTTTGATATTAATGAGTTTTTTTTAGGGTTCATTGAGAACATGGTTGTTGTTCAATAATAAAATTGCTCAAAAGTTGCTCAAAAATACAACTTGCCTAATAATTCTGCACTCCCTGTATATGATCTTCAGTAGTGTAAAAATCAACACTTTAAGACTACTTATGTTGCTGTGTAAATTATCCGTAGTGTGTGTGTATGTGTGAATGCAAGAGTGTATGGGTGTTTCCCAATGCTGGGTTGCGGCTGGAAGGGCATCCGCTGCTTAAAACTGGATCTGTTGGTGGATGCATGCTGGATCCGTTGGTGGTTCATTTATTTAGATAAATTAATATAAACAAGTTAAAAGTACTAATATAACTTTAACACTGGTGATGTAGACTGCAAAAGTCCAATATCAGTTTTATATAAAGTGGACTACACACTGCAGCTTTAAAACAGAACTTATTTGGACAATTTCCAAATTAAAACTGGGAAAATTCAGTCACTATCCATTGTTTCTAAACCTCAGCACTCTGACTACGCAATTGGCTAAAATGTACTGTAGCTAACTTAATTTTTTTTACAAGCATGATTCAAGCATCAACAATTCTTGACGTCATGTCAATGTACTGTGCGATATGTTGATATATTGATTATTACGATATGCCTAATGATTACACGATTATATTTAGGAAATATATCTTGTTCACAGGGGGTTATGAAAATATAAGCATTAGTTTACTATCATTGCAAGGAAAATGTAAATCAACAAGACAAAAGCACTCTCAAAAATCTGTGTTCTGTTAAAATCATCAAAGTCTGAATCCTGTGAGGATGAAAAAGTCCGTGAGGAATTGAGAAATGGCCTGGCACTGACCGCACACTGGATGAAAACAGCAGGAAACTTCACACCTCTCAAAAAGTGTATGTGTGTGAATGCAAGAGTGTATATGGGTTGCGGCTGCAAGGGCATCCGCTGCTTAAAACATAGGCAGGATAAGTTGGCGGTTCATTCCACTGTGGCAACCCCAGATTAACAAAAGGACTAAGTCGAAAAGAAAATGAATGAATGAATTTTGTTCAGAATATTAGCAAGTAAATAAATAAATCATTTAATTTAAAAACTGAAGACGCCTGACCCAAAGACTAAACTAACTCATTTCTAACTAATTATCCCACTGCAGCGGGTAGCACAATTGCCTTATAGCAAGAAGGTCACTAGTTCGAGCCTCGACTGGGTCAGTCTAAAGACGTGGTATAGGTGAATTGGGTAAGCTAAATTGACCATAGAGTATGAGTATGAATGAGTGTGTATGGATGTTTCCTAGTACTGTGTTTCATCCACTGTGTAAACTGGGTCAGTCCAAAGACGTGGTATAGGTGAATTGGGTAAGCTAAATGGACTGTAGAGTATGAGTGTGAATGAGTGTGTATGGATGTTTCCTAGTACTGTGTTGCATCCGCTGTGTAAAACATATGCTGGATAAGATGGCGGTTCATTCCGCTGTGGCGATCCCTGATGAATAAAGGGACTAAGTCGACGAAAAATGAATGAATGAATAATTTCCATGACTTTTCCAAAACTTTGTGTGTTTTTCTGTTTTTCCAGGTCTGGGAAATGCCATATCAATATACCATGACTTCCAGGTTGTCCTTGACTGTATGAACCCTGCCTATATTCCATTTTTGGTAAAAATTGTGCTGTGTTAGATCAGTTTTGATTAATATTTTGATTAAACAATAAAAGACACGTTATTCACAGCCTCCAAGTGTGCCAATATTGGTGAAGGGCGCTGTGTTTATATGTATGTGCGTGTGTGAGACTGATTGGTAATGAATGGCGAACACTAAAGCACTGATTTCCTTTTCTCCTTCTTGTGTTTTACGCAGTGAAGACTATCGATTATGGCTTAAAGGGGACATTGATTTTACCTTTGTGTCCTGCCTGTTTGACTCCCTCAAACTCTAACTGCACCTCTTTACTCCTTCATATCTCTCTCTTCTTCTCTCCCTCGCACCGTTTCTTTCACGCTCGCTCTCCTTTCTCTCGGTGGAAATCCTTCTGACATATTTCTGGCCTCTTATCTGTTGCTTCCAGTTGGCTTTGCCTGGTCGGCAGCCAGTGAGGAGATGACATGTTAGAGGAGCCTTTATAATTCACCAAACATATCCTCCCTTGAGATCTCATTCCTCTTTCTAAGAGTGAAAAAAAAAGGTTTAGGTTGTCATCAGCCATCTGTAAAATATATACTTCATCTCATTTTTAGACCCAATCTCAGTTTACTCCATTACATTTGCCTTTCTTTCCAGGAATTGTTGCGAGGAAGGGACCCAAAGGAGACTTTTAGGGCTTGGCGTTGGTATGGATTTAATAATTTTGTTGGACGGTAAATCGTGGGTTTCTGCAATTAACCTCTGTTTTAACCCTCTTTGTCATTTCCAATTTCCCAGACAGCACCGTCCCATATTTTGTCATCGTAGGAGCTCTCCAAACGCGCATTATTTTGAAATGCATCTGCCAAGTACTTGGCAAAAACGTTATCGTAATGGTACAGTGATATGGAATGAGTTGATTCAATTTAGGACATGAAATTAAATGTTTGTGAAATTGAGAAGCTCTTTCGCATGCTGCTGTTGTCTTTTATCATTTACAAATGAATCATTTTAAGTGAAGTTTCAAAAACTAATTCGGAGAGGAGCGCGTGATATTATTGAGCATGACTTGCTACTCATCTGTATTCAGTAATAATCCAATAATAGCAATCCTAGGTTTACAATAAATGGATTTTTTTTCCCTAATGCTCTATCTTCATATTTGAAGATTTCCCCCTTCCACCCCAACTCCTCCTTTTCCTTCCTTTTTAAAAGGAGCTATCGAGACCTACCTAACTTTAATTTTTTTTTACAAGCATGTGTCAAAACGCCAACAATTCTTGACGTCATGTCAATGTATCGTGTGATATGTTGATATATTGATTATTACGATATGCCTGATGATTACACAATTATATACAGGAAATATATCTTGTTCACAGGGGGTTATGGTTATGAAAATATAAGCATTAGTTTACTATCATCGCAAGGAAAATGTAAATCAACAAGACAAAAGTAATCTCCAAAGTCTGTGTTCTGTTGAAATCATCAAAGTCTGAATCCTGTGAGGATGAAAAAGTCCGTGAGGAATTGAGAAATGGCCCGGCACTGACCGCACACTGGATGAAAACAGCGGGAAACTTCACACCTCTCAAAATGTCAAGATATACGGATAAAATGTCAAAGGAGGAATCGGCACATTCTCCGCTCTACCCAGAAGATTTTACCCAACATTCATTTTAATCTGCCTGTCTAAACAACCGTAGGCAAACTTAAGTGGCATTGAGCAGGGTTTAAATCACACCGGTCCAATAAGGCTTTTGATATTTCATGCAAGCGTTATTACAGACTACAAATGTTGTGGAGTGTTGTGAATGCAGATTTTACCGAACAAATATGGCCTGAGAATGTTCACAGAATGTGGTCTGTAAAAGATATTTTCAATGGTGGTCATCAAATTCTCATCTCTCTTTCAATGGCTCTTTCCTGCGATTTGCTTATGCAGCTGTTTATCGAATTTGATTTAAATTAGAGATGTTTACAGTGCCGGCAAGGCATTTGGAAAAACAGCACACTGAAGTTGGTCGCTCCGAGCCATAATTATCTATCACCAAATATTTATAGACCAATAGACCGTTTATTCTCATGGCTGTGTTTTTTCTTGCTGCTGACCCATTCAGAAAAAGGAAAAAACACAATTCATTCTTACAGACCTCCATTTAAACTCCTATGTTGTCATCTGATTTGGATGTTTTTGGTTTTCACACTAATGGGTGAGATTAATTAGGTTGCCACCCTAATTTTATTTGTTTATGTTACCAGCAGCTAGCTCTCTGCAGACCATCAGGGGGCGCTCAACCTATGGTCTTTGTGGGTCCTAACGGCCCAGTATATTAACGAGGACTCTATACTGCTCAGTGAGCACAGTCTTTCGAATGAAGCCGCGGTCACACTGGACTTTTCTCCCCATGGACTTTCATTTATACGCATACGAATGCGTCAGACCAGAAACGCAAGCTTGTGTGACAAGTTTCACTGTTCGCTGCGATGCAAAGTTGGTGAACTCTGACCTGCGAAATCGCAGCACTTGACTGCGTAAAACCAATCGAAGATCAAAACATGACCTCTCTGGGCAGAAATTTATTATATGGACCAAATCGCTGGCTTTTTAGGGTGCTTTCCATTCATTCATTCATTCATTTTCTTGTCAGCTTAGTCCCATTATTAATCCAGGGTCGCCACAGCGGAATCAACCGCCAACCCATCCAGCATATTTATACGCAGCGGATGCTTTTCCAGCCGCAACCCATCTCTGGGTAACATCCATACACACACATTCACACTCATACACTGCGGACAATTTAGCCTACCCAATTCACCTATACCACATGTCTTTGGACTTGTGGGGAAAACCGGAGCACCCGGAGGAAACCCGCGCGACCACGGGGAGAACATGCAAACTCCACACAGAAATGCCAACTGACCCAGCCGGGGCAGGAACCAGCAACCTTCTTGCTGTGAGGCGAACGTGCTACTCACTATGCGACCGTGGCACCCAGGGTGCTTTCCATAGACTGTAAAAGATATGGATGTAGTATCCGTGACGACACTCATAGGTTTATGAAGAACCCAAAAGAAGCTACCAGTAGGTGTGGCCAACCATCGCCATTTTGTTCCCGCATCATCAAACCAACCAGGGGGTTCCAAACAAGGGCAAAGAGGCGGAGAATGAGCGTAGCTACAGACACATGCTGGTATTTTGCTTTCCTGTGGAATCCCAGCCGGAATCAGCTGGGGTGAATTAATGGCGACCAGCGAGACCTAGTTTTCACTAAAGTGGCCATGCCCTTAATTATGTAAATTTAATAAAACTTAATATCAAGGAAATGGATGAGTTATAAAAAAAGAAATAAATAAATAAATAAATTACCCCCTCACAGTTGTCATGAAGGGTAATATTAGCTATATGAACCAATTTTTTTTTTTTTTTTTTGTAACAGGCTGTAAACACCTTTTTTTCTGCTGTAAAGTTGGCCATTTTAACAGTGGGCTTAATAGAAATTTGCTCCATATGGAGCCAGGACTAGCGGAATTTTGATGAATTGCAGTTTTAGTTACTTCTGTATTGGCTTCCCAAGGGAGAGCGGAAGGTTGCCTCTTGGTGCTTTCACACCTGCACTTTTGGTTCGCACTTGGGTTCCTTTGATGTAAAGGTTTGATGTGAACTCGGTTGTGCACCGAGTTCACCGAGTTTTCATAACATTCATTCATGTGTGTGTCTGTGTATCACTGTACCTTGGTGACAAGCAGGGCTGAGCCAGACATCGTGTAATTTTCTGAAGGTTTATAATATTTTTGCAGCAGATGGACCTGCAAAAATGTATGTCCAAAACCAAAAGACTCTGTAAAAGCAGAATGACCGCGATGTGCGTACCTCTTTCCATTTTGCTTTTGTGTCAGTCACCTAGCAACAGCTGTACACACAACAGCAGCTTGATGACGCAAGCGTACCGGGGTTCAGAAGGAAAAAAAGACAATGTGAACACAAACCATCCAAGAAGGTGGCAAGGGTGGCAATCGAACTTGGGTACCGTCCAGGCAATTGAACCAAGTGTGAAAGCACCCTTAAGCGTCTAATCATCTTGTTTAATCCCGCCCCTTTTCGCAGCGCCGTACAACAGAATTTCACATACTCAAACTCTAACGTGACCACAGCAGATGTTAAACCGAGGTCCTGGCTCTCTGTGGTCGTTTCAAAAATCCTAGGATGTCCTTTGAAAAAAAAGCTTAACTGGTGCTCTAGGTCGCCTTTACAGTGTTCATGACGCTCTTTTGCAGATGATAGTGGAGAAAGAGTGTGGGGATTGGGGCTGGAGGATGCAGTGTCACTGACAGTGACAGCGGGTTTATTGATTGATTGAATGATTGATTGACTGATTCATTCATTCATTTGATTATTTAAATAATTGATAGATTAAATAATTCAGTCATTGAATCATTTATTCGTTGATGCATTGGTTGGTTCATTGATTGATAGATTGATTGATCGATTGATTCATTCATTGATGCATTGATTGGTTTGTTGATTGATTGAATGATTGCCTGACTGATTCTTTCATTCATTCGATTCATTGAATGATCCACTAATTCATTCAATCACTGATTCATTCATTCATTCATTCATTCATTCATTGATGAATTGATTAGCTCATAGGTTGATTAAATAACTGCCTAACTGATTCTTTCATTCATTCGATTCATTGATTGATCCATTAATTCATTCAGTCAGTCAGTCGCTGATTCATTCATTCGTTCATTAATACATTGATTGGTTCATAGGTGGATTTAATGACTGCCTGACTGATTCTTTCATTCATTCGATTCATTGAATGATCCATTAATTCATTCAGTCAGTCACTAATTCATTCATTCATTCATTGATACACTAGTTGGTTCATTGATTAATTGCCTGATTCATTCTTTCATTCGATTCACTGAAAGATCAATTGATTGATTGAATGATTGCCCGACTGATTCTTTCATTCATTCGATTCATTGAATGATCCATTAATTAATTCAGTCAGTCAGTCACTGATTCATTTATTTGTTCATTGATGAATTGGTTGGTTCATTGATTGATTGAATGATTGACTGACTGATTCATTCATTAACTCATTGAATCAATCAATGATTTATCCATTCGTCAGGGTCAATTAGAAGGAAGTGTAAAATGAAGTCACTGTCTGTTTTCCCTTAAAGAAACACCTTAAGATACACTCAGACAAAAAGCAGACACTCAACACCACCCTTTTAAGATTTGCTAGCAACCAAACCAATGAAGGAGGCATTCACAACACACATTTGCGCTATTATTAACCACCCTAGTTTACGTCACTGAAAGCCTTTTATTTTCACTCAAAGAGAGTCATTAAAATTAGCAGAAAAGCACCGCGAGGAAATTTGCTACTCACTTTTAGTCACGTTTTCTAAAAGATAAAAAAAAAAGATCCCTATAATCAACAGTTTCTATGAACACACAGCCCACTGCACCCTACCACCCCCCTAAATAAGTAAATAAAAAAACTGAACCCGCTGTTCTATCCGAGAACGCTCTCTCTCAAGGTTGGGTGATATTGGTTACATTCCGGGATAAGCCTTGCAAAAGCGGCAATTAAATTTTAATCCATAACAAAGACATCCCTTTTGAATAAATCAGGAGCCGGGTAATTGACTGGAGAGTTGGAGAAGTGGATGCCAATGGTTTGAGGCGATCTCATTGGATGATGGCGGCACAGTTGGAGAGATAAGAGAAGTGGTTTGCAGGCCCTGCAGTCAGAGCCCGCAGGCACGCAACACTTGTCAGAGAGAATGAAATGTGACTTATCTGACTGACGGCTAGTTAGATGACGAACACAATTTCAATGTTGATTGAGAAGATGTGCTGGGTGAAAGGAAAAAAGAGAGATAGAAGTCACATAGGAGTCTGTGTTGGATTTTAAAATACTTGTTTATACTATATGTGCTAGCTGCTATTTATTTGTAAATGGTCATCTTTTTTATTTTATTATAGTAATAAGAATTTTAGCTGTCTGACGTTTGATGACCGTATGAGAAAATCTTTCTAATATTCAAAAATCTGAAAGAAATGTGAGACACATGATGGTGATTTAGAATAATGTCAAAACCCTCATATTCACAATATGGTGACAGAGATATGAAATGAGAAATGCGACTTGATATGTTGTGTCACGTCTGACGGAAAGATAGAAAATTCAATATTTCATTCATTCATTTTATTTTCGGCTTAGTCCAATTATTAATCAGGAGTCGCCACTGTGGAATGAACCACCAACTTATCCAGCATATGTTTTACACAGCGAATGCCCTTCCGGCTGCAACCCATTACTGGGAAACATCCAAACACACTCATTCGCACACACACTACGGCCAAATTAGCTATCCAATTAACCTATAGCATGTCTTTGGACTTGTGTGGGAAGCCTTAAAGAATACATCTTCAAAATTAATTTTACATTTTTACGAATAACATTTCATTACTAATCGAAGACATCCATCCTGAATTTCAGCAAAAATGCTTGCAATTAAACGCTGCAAAAAATGGTCTTTTTGGTGGCATATTTTTTTAACCCCAAGCCTCTGTTTAATATCCTACCCTGATTTATTGTCACATTACTTGCATCCAAACAAAACAGAACGGAAAGATAATGATCAAATTAGGAAAATGTTGTGGCTTTAATAAATCTACTTCATTAGAAAAACAATACAATCAACCAAATTTAATTAGAAACTTACTTGCCTATGAACATTAGATTAAAAACAAAGCTTCCTTTATTAAAATGAAAGCTATTAACAGCAAAACAAACAAAATATTGTAGACCTACAATACAATTCAATGATACTAAAAGCCCATTTAACTTTTAAAACTGATGCTAGAAGTCACTCTAAATTCAATAAACTTATATTTCATTTATATTGACCACATGCAAAGGACTTTCAATTCTATTCAATTTTAAAACTACTTATAAACGTGCTCATTCAAATGCGATCATATTTTTTTATTTATTTAGAACTTCAGGGCAAATGTTTGATTAAAACTGTAGAACTGTAAAACAAGTATTAATAAAACATGAAACACTTTTCAAATACTAATGATTACAACATAAAAAAAATAATGTTGCTAAACAAAATGCAAAATGTACAGTATACTTACATGATTGGAACTTTCTCACCACGTTATTGTTTATGTTTTTGTCATGATATTGCGTTTGTACAATATACCCTAAGCCTAACCCTAACCCTAAACAATGTATTTAGTACTAAGGCAACTTAGGGCTTCGGAATATTGCGAAAAAACAAAACAAAACAACAACAACAACAACTATATATATATATATATATATATATATATATATATATATATATATATATATATATATATATATATATAGATATGTTGAGTTTCCTTCATAGGGTGGCAGGGCGCACCCTTAAGGACAGGGTGAGGAGCCCGGGAGGGGCTCCACATCGAGAGAAGTCAGCTAAGGTGACTCTGGCATCTGTTTCGGATACCTCCTGCCTACCTAGGGATGTGTTCCAGGCATGTCCCACCAGGAGGAAGCCTCGGGGAAGACCTAGGATACGCTGGAGGGACTATGTCTCTCGACTGGCCTGGGAAGGCCTCGGGATCCTCCTGTAGGAGCTGGAGGAAGTGTCTGGGGAGAGGGAAGTCTGGGGTTCTCCATTAAGACTGCTGCCCCCACGACCCGGCCCCGGAAAAGCAGTAGAAAATAAATCAATGAATGAATATTTCCCATAACATTTTTTCTTCTGGAGAAAGTCTGATTTGTTTTACTTCTGCTAGAATAAAAGCAATTAAAAAACATTTTAAGGTCAATTTTATTAGCTTTCCTGGGGATTTTGTTTTTGTCTACAGAACAAACCATCGTTATACAATGACTTGCCTGATTAATCTAACTTTCCTAGTTAACCCAAGCCTTTAAAACGCACTTTAAGCTGAATATTAATATCTTGGATAATATCTAGTAAAATATTAAGCAGTCATCATGGTAGTATATTTTATGTTTATTTCCATTAAACAGAAATTGGTGGAAAAAAAAAAAAAAAAAAAAAAACCAGGGGGCTAATAATTCAGACTTCAACAGTATTTTATCCCTATCTTATTGCATAGCCCCAAAACATGTTGTTTTTATAGTTTTTATTGGTTCACATATAAGGGCTATTCTTGTTCATAAAATGCTGCAGCTTTTCTTTTTTTTCCCGTTCCTTACCTGATGAATAAGCATCCCATTAGCGTATTATTATAATAAACGGAGCGGTCTGTGAATCCCACTGCAGTGACTTTGACATTTCCCGAGCGCGTTTAGCATTATGTGTAATATGCTTATCTGCACATCTTCTCCCAGCTAATTTAAAGACGTGCTGAACCTCTGACAAGACTCTATTCAAGGCCCTGTCGAAAATATTACCCTTGTACTCTGTCTTACACGAAGTAAGAAAATCGCTGACAAAGCGGGCTTCTTTCATCAAGCATATTTTAAATCCCCCCTATCATATTCCCATAAGTTAAAAATCACCTCTAGGGACACACGTTTACCATAAAACTATGTTGACTCAAGCTCATTTTTCTTATAAATCATGCTAATATATACCAAAAAAAAAAGCAAGACGGATTTCTGAAAGCACCTTGATAAAATCCATGCTCATTCCTATTGTTTTAAGTGAAAATGTAGCCGTGTGTTGTGGTTTCTTGGTGGTTTTCTGCTGCTCGTGCACATTACGGGACTGCTATTGTCTCATGGGAGATCATATTATGGACATTGATCTTTTTGCGAGGAGGGCTCTTGACAGCAGGAGGTGACAAAACCCTCTGGGAAATATTATCCTCTGCTCCTGACATCACAGCGTTGACAGTCTGCATTAGCATCACCGCAAGCACACCGTGTGGAGGAAGAACAATGTGTAAGGAAGTCAAGTCATGCGCTCAAGTCATCCTTTTAGTCTAATATATATATATATATATATTTCTCATGCATGACTTTCTCATGCATGATCCC
>CAIGQQ010002602.1:173627-193627 GCA_903798035.1 Danio albolineatus
ATATAAATATATATATATATATACACACATATATATATATATATATACACCTAATTTTAGAATTTTACCTAATATCTGTTGATACTGACATTCAACAGACATTTAACTGACTATAAATGAGAAATTTTGCAAATACATATCAATATATATATGTATATATAAACCTGATGATACTTTTATTTCATAAAAAATTTAATGGATTTTATAATTAAGAATTTAAGTTACATAATTAATTATTTGCAATATTACCTAATTATTCCCAGATATGGGTTGCAGCTGGAAGGGCATCCGCTGCGTAAAACATATGCTGGATAAGTTGGCGGTTCATTCTGCTGATGCGACCCCAGATTAGTAAAGGGAATAAGCCGAAAACAAAATGAATGAATTAATTAACCAATTAATAAATGGTAAAACATTTAGTAAGAAAAATATAAGTGTTTTTAAAATTGTTTTTATTAGTAATAAAATATAAAATGTATTGCACTGCTAACCTAACAGTAACGGAGCATATATTGTATTATACGTGTGAAGTATGAGTTGATAAGATTATAATTTATACTAAACCAAATAATAATAATAATAATATAAAATATTGTAAATAAACAAATAAGGGTGTTCTCCCAGGCGTGTTTCCCAGTTCAAGTGTGAGTGCTCCGAATCGGCCCAGACGTGGTTCAGTTGGCCAGCCCAGGCCCGGTTGAAAGAGGTGTGCAAGAGAGCAGTTCGGTTGGACTTTGGTGTGGTACACTGTAGTGTAAGTGCAAAAGCTGCACCTTCAGCAAACCTCCTATACGTGCAGCACAAGGATAATTTATGAGGTGGTCCGGTTTCCCTCATTGTGTGAATGAGTGTGTATGGATGTTTCCCGGTGATGGGTTGCAGCTGGAAGGGCATCCGCTGCCTAAAACATATGCTGGATAAGTTGGTGGTTCATTCTGCTGTGGCAACCCCAGATTAATAAAGGGATTTAGCCGAAAAGAAAATGAATGAATGAATAACTAAAGCAATCTCCACTGTGCTGAGTGAGAGCGATTCTCTTCCTGTTAAACTGAATAGCCGCATCATTGATGATGCAAGCATGTTGGCTCGGAAGGTTAAATGCAGTCTGAGTGCAGGCCGTCGGGGGACAGGGGAGGGGGACAAGCGTGCTTTGGCATGGTTCAAAGCAACTGCATCTAGTGCGAGTATGCCCTAATTTAGCATTTAAATTGAATTTATTTTAAAAACAGGACTTTAATTTATATTGTGTTCACACACACACACACACACACACACATACTCACTCATACACATGAAGTCAAAATTATTAGCCTATCGGTAATCAGAATCAGAATCGTGACAGAGCTTCTACAGTGCAACTGAATGACAGAGACAGGACAAAAAACAGACAACAAATATATTTTAAATGTATATATATATATATATATTTATATTTTTTTTAAATAAAAGTAAGTAGTGTACGCAAATATACAAATTGAGAAGTGTATGTACAAGTATATTACTATATACAACGTTATATGTGCAGCTGTTATGTGCAAATTGGCATGTAAAGTGTTGTTAAATTAGTGTATATGGGCATAAAAAAGTATATAGAAAGTGGTGCTGTTTGTTTTATAATAATTATCATCAAGTTATATTGTAATACTTTAAAAACAGCTCGATAAAAATACCAAAATAATAATTTTGAAAAGGGGCTAAAAATATTGACCTTAAAAATAATAATAATAAATGTTTTAGTCCAGACAAGCTGAAATAAATGTCTTTCTCAAGAAGAAAAAAGAAAAAGAAAAAATACTTGGTGAATTGGATCAACTAAATTGGCTGTAGTGTGTGTGAATGGGAGTGTAAGGGTGTTTCCCAGCAATGGGGGTTGTACTCAGTGCTGGGTTGCGGATGGAAGGGCATCTGCTGTGTAAAATGTATGCCAGATTAATTGGCGGTTCGTTCAGCTGTGGCGATTCCTAATAAAGCAGGGAAAAAGCAGAAGGAAAGTGAATGAGGAGGGCTAAGTTAGTCTTCAGTGCTTTTAACTCCATTTAAATTTACTCGAAGCTCCTTTATTATACTTTTTAAAAGCAATTCGGCTCTTGTGGACAAATAAAGTGCAATTTGCGGTCTGCAGAACTGAAGTGGGTCATCACAGTCGGGATGTGTTTGAGCAGCAGTGCATCAAAACACCTTTTCAAATGACCGAAATGATGGCCGGGATCGTTTTCTTCTTGTAAACAAGCCGGAAATGATCAAGTTTGAGCTGTGGCCGGATAAAGCGCTGATATCTCTGGTAATGTAATGTTTGATGAATGCCCTCATTCCACCTAATTCTTCCTGATGCTGTGAGTGCAAAAGCAATTAGTTGTGTACAGTGATGAATCAAGAGTGCCATAAATAATTTTTTGCATAAAAGCCAAATCTGTTGTGTCAGAGAGTCAAAGGTACACAGCAGATGCTTCACATTTTCTATCTCTCTATCTCTCTATCTCTCTATCTATCTAGTTTTTGTTAGATTGTAATTTCAGTTTAATTTAAACGGTGTATTTGATGTTTTCGTGATTATTTATTAGATAACTTCTGTTAATAAATTTGAACACCATTTTTTAATGAAATATCTACAATTTCAAGAGAAAAATCAAATTTTAAGAATTGCAACAAAATATTTAATCTGACAAATGGAAAATAAATGTAATATGTAATAATTGGAATAAATTCATAAATGTATGTGTGTGTGTTTTCCATTTTATTTTGAAGCTTTAAATGTATTGTAAAATACAAAAATATAGATTTTTTTCTTTTCTGTGTAAAATTATTATTATACATTTATTCTGCTTTATGTTTTTTATTTTATATTTTATATATTTTTGTTTTATTTTATTTTGTTTATTCTCTTTACTTGCTTTAATTTTATGTTTATATTTTATGTTTATTTTATATTTTTGCTTATTCTATGTTTACTTATTTTATGTATATTTCAGAGTTTTTGTTTTTTATTTTAAATTTATGTTTATTCTGTTCACTTAGTTTATTTTACGTTTATTTTGTTTGTATTTTATGTTTATTTTATTTTAAATTTTATAATTTGCTTTTTATTTTATATTTCATTATGTCTATTTATTTATTTTTTATTTATTTCATGTTTATTGTTATTTTATTCTGTGTATTTTAATTTGTTATGTGTATTTTGTTTAATTTTTAAAATTTATAGTTTTTTTTTATTTGATATTTTATTTTGTTTTTTATATTATTATTTAATGTTTGTTGTTATTTTATTTTGTGTATATTTTATACTTAGTTTTTTTATTCTGTTTATTTTGTGTGTTTTATGTTTTTTATTTTATTATGTTTATTTTATATTTTTGTGTTTATTATGTTTACTTGGTTTATTTTTTATATTTCATGTTTTTTATTTTATTTTATTTTATGTTTATTTTGCTGGGCGGCACGGTGGCTCAGTGATTAGCACTGTCGACTCACAGCAAGAAGGTCGCTGGTTCAGTTATATTTAAACATATGCTTAAATAGTTGGTGGTTCATTCCGTTGTTGTGATCTCTGAAATACAGACTAAGCCAAAGGAAAATTAATGAATGTTTACATTTTATTTTATTTTATTATTTTTATTTAATGTTTACTTTGTTTATTTTGTTCATATTTTATATTTTATTGCATTTTTACTTAGTTGACTTTATATTTGATGTTTTTTAATTTAATTTTATATTTAATTTATTTATTTTTTTATGTGTATTCAATTTAATTTATGTATATTTTATGTTAGAGCTGAATGTATGGAACTCCTAATTCAAATGTTTTTGCATGAATTTTACATTAACACTCACATTAAAATAAAACAACAAAAAAAAAACACTCACATTAAACTCCCTGCTCCAAAACAAAAAGAAAAAGCAGCAGCATCGAAGTTAACACATGCGTGTAAACAGAACATCAGAGCTGAATTTATGCTCAACTGTGTCTACATTTCATTCTTTTATTCTCGCTATTATGATATAATAAAGCTCTCTTGGCTGTCTGCTCTCTCTTCATCAGAAAGTTTTCAGCTCGACGAGTGCTAATATTGTCAGTGTTTGGCAGGGATGAAGTGACCACAGACAGTTTGTTGCCTGATAAAAGACATTTTGGAGCGAGGCCACGTGTGTGATT
Source organism: Danio albolineatus (assembly GCA_903798035.1). Classification (NCBI taxonomy): domain Eukaryota; kingdom Metazoa; phylum Chordata; class Actinopteri; order Cypriniformes; family Danionidae; genus Danio; species Danio albolineatus. Next base: position 177,778 of record CAIGQQ010002602.1, read on the forward strand.
GAATCTCTGAGTTTAACACTCTCGACAGGAGGCAGACCTCGCCAGCAAAAACACAAACACACACATTAATGTTTCGCATCTTAAGTGAGTTTTATACACAGACATGCAAGATTCAAGATGTTTGCATTTGTTCTTTTCTATTAGATTCTACTAGTGCAATTGTACAGACATTGAAAACAAAGTATTCTAGCCATGTTTGCAAATAAAAACTACATTACCTTACAAAAGTCTTGTTGTCTATCTAAGTTTTTAAGAACAACAAATAATAACTTGACTTCTAGTTGATCGTTTGGTATCAGAAGTGGCTTATATGAAAGGCAACGATCTCTAGATTATGCTTATTTTACCAAATATAAAATATGACCATGTCTTGATTTATAATTGTTTAATTAGGACAGTAAGGTCTGACTTTGCTTAAACAAAAGTTCATTCATTCATTTTCTTTTCGGCTTAGTCCCTTTATTAATCCGGGGTCGCCACAGCGGAATGAACCGCCAACTTATCCAGCATTTGTTTTACGCAGCGGATGCCCTTCCAGCCACAACCCATCTCTGGGAAACACATCCATACATTCTCATTCACACACATACACTACGGACAATTTAGCTTACCCAATTCACCTGTACCGCATGTCTTTGGACTGTGGGGGAAACCGGAGCACCCGGAGGAAACCCACGCAACCACAGGGAGAACATGCAAACTCCACACAGAAATGCCAACTGGCCCAGCCGGGGATCGAACCAGCGACCTTCTTGCTGTGAGGCAAACATGCTAACCACTAGGCCACCGTGGCGCCTTAAACAAAAGTCTTGTCACTTAATGCAAGTATAGAACATAAAGTCATGGTGCAGTGGACAAACAACGCACGTATAAAATAGTAATAAAGTAAGTACAAAATATAAAATTGTATTAAAGTATAAAATATAATAGTAATAAATAATAAAATAGAAATAAAGTATAAAATAGAAAATAGTAATAAAGCATAAAATAGCAATAAAGTACAAAATATGAAATAATAAAGTTCCTATAAAATATAATAAAGCATAAAATATAAAATAGTAAAGTATAAAATAGTAATAAAAGATAAAATATAAAATAGTAAAAATTTATAAAATATAAAATAGTAATAAAGTATAAAATATAAAGTAATTATAAAATAAAAATATAAATGAAGAATGAATAGTAATATGGTATAAAATACAAAAGAGTAATGAAGCATAAAACAGTAATAAAGTATAAAATATAAAATAGTAATAAAGTATAAAATAATAATAAGGTAAAAAATATAAAATAGTAATAAAAGTAAATAAAGTATAAAAATATAAAGTAATTATAAAATATAAAATACTATTTCTACTTTATTACTAATAAAGTATAAAATAATTACAGGAAAAAAGTATAAAGTGTAAAATATTAATAAAGTATAAAATATAAAATATTACAAGTATAAAATAATAAAGTAAAAAATATAAAATAGTAAAAAAGTAAATATAAAATAGTAATAAAGTATAAATAGTAATAAAGTATTAATAGTAATAAAGTATAAAATAGTAATAAAGTATAAAATATAAAAAAGTAAAAGTATAAAATAAAGTAAAAAAATATAAAATAGTAAAAGTAAATATAAAATAGTAAGTATAAATAGTAATAAAGTATAAAATATAAAACAGTAATAAAGTATAAAATATTAATAAAACATAAAATAAAGAAATAAATTTAAAAATAGTAATAAAGTAATTATAAAATAGTAAAAGTATAAAATAATAAAGTATAAAATATAAAAAAGTAAATATAAAATACGGTAGTAAAAGTATAAAATAATAAAGTAAAAAATATAAAAAAGTATAAATAGTAAAAGTATAAAATACAAAACAGTAATAAAGTATGAATAATAAAATATTAATAAAGTATAAAATAGTAATAAAGTATAAAATATAACAGTAATAAAGTAAATAGAAAATAGTAATAAAGTAAGTATAAATAGTAATAAAGTATAAAATAGAAAATATTAATAAAGTATACAATACTTCTTCTCACTATTAAAGCCATCCACAATCTTGCTACACAATATTACTAGTCCTGTTCATATCGACACACCTTCTCGAACACTCAGGTTGTTTTCTTCCATTCACCTCACTGTTCCCCCGACTGCCTTGTCACCATGGGGAGCAGATCCTTCAGCCACTCTGCTCCTCAGTTTTGGAATTCACTTTCTTCTGATCTCCGTAATTTAGATTCTCTTTCACCATTTAGATGAAAAAAAACAAAACAAAAAAAAAAAACATCTGTTTAGAACAACTTATTCTCTTTAACTCAACTGCATTTGTATTCAAAATTTGTATTGTATTCTCTTGACTTTTATATTCTTTTTTTGTTTGAACTGATTGTTCTTATCTTGAGTGTCAAGAAAGGTGCCTTTAAATAAAATGCATTATTATTATTAATATTAATATTGAGTATGCATATATCTCTGAAATAACTTATTAATAAAGTCATCTGGAATGGCAAAGAAAGTGTCCTTGCAGGACTCCTAGAGTTCATCAAGAGTCTTTGGATTCATTTTCAATGCCTCCTTCTTACTCCAGACATGCTCAATAATGTTCATGTCTGGTGACTGGGCTGGCCAATCATGTAGCGCCTTGACCTTTTTTGAAATGTAATGTCTTGATACCTCGGGCTATTGACGTTGCCATCCACTCTGTAGATCTCTTACACACCCCCATACTGAATGTAACCCCAAACCATGATTTTGCCTTCACCAAACTTGACTGATTTCTATGAGAATCTTGGGACCATGCTGGTTCCAATAGGTCTTCTGCAGTATTTGTAATGATTGGGATGCAGTTCAACAGATGATTCTTTGGAAAAATCTACCTTCCGCCATTTGTTCACCCAAAAGTGAAAATGCACCTATTATTTACTCACTATGAAATAATTCTGAAGCTTTGAGTTTTTCTTTTCTGTTGAACACAAAAGAAGATGCTTTGAAAAATGTTGGTAATCTATAACCATTGACTTCAATAGTAGGCAAAACACACCATGGAAGTCAACGGTTACAGATTTCCAGCATTTTTTTCGTAATAACTTCTTTTGTGTTCGACAGAAAAATGAAACTCAAACAGGTTTGTGTCAAGTGAAGCTATTTTCAGCTTTGTCTATGACTATAAGTGAGAAACTTGCAGGCCGTCGCACATAAAAGTAATGTCCCAAAGTCTAAAAGTGAAGCTATTGTCTTGAAATCTTTGTAATGAAGGCGATTCTCGTTTATTAAAGAGCGAGCACTTCAAAAGCAATTAAAGAGACGCTCGCTTTGTCTTGAGATGGATCAAGCCCATTAGAGACGTCTTATCAAAGAGTCCATCGTGCCGTAAAACAGTTAGGCTTCAGTCGAAAGATCCGCGTCTTGTTATGACGGCGAGCAGAGGCTTTTAGGACGCCCGTTTGCTAATTTCCATCCATATAACATGCTTGCGTTCACAAATGACGCAAATGGTTTTACTCGGCTGCTGATGTTAGTGCAAAAAGCAAAGAGATTGAGATAAAAAAGAGAGAAGAATGGAAAGGGAAATAAAGTAATGAAATAAAGGACACAAGAGTACATGTAATGACGAAGGATAGTCACACAAAAAAAAACAGCATTACCTGTGCAGTCCAGACCTTCATCGTTTGGCTTTTTAATTTAGTGTTGTTGTGTAATAACATACATAAATTATAAATCAAGAGTCATTTCGGGAAACTATTCATCCATTCACTTATTAAAAAAAGTTTGTTTTGGTGGAATAATCCATATTGCTCACCAAATTGGTTAATATAGCGGCAGGATAGCTGAACCCGGAAGTAAGGGGATCCACAAATTTTTATTTTTTGTCATTATTATGAATTTTTATGACAAACAAACATATGTTTTAATATATTCATAACCGCGTTTGTGTTTTACCGTTATGCTTTTTTTTTTTAAATGCAAAAAAAAAAAAAACGCTAAATTTCGCAAACTTTAATCCATAATCACAACAGTCCCACAACATTCTGACACACGATGACACTCGAATACCCTGTCAGTAATGTCTAGTGGCTGGGAATGAGCTTTTTACAGTGTCTGCTATAATGTTAATGTTGTTTTCATGTGTTTACATAGATGAATATGGCCACGGAGTAAATGCACAGTACAGTTCTGATCATATTGCCACATTAGATCGTTATGATAACATAATATATGCCTTCAGTGATTTCCTGAAGATAAACACCAAAAAATAACACAACTGGAATAACTACAGCAGTCGTGATCGTCTGATCTCAAATGAAGCAAGAGATCGTGGTGACCTGTTATGACGTGTGCAGGTGTTGAAGTGCTGTCCCAATTCTTAGGGGTAAGTTTTGAAGCCCTTCCCCTTAACCCTCGGTTGTGAGGGCCAAGGGGAAGGGGAAGGGGTAGGGGTACAGAATTGGGATTCGGCCAAAAGTGCCAACTGGCCTAGCCGGGACTTGAACCAGCGACCTTCTTGCTGTGAGGTGCCAGTGCTAACCACCCTGTCGCCCCAACATTGTATTATTTGAAAGATTTTGATTTTAAGACTGTAATTAATAATAAAAATTAATAATAATATTAATAATAATAATAATAATAATAATAATAATAACAACAACAATAATAATAATAATAATAATAATAATAATAATATATTTTTTAAAAAATAAGTAATAATAAAAAATACAACTTAATCAGATCATTAAGGCTGTTTGGCAAAGTTTTTCTCTCTTTTTCTTTGCACATTACCTTTCTCAGAATCACTTATGAGTGCAGCTACACTTGTTGTGGAGAAAAATAAACAGCAATTAATGCAGGAGCCATAAAACAAGCATGAAAGAGATATGAGGCAATAATATACACTTTGATGGAGGGCTTCTGAGAGCATTCTGGTTCTTTCATGTGTTATGGAGTACTAAAGCAAAGGTTTTCTGAAGCAGGTATTTCATTATTGCTTCTAATCAGCCCGACTGCAGACCACGGTATTGTCAGTGTTTATCAGAAACCAGACAAACAATAGCCACACAAAAAAAAGAAAAAAAAACTGTATAAAAGAGGGAATTGAGAATGTGGTTTTACATCCCACAGTGATCACTTGTTCTCAAAGTTCAAAATTATTACAGTGCTTCCAATGGAGAATTGCTTTGATATTTCTCAAGCATAGTGGTTTGGGGTTTGTCTTAGTCTCATGAGTTTAACCCACACTGCTTCATTTTTTAGTGCGCTGAGTAGTGAACAATTATTTAAAGAATTATCTTAGTAAACTGATTCAGTCTGATGAGTCACAATCACATACACTTACCGGCCACTTTATTAGGTACACCTTACTAGTACCGGGCTGGACCCCTTTTTGCCTTCAGAACTGCCTCAATGCTTTGCAGCATCGATTCAACAAGGTACTGGAAATATTCCCCGGAGATTTGTCCATATTGACGTGACAGCATCACGCAGTTACTGCAGATTTGTTGGCTGCACATCCATGATGCCAATCTCTCATTTCACCACATTGCAAAGGTGCTCTATTGGATTGAGATCTGGGGACTGTGGAGGTCATTTGAGTGCAGTGAACTCATTGTCATGTTCAAGAAACCAGTCTGAGATGATTCGTGTTTTATGACATGGCGCGTTATCCTGTTGGAAGAAGATGGGTACACTGTGGTCATAAAGGGATGGACATGGTCAGCAACAATACTCAGGTGCGCTGTGAGGTTGACACAATGATCAATTGGTCCTAATGTGCCCAAAGTGTGCCAAGAAAATATCCCCCACACCATTGCACCACCACCACCAGCCTGAACCTTTGATACAAGGCAGGATAGATCCATGCTTTCATGTTGTTGATGTCAAATTCTGACCCTACCATCCGAATGCTGCAGCAGAAATCGAGACTCATCGGACCAGGCAACCTTTTTCCAATCTTTTGTGGTGATGAGATTGTTGTGTCTGATGGGTCTGATGGTTAAAAAAATTACAAATGATTCACTAATTCTGCTTCAATAAAGCTTCCAAACTCTGCCATATGTCCACTTTTACCCCTAATACTAAGACGTGTTTTCGATTTAGTGAATCAGTAAATCATTGGTCATTTTTGAACCATCAAACCAAAGTAATTAGACCTCAATAAAGCTTCCAAACTGCCAGTTGTCCACTTTTACCCCTAATATTGAGATGTGTTGTCGATTTAGTGAATCAGTTAGTTGTGACGCTTCACAAACAGCAACTGATACACTAATTTGCCTCTTACTGTATGTAGCTTCCAACTTTTGCATCTAATATTAACATGCTTTTTCAATTTAGTGAATCAGTTTGGTTTGATGGTTCAAAAATGACAACCGATTCACTAAATCGGCCGCGCTGTAGCTTTCAAAGTCTACCACTTGTCCACATACAGTATAGATTTAGTGAATCGGTTTGTTCTGATGGTTTACAAATAGCAACTGACTCCCTACAATGGAGTCAGAGGGTGCTTCGTTTTCTATCATGTCCATATGTACAATTCAAAAGCCTCCATGCGTCCAATTACAAGATCACAACGACAAGCTCATCGACATGCATCTCAATAAGGGTGATATTTTAAATTTCCCACTATCAAAGAATACCTTAACCTTCTTAAATCCCTTTTAAGCACAGAAATCTGTCTGATTTTTTGCTATAGCACTTTTATGCATACCTAATAAATACTAATGAACGTCTCCTATTTTTTTTAACTCCTGAGATCAAGGTGGAGTGCAGAATCCACATGAAACAGAACGATGGAAGGGAAATCCAGTTATACCTCTAGATGTAGCTGAAAGAAAACAGGAGAGAAGCCATGAGACGACAAACCATCAGGATAAGATCCGACTGGGGGCCATTTTAGCCCCGCCAATCTGTAGAAAGTTATTGATTATTCCTTTGGCTTAAATGATGCACTGGGTATTTGACGTCCCTGCGCTGGTGTGAAATACGAGGCATGTGCTCTGTAGGTCACTGCACATGTGTGCGGCATGTGTTTATCCGTGTTGTCGATGCTTGTTTGCTGTTTATCCGCGGGTGTGTGACAGAGTGAGATTGAGCTTCGTTGGAGCTCTTTTGTAGAGAGCGATTGTGGACTGTTGGGCTTGCTTGTAATGAACTGCCAGTAAACGGAAGCTGTTTTTTTTTTTGTTTGTTTGTTTTTTACAGGCCAAAATAATAGTGTAGATGCCATCAAAAATAATAAAGAATAAGTCATATTTTGTTATCAAATGGGCATAATAGGCAAGTTTATTTATATAGCCCATTTCATACACAGTGGCAATTCAATGTGTTTTACATAAACAGGAAAAAAAAGACAAGTATAAGAAAATAAAAAAAAATTATAAGTAAAAAAAGATTAAAATATGTTAAAACAGGTTATAAAAGAATGAAAAATAAAAGTAAGACATAATAGTACGATCTGTCGGACGTAGCACAGTGCTTATTAAGTATAGGCACAGCTAAACAGATTAAGTCTTGATTTGAACGTGCCTAAAGTTGAAGCGATTTGTAAAGAATTCAATATTGGAATAACAGCTGAAAATTTGCCCTTGAATGAAGGAAGAATAAAGAAAATGAACTATAAATAAGTGATTGATAGAATAATTCACTTGACCAAATCACTCAAGCATAAATCATTATTCTGTGTTTCTATGCATTCTATTCGTCATTCAAATGATTCATTCGAAACAGCTGATTCATTTATAAGCAAAGCAAGTAACAGATTTATGAATGAATTACTGTATTAAAGACTCAAATTGTTAATTAATAACAGATTTATTGAAAAAACTGCATAGCAGAATCATTTGTGAAGCATCATGTGAATTCACTTGACCAAATCACTCAAGAATGAAGCACCATTATTCTGCATTTTGTGGTGTTGTAACAGTTGTGTGCATTGATTATTTTAAACTATATTTTTGTATTGTTGTACTAATTTCTTGTTAAAATATAGAAAGCAAAAAAATAACAACATGCTGTGAATCAAAGTATTAATTGAAAATGAGTGCCAGTAGGGGCCAACATGTTCATTATATTCTTCATTCAAATGATTCATACAAAACAGCCAATTGATTCATTAGCAAATTTATTTAAAAGTTAATAATTGAATTTTAGACTCAAATGGTAAGATCAAACACAGATTTATGAAAAAAAAAAAAATAGAATGATCTGTGAAGAATCGTGTGACACTGGAAGCTGTAATAACAGCTAAAAATGTAGCCTTAAATGTAGGAAATAATTACATTTGCAAACACAAACATCAAAAATCAGGACGCTGATCAATTTTGCAAATAAGCTACAAGTGAGTGGCTGAATAATTCACTTGACCAAATCACTCAAGAATCAAGCACCATTATTCTGTTTCTTGATATTGAAACATTTGTGCGAATCGATTTATTTTAAACAATATTTTTGTTTTGTTAAACTATACTATACACTTTTGCTCAGTATTAACTTTTTGTTATCAGAACCAAATACAGAACTTGTGGTGTAAGAAAGCGAACTATACTGCAATGTTATTTATCATCTATAAAAATATCACAACTGATACAAGTTTACTTTTTTTTTTCACAAAAATAAAAAGCAAAAAAAAAAAAAACGATTAACAAAAAAGTTAAACATACAAAAAAATACAAAGAGAGAAAAAGAGAGAGGGGTAAATGGTAAATAATAACAACATCATCATAATAAGTATTATTATTATTAATATTGGGGGTGGTAAATAATATTCAAAATAATTATTATTGTGTTATTTTTGAATAGTAAATGTAGATGGCATATAGTATATTACTCAAACTAAAATAATAATAATAATAATAATAATAATAATAATAATAATAAATATAATCAATTATTATTATTATTATTATTATTATTGTATAGTTAAAGTAGATGGCATGTGGTATTTTACTCAAACAAAAATGCTAAATAATAATAATAACAATAATAATAATAATAATAATAATAATAATTATTATTATTATTATTATTATTATTATTATTATTAGTGGTAGTAGTAGTGTATAGTTAATATAGATGGCATATAGTACATTACATAAACAAAAATATACCCCAAATATTTTTATAAAAATTAAAAAGACAATATATTAATAATTTTTCCAATAATGTTTTTTTTGGGGGGGAAATTGACATCACTTTAATATACAAGATTACACACTGCATAACGTAAAAGTTTGAATCGTGTCATCTGTAGGTTGAAGGGTTTTTACATTAACTGAAAGGTGAGCTTTTACAGTCAACATCTGCCAGCAATTTGTCGACAGCATGTATGAAATGTTTCCGCGTCCCCATCTTCATTCTCCTTGGCGGAGGGCGGAGAATGATGACAGCGCTTGTTTTAAAGGCCTGCCGGGGGGGTGAAGATGGATTGGCTTGTCATGCATTTGGGACTTGACAACGTTGATGTTTGTCAGGTTGGTGTCAGAGCTGGGGAGAACAGGGAACAGTAGGGACGACCAGAGGAGATGTGGAGGGGAGGTTTAAAGTACAAACGAAATTAAAACTAACCATGTGACTATGCTAACTCGTATTGCTAGTTTTGTGGTGAACAATTCATCAGTGCATGTCATTAAGAAAAGTAAAATGGAAATAATCCTGAGAGATTTTGGTCCCTATTGACATGATAGCATCACGCAGTTGCTGAAATTTCTGATACTCCGACTCTCAAATATGTGATAGAACATATATTTTGTCTTTTAAACAGCTTAATAATGATCGTATTATTTGTTAAATGACGGGTAATGAGCACCGCCGTTATTGCTAGAAGAGATACAGCTGCATTGATGAGATTTATAATATTTATTAAGTTACGCATTAATTGTATTTTATTAGCTAAACGGGATACAGCTGAGGATACTCGCATCAATGTAGCATAATGCTTGTGACACTGTACAACAAATCATATTTTTACATTAGCGTGAGGGTTGGGTAGACACCAAGAAAATACGATTAATGCATAACTTCTTTCATTCATTCAATCATTCATTCAATCATTTATTTTTCGGCTCAGTCCCTTTATTAATCTGGGGTCGTCACAGCGGAATGAACCACCAACTTATCCAGCATATATTTTACGCCCTTCCAGCTGCAACCCATCTCTGGGAAACATCCATACACGCTCATTCACACACATATACCATAGACCAGTGGTTCTCAAACGTTTTTCACCAAGTACCACCTCAGAAAAAAATTGCCACCTCAGAAAAAAGTACCACCATAATGACCGGTATTGAATTACAGTAAAATAGTAGGCGTAATTAAGCATCTACAGCAGTGCACAGTGCAAAAACAAGGCAGATTAATTCTTATTATTATGAATATTTACTATTGTCAGCCACTTTAAACATTATAAATAGTTAATTAACACTGTATTATTAACACTGTACTGTGCTTACAGGTAAAACAATAAATAAAACATCAACGTTAAAATTAAAATGTCCTTTCAAAGTGAATTAAAAATGGCCTCGTAATTAAAAAGTAAAAAAAAAACTGAAAAGTATTATCATAAAGTAGCCTATTCATTAAGTTCCTTTGACCTTATAAAAATGTGATATTAGATCTGCTTACTGTGCGTTAGAGAAGGATTTGTGTGTCAGAAAAGCAAGTTATTCAACTATACCAGTCAACATTTGGATATAAAAATGCGAGATACGCCCCAAACAAATATGGGGAGGAAATATGCTTCAAATGATAGAATACATAACAAACATTAGAAGACTGAAAATAAAATAAAAGGTTTAGCCTATTAAAATCTATTTACTGATCACACTGGTGTTATCGTACGCATCAAAGGGTTAAAAGTGTGTTTATTTTTTTACTTTAATTATTCAGCAGTTCCTCCGCATACCACTAGAAGGAAACCTGCGTGCCACTAGTGGTACATGTACCACAGTTTGAGAACCACTGCTATAGACAATTTTGCTTACCCAATTCACCTTTCCACATCTTTGGAATTGTGTGGAAAACCGGAGCACCCAAACGAAGGGGAAACTCTACACAGAAATGCCAACTGACCGAGCCAAGACTCGAACCAGTGACCTTCTTGATGTGAGGCGATCGTGCTACCCACTACACCACCATGGCGCTAATGCATAATTTAATAAAAAATATATTATTTCTCATTAACTTCCGATCACAGCTGTATCCCTTCTAGCAAAAACTGCAGGAGAGATCCGAGCTGCTGAATTTATGTCATGTTTATTTATAATTTACTGCTGAAATTCATGAAGGTAAGCAACTGTATATCTGGGACAGGATTGAGAAAATATTCTAGTAACATAAACAGTATGTGAACAAAGCACATTGTCCAGTTGACAAATATTATTACTGCCATCTCTATAGAAATCTGCATATTTTTGCAAACCTTGAATGGGATGTTTTCCTTGTTGTTCTGTGTATTTGAATGTCTGAAACCTAAAATAAATGTTATTTGTTTGAAAACACAGATAAAATGTGATTTATGACAAGCGCTGCGCAATTCTTTCTGCATCACAGTGCAAGCTGTCAATTCTGAATTTTAGCAGTTGATGACATGCACTCTGAACGTTACAACCACACCGGTGTGATCGTATGTATGAAAGGGTTAACTGTCAGTTTTAACAACAAACAGAAATGGTGAGAAGGTGTCTGATAGGTTGTAATTAAATCTCCCCAAACCCATTTCTTGATCTTTCTGAATGAAATGTTGACTTTACGACGTCCAATCAGCTCGCAGTAGAAAAAAACAAGCCACACCCACTGTTTTCTCATTTAATATTCTCTTGGATTAATAATTCTCTAGGAACTGCATCACAAAAAAATTAAAATAAAAAGACGGTCACAGCTGCCAGTTCATGTGGGTTTTAAGACACCTTTGCAAGGCCACATGCCAAACGAGTAGAGCTCAAAGCAGCACAAAATTTCCATTCCTTTCATTTACATGTGCACCAATTATGCAAATATTTTTAATAATCCGATAAGTAGAAAATGTAATTAAGAGCAAGAATTTAATCGCAGTAAGATGGCTACCTGACACGCTCCTGTTTATAGGCGACATTCATTATTCAGCATATTCTCTATGAGGTGTGGTTATTATTACTGTCATTAATCACATAACCCACAGCACAAATGATGAACTCAAACACATTACAGTCCTTATTGGTCGCAGTTTTAATCTACTTATTTGGAGCCGTGATGTACACTGCAGACGCTATAATGGGGATTGACTTTGCTGTATCACTTTTTTGGAGCCGTTTCTGGATGAAGATATGGAGCAGACGCTATACAGAAAGTAGTGTTAACAGATTGGAGGTTTCAATTACAACTGATCGTTCAGAATACTTCTATAGAGTTAATTGAGTACATATACAGTTCGGTCAGAGCAGAAATGTTGTGAATAAGGTGTTTGACCTGCTGTTTACTGTTAATTCTGCAAGTCTTATTTACTTTATTTCGGCTAGAATAAAAGCAGCTTCTTTTTTTTTAAAAGCATTTTAAGGTCAAAATTATTCGCCCCTTTAAGCTTTTTTTTTTCAATTGTCTACAGAACAAACCATTGTTATACAATAACTTGCCTAATTACCCTAACCTGCCTAGTTAACCTAATTAACCTAGTTAAGCCTTTAAAAGTCACTTTAAGATGTACAGAAGTGTCTTGAAAATTATCTAGTCAAATATTATTTACTGTCATCATAGCAAAGATAAAACAAAATAGTTATTAGTAATGAGTTATTAAAACTATTATGTTTAGAAAGGTGTTGAAAAATGTTTCACTCTGTTAAACAGAAATTGGGGAAAAAAATAAATAGGGGGGCTAATAATTCAGGGGGCTAATAATTCTGACCTCAACTGTATATATACACATTTCAAATACAAATATAAAGCAAAAAGGCACTTTTTTTGCAGTTTATTAGTAGGTTTAGCATTTGAAATATTGGATAAAATACTGGACATTTTATTTCATGTTTATATTATAAATGTGACTTATTTGTTTAATATTTAACAGTCAACCTAATTTAAAACACTGTTGTATGAATATCAAATGCGTGTGTATGCATTTATTACTTTTTATGTTGTTAATATTACAGTTTTAGTATTATCTGATAATATTTATAGTAGGTGCAATGCAAATTATAATAAAAATTATAGTAGTTATAATTATATAAAATACATGTATTATTTTAAGCATAGTGCCTATTTAAGCTGTTTTGCTTAACAATAATGTCTTATTAAATGAATTAAGGTGGCACGGTGGCTCAGTGGTTAGCACTGTCACCTCACAGCAAGAAGGTTGCTTGCTTGAGAAACAAATGCTGGAATAGTTGGTGGTTGATTCTGCTGTGGCAACCTCAGAGACAGCCGAACGAAAATGAACGAAAGTTTACATTCCTGTTTATTACTTAAAACTGTTTTTTTTAAATAATATCATGTATTTTTAACATTTTACATTGCAGTTCAAAAGACTGAGATCAATAAGACATATAAATGTTTCATTAGAAGTATATTATGCAAACCAAAACTACATATATATTAATGGTAAAGCTGAACTATCTGTGTCTTCAGTGTCACATAAGTGAGAAATATTTTTAAAGGAAGCTCTAATGATGTATAAACTTGATCTGGCATACATCTATATGCCTGTATTAAGGGTAAATACTAATAAACTATATTCAGAAATCAAAAAATAATCTGTTCAGATGTACTAGAAAAGTGTAGAAGTTAAAAAGCCTTTATTGACAGAATTTTTATTTTAAAAATAATTATTTAAATTAGTGCTGCTTTTCTAAATAATAGCCATGATAATGAAGGCTTTTTCACTTATGTTAAGACTGCCTATGACTAATTATTTTGTGTCCAACTGCTTGGTAACACAAATTTCTTATTAGCCAATGACAGGGCAGCAACTCAATGCCTTTACGCAAGTAGACATGGTCAAGACGATCTGCTGCGTTTCAAACCGAGCATCAGAATAGGGAAGAAAGGTCAATTAAGTTGAACGTCGCATGGTTATTGGTGTAAGTATTTCAGAAACTGCTGACCTGCTAGATTTTCATGCACAACCATCTCTGGGATTTCCAGAGAATGGTCCAAAAAAGAGAAAATATCCAGTAAGCCGCAGTTCTGGGGGCGCAAATGTCTTGTTGATGCCAGAGGTCAAAGAAGAATGGCCAGACTGGTTTGAGCTGATACAAAGGCAACAGTAACTCAAATAACCACGCATAACAGGAAACAGAGGCTACAATTCGCACAGGTTCACCAAAATTGGACAATAGAAGATTGGAAAAATGTTGCCTGGCCTGAGTAGTCTCGATTTCTGCGGCAGCATTCAGATGGTAGGGTCAGAATTTGACGTCAACAACATGAAAGCATGGATCCATCCTGCCATGTATCAACAGTTCAGGCTGGTGGAGGTGGTGTAATGGTGTGGGGGTTATTTTCCATTAGTACCAATTGAGCATCCTGTCAACGCCACAGCCTACCTGAGTATTGTTGCTGACCATCTCCATCCCTTTATGACAGGGGTCTCAAACTCGCGACCCAGGGGCCAAATGTGGCCCACGGGACAATAGTTTGTGTCCCACTCCTCAATTTGAAAGTTTAATGTCAGTGTGGACCGCAAGTTTGACATGTATGGTACTTTACAGTGTTGTGTGCAGAGCTGAATGAACCTACCAATAACGGTGGGGTATATGGCTCTCGGAGGCGGGACATCGGCTTGACGAAGGCAGAGAAACATTTCTCAATAAGTGAAAGTTACAGCAGCGACTGTTGTCTTCCATGCCTCGTGGCTGCCTCGTTTCTATTGGGCTTCATTAACAACACTTTAAAGTTTTTGTAGCTGCTGCCCGGCAGGACATTATACACAGATAAATGTATATAAATCAGTGCTTAAATTGAGCCAGATCTTGCTGGATCCTGTTCCAGGAAATGTTCGTGTTTTGCTTTCCTGTATTTATTTTAATTGATTCAGCATTAACTTGATTTTATCCTACTTATTTTGTGTTAAAAACATTCTAATATTCACAAATCTATTTATATATATTTTTAACATGAAATAAGCTAAAAAAATAAACAAATTAGAAATTAATTGATAATATTATTAATTTCTTGTGGAAAACCTGATGTGGCCCAGCCTCACCCAGACTCTGCCTCGAGCGGCCCCCAGATAAATTGAGTTTGAGACCCCTGCTTTGTGACCACAGTGTACCCATCTTCTGATGGCTACATCCAGCAGGATAGCCCTGTCATAAAGCGCAAATCATCTTAGACTGGTTTCTTGAACATAACAATGAGTTCACTGTGCTCAAATGACCTCCACAGTCACCAGAACTCAATCCAATAGAGCACCTTTGGATTGCAACCCAGTGCTAGTAGGGTGTACCTAATAAAGTGGCCAGTGAGTTTAACTTTAAGAATCCCTTATCCAAAGAGCAAACATTAATTCCATCTTTATCAATAAATTGATTAATAATTCATTAAAACAGCTTTTGTTTGTTTTTAAACATTCAGAAATCCTTTATGTTTCCAACAAACAAAAACACATGGTTAAAGGAAGTTAATTAAATAACTCGTATTTACAAAAAAAGACTAATTTCATTTTAGCAGCCCGAGATTTTGATCAACTTTGAAATATACAGTTCTTCACGGCGGCCCCCGAAACATGAAAGTTGAATGAGTTTCGTCGTTCCTCTATGAATATTTAAGCCATGGCGCACGCTGCCGCCATTGAACAAAAATCCGGTGTCCACCGTCCGCATTGCTCATTAAAATGAGATTTAACAGGGATTTTCATTTTCAGTAACAAATGTATTCATGGCTAGCCCATCAGTC
>CAIGQQ010002602.1:198627-209185 GCA_903798035.1 Danio albolineatus
ATTGACCGTTACACTTTTCCACATACAAAACTATATGAGTGACACGTTTTGTGTATTCTATAGTCTTTGCCTAATTGTTGTTGACCACTGTTTACTTATCTCATGAGGTTTACTTCCGGCAGAAAACTAGCAAGAAATACCTAATAAAGTGTCTGGTAAGCGTATGTTGCACAATTGCAATACCTCCATTATGCTTTTGTGTCCTTCCCCAAAGTTAAAAGCTTTCCTTCTTTGTACTTTCACCGTCTTCAAAAAAATTCTCCTTTTGTGTGTTCAACAGAAGAAAGGAAGTCATACAGGTTTGGAACGACATGAGGGTGAGTAAATGAACTAAATAAGCCAACGCGCCAACTTGAAAGGTGCCTTTCACTGTTCGCCGACATGAAAACATAATGCGCTACGTTTGAAACACGTCCACGGTGCTCGAAATGTGTTCCTTCTCATCCCGCCTCCTTTATTTCATCCGACTTTGACTTTCGTTCCAAACATCTTCAGTGAAGTTCAAATCTCCAGAACATAAACTCACGTGTGTCCTCGGGGCCACTCTGAGTTTTAATGGGGTCCGCGCTTGGATCTTTAATTAATGCACGCAGGTAATAGATGCCATCTGGGGACCCTCTTGGCAACTAATCACATACACAGAGATTCTCGTTCAGTGCCAGATGCGGTGTCTTCTCTTCCTCTAACCTAATTACCCTTTCTTTTTACAAACAAAGCAATGCAAATAGCATTTATCCATTACTTCCTCAAAAAACATCTAGACTCTGTGTTGGATCCAAAAATGGAGATTGCCGTAATTATGAAGAAATCAACGTATTTCATCATTCTGCTGGGTGTTATGCATGAAACTGTTGCGAAAGCTTCATGAACTATATATGTATACATTTCCTGGGACTGGGTTTAAAAGGTGTTTGCCATTCAATTAAATTCAATACATGTTTATTTATATAGCGCTATTACAATGTAGGTTGTGTCAAAGCAGCTTAACATCGAAGTTTAAGTAAACTGATATCGCGTCAGTCCAGTTGTTAGAGTTGAAGTTCAGTTTAGTTCAGTTCAGTGTGGTTTAATTTTCACTGCTGAAAGAGCAAATCCATCGATGTGTAACTGTACTCTCTTGTGATCTGTGTTGTGTTGTTGTTAATAATGAGAAGACGCCATTTTGAGTCTGCACAGAGAATGTTATTACGTATATTTGTGACAGATCGCCAGCCTCAGCTCATACCAATGAATGTACACTCTTCAGTTCAGGGAAAAAGGTGCAAAAGAGAAGGACCCCTGTGGCGACCCCTGATTAATAAATGGTACGGTGGCCCAGAGAGGTTAACTCGCTGCAATTTAAGAAAGCACATGCAATAACAAAAAACTCCAGCAAATTAAGAAACGATCTTCATCAATTTGACAGCACACTTGTTGCAAATTCTCACAACACAGACAACGGAAGAAACGCGCAGCATATTGGTCAAAACACAAACAACAAAAGAAAACACAACAGAAGAAACGCGCAGCAAGTTGGTCAAAACACAACGGAAATGTTTCAAGAGGACCCAAAAACATGACGGACCCAGCTGAGAAACGGATGTAGTTAATTTATTTAATAACGCAACGTTTCAGTTGATCATTAATTAGACTGATAATTTACAAAAGACAATGGAATCGTGTAATCAGGATATTACACCTTTCAAAGACCACCAATCACTTCACTGAACAAGTCACGGCGTCATGTTTTTGGGTCCTCTTGAAACATTTCCGTTGTGTTTTTAGACCAACTTGCAGCGCGTTTCTTTCGTTGTGTTTTCTTTTGTTGTTTGTGTTTTGACCAACTTGCTGTTCGTTTCTTCCGTTGTGTTTTCTTTTGTTGTTTGTGTTTTGACCAATTTACTGCGCGTTTCTTCCATTGTCTGTGTTGTGACAATTTGTAACAGGTGTACTGTCAAATTGATGAAGATCGTTTCTTAATTTGATGGTGTTTTTTGTTATTGCATGTGCTTTCTTAAATTGCAGCGCGTTAACCTCTCTCGGCCACCATAAAATGGACTAAGCTGAAAAGAAAATTAATAAATGAAAATAAAATCAATAAAATTATATAAAACATCTGTCACATTTAACATAAAAAATATATAGTTTAATAGCAGTACTAAAACATTTACTTTTATTTATTTTTATATACTTGTGATTGTAAAGATTGTATATGATAAATAAATCTGGTGCTGTGTTGGATTTAATCCCATGATGGCTGATAATGTGTAAATCAGTGGTGCTTAACTGTTTTTCGCTTCAGCTGTGTTCGCCATGTGACCAAAACCTAATGAGAACCACTGATTTGTGGCCATTGTGGGATTAAACTTTTTGAGTCAACACATCATTACTGCATGCCCATCCACAAATGCGACACAAACAATCTGAATAAATGTATCTCATTTAAATAAATGAATCTAAATGAACTGTGTTAATAAAACAGATTTAGCTCAGTGAATGACTTAAGAACTGTCTTTGTTGTTTTTGCGTTGGCACAGTATTTTTTTTTAATTTCACGTGTTTGGGACGCTCCAGATGCCTGTAGATAGCTATCTCTAAGCCCAAGGATAAACCCCAATGCCAAGATGTTCAAAGAGGTTTCCTTGAGAAACAAATATTTTGATTGTTGACAATATTTGTACGTTCGCTGGGCGTGAAATTGATTTACGAAGGTGACAAATCTCGCAATTCTCTGTAGCATCTGCGCTCCCACTTCACTGGCTAAATCCTCAAGGATGGGTCTGCTTTTATCAGGTCTGCTAGGTAAAAATAAAACACTTTCTTTTGAAGGTGACACAATATCATGACCTATTTCGCTACATGCAATATACTATATAATTATATGCCCCAGAATGTGTCTGTGAAGTTACAGGTCAAATACCTCTTTTTTATGTCCCTTTAAATACAAATGAGTTTCTGCTTTCCAGAAGGGAGTGAAGCCTTAACATACTACAGAGACCTCATAATTCAAAAGCCACACCCACCAGGGGGAAAACGAGTCCATGACTGCATTGAAAAATCGCCTACTACACAACCGTTTGTTCTATATAGTATGAATGGAATTCAGATGTACTACATCAGCCATTTGTCATTGTGTCTGTTGCGTCGCTTCACTCCCATTAATTAATTTTTTCACATGGCATTATGGAATAGTGGGCGCCACGGATGCGTTGTGAGTAGCACGTTCGCCTCACAGCAAGAAGGTCGCTGGTTCGAGCCCCGGCTGGGTCAGTTGGCATTTGTGTGTGGAGTTTGCATGTTCTCCTTGTGGTTGCGTGGGTTTCCACCGGGTGCTCCGGTTTCCCCCAAAAGTCCAAAGACATGTGGTATAGGTGAATTGGGTAGGCTAAATTGTCCATAGTGTGTGTGTGAATGAATGTGTATGGATGTTTCCCAGAGATAGGTTGCAGCTGAAAGGGTAAGTTGGCGGTTCATTCCGCTGTGGCGACCCCAGCTTAATAAAGAGACTAAGCCGACAAGAAAATGAATGAATGAATTATAGCTTATAGCATAGCTTAGCATCCTTAGAATGCTCACTTCGGAATCTCACCGGAAGTAGTAGGTCATCTGGATACTTCTTGCCTGCTGTTTTTCGAATACTATGAATTTGAACATACTACTCGGCTCGCATACTGTTCTTAGCATACTATATAGTATGGAAGTATGCGATTTCAAACAACCCCCGTCTGCATGTACATGTTTTTACCTGCCTTCATTAAAAAAAAAAAAGTCTAGTTAACTGTAGTTAAGGGCTAGCTGAACCAACAGGTGGCGATAAAAGCCTTTTATGCTGGGTTAACGACAAACACGGAATTAAATATTTATGGAAGTATGATGCATTAATCAATCCATAGGTAAGAAGAGGTGGATTACAGTCCTGTAGTGCGAATTAAGCAGATCGCGCAACATATTTGCCACGAACACTCGGAATTTGCCTCAATTGCATCTTATGTGTTTGGTGTGAACCCAGAAAGTTTTTCCGAAAGTTATGTTTTCAGTCACATGGTACTACATTTTCAGTTGGACAAACACACAATCTGCATAGAAAAACTGTGGTTTCAATAATTCACAGTCCAGGGAGAGAGCCCTGAGCTCAAGGGATCCTCGGGCCCAGAGCTCCTTCCCTTTCGCAGGCGAGGGGAGATTGAGCTCAGGTCGATCTCGTTGCTGAGGCTAAGGTTAACTTGTGAGTAAGACATTAGAAAAACGATTTAGGCATATTCTATAATATAGGGCATTTTTGGACAGTGGAAGGAAACCGGGAAACCTGGGAAAAACCCACACGGACAAGGGGAAAACATGCAAACTCCGCACAGAAATACCAGATGGCTTATAAAATGTAATTGTTTTTTTTGTATTTTTTTTTATACCTCATTTAGTTTCACCTTGCACATACATGTAGCAGCTTTTAGATACTGTTGTGTTTTGTGTTATAATTCAGAAACGACAAGGAGGAATCCCTCAATAGAAAGTCAGTGGAGAGTACTGGATCATTCAACAAATCACACAGTAGCTCAGGTCTTTGTGAATACAGTTAGCAGGGTTGCCAGGCCCACTGCTTTCTTGTGGATTTGGGCTACTTATCACTTGCCACTGTTTTTTTTTTATTATTCTGGAGGTTAAAGGTTTGACCTATTGCATTTATTATGTTGCCTTTTACTCTAACAAATGTACAGTATATTATACCAAAGATCAATTTTGTGAGGCACAGAGGGGCTCTACAGAAGAGATTGTGTGTGTCGCTGTTTGCGATTCTCTAGTACAGGGATCACCAAACTTGTTCCTGGAGGTCCGCTGTCCTGCAGATTTTAGCTCCAACCCTAATCAAACACACCTGAACAAGCTAATCAAGCTCTCACTAGGTATACTTGAAACATCCAGACAGGTGTTTTGAGACAAGTTGGAGCTAAACCCTGCAGGACACCAGACCACCAGGACCTAGATTGGTGATCCCTGCTCTAGTAACAGAATGGCAGTCTAAAGCAGGGCTGTCCAAACTCGATCCTGGAGGGTCGGTGTCCTGCAGATTTTAGCTCCAACTTGCCTCAACACACCTGCAAAGATGTTTCTAGAAAGCCTAGTAAGAGCTTGATTAGCTAGCCTAGGTGTTTCTGATTGGGGTTGGAACTAAACTTTGCAGGACACTGGCCCTCCAGGACCGAGCTTGGACACCCCTGGTTTAGAGAATACAGATGAAAGTCAATCAATTTATAATTAAATTAAGACCTTTCATTCATTCATTTTCTTGTCGGCTGTCGCCTCACAGCAAGCAGGTCACTGGTTTAAGTCCCGGCTGTGGGTCAGTTGGCATTTTTGTGTGGAGTTTGCATGTTCTCCCAGTGTTTGCATGGATTTCCTCTGGGTGCTTTGGTTTCCTCCACAGTCCAAAGACATGCATATAGGTGAATTGAATAAACTAAATTGGCCTTAAAGTGTGTGAATGAATGTGTATGGATGTTTCCCAGTACTGGGTTGCAGCGGGAAGGACATCTGCAGTGTAAAAAAAGGTTAAGTTGTTGGTTAATTCTGCTATGGCGGCCCCTGATGTATAGAGAGACGAAGCTGAAGGAGAATGAATGAAGTTACAGCTGCAGTGGTACTGACCGAGGAACATTGAACCAGCGTTGGTGAAAAGTTTGTTAAATATACTGGATTTTTAAATTGTTCACACAAACTCAGGACCCACATCAGTGTTCAAAAGCAAGTGAATTTTGCATGGTAGTTCGCCTTCAACACCAGGTCTCAGATCTCTAAACATGTGCATCTTGGGATCAACACGCAAACCAACCAACCAACCAAAGACATGCAGCGCTGCTTTCACACCACATTGTGTCATAATCCCTTTATGCCTCCTTCCATTCAGAAATGCATTCATTCAGCATAATCCAATTGTCTGCTCTCTTGCCTTCAGATAAACAGCCGTGAGGCTTGGAGAACTCGACTTTGTGTAACAACGCCAAGGGTTCAGACCCTCGAGCCGTTTTCTCCTCCATCTGGGAAGCGGAGCTGATCTTCAGCGCTTAACTCTGCATCATGAGTTCATGGCGAATGGCTTTTGCATCGTCGTTCTTCAAGGCTGCCCTCAGATGGCTTTGTTTGGAGTTCATATCCCGAGCTCTGGCATCTTTCCTGGCTCGGCGGGTGGCGGAAACACAGTGTTGACTGGGAAACAGCCCCTTTGGCAAGTGTTTGGCGGGCTTGTTGGCGTTCTTGTTGTTGGCCTGACGATACACTGCAGTCACATTAAACACTTATGGAAAGCGGCAACAGCAGGATTAGGACATGGATGGTGATACGGGGACATTGAGACTGAGAAGTCAAGAATTATTCTTTTTCAAATATTTCCCAAATGATGTTTAGCAGAGCAAGGAATTTTTCATAATATTTATTAAAATATATTTTTTTTCTTCTAGAGAAAGTCTTTATTTTATTTCGGCTAGAATGAAAGCAATTTTTAAAAAATCTATTTTAGGGTCAATATAATTAGCCCTCTACACAATATTTTATTTGGAGTGTTTACAGAACAAACCACTATTATACAATGATTTGCCTAATTATCCAAACTTGCCTAATTAACCTAGTTAAGCCTTTAAATGTCAATTAATGCTGAATACTATTATCTTGAAAAATATCTATTAATATATTATGTGTAGTGCAAGGTGACAAGTGTGGGCAGTGCTGAGAGCCGCAAGCCCGATGGAGCAATTGTTTACAGATGTCAAGTCTTGTAAAAGAGCTCCAGATGGAGATGTTTGTTTTATGTTTACCTTATGATTGAAGTTGTTGCATGTCCGCCGGTTCCTGCCACCGAATGAGCGAGTTTTAGCTACTTGTACATTAAGGTAGCATTCAGAAATACTCGACACAAAAGAACATAAAAACCTACTGCCAGCTAACATTTCCGGACAGTTATGCTATATTTTAGTGTATTTTAAAGTTGCATTGTGAAGATTACTGTATATTTTACAGTAAAGCTATACAAGACTGTAAATACATGTACAGGAAGATAAATTGCATTTTTTTTGTAATTAATTTACAGTAAGTTATGGCGAACTGAGACCAGTAAGTTACGCTGTTAAGGATTTTTTGTAAATTTCACAGTATTTAACTGTAATATGAACTGCATTTTACTGTAGGAAAATTTACTGTAGGTATGCGGTATTTTACTGTATTTTAAGTTGCACCGTTAAGATAACTGTATTTTTAAAGTAAATATATATAAACTGCAAAGACATATATAGCAAAATAAATGGTATTTTGCTGTAATTGATTTACAGTAAGTTATGGCGAACTGAGGTCAGCAAGTTACTGTAGATTCGACAGGAAGTTGTTAACAGTCGTTCACACTCTTAATGATTTTTTGTAAATTTCACAGTATTTACTGTAATATGGACTGCATTTTACCATAAGACAGTTATACCGTATGTTACTGTATTTTTAAGTTGCATTGTTAAGATTACTGTTTTTTTACAGTAAAGACATATAAAACTGTAAATACATATACAGCAGATCACCAATCTCGGGCCTGGAGGTCTGGTGTCCTGCATGGTTTAGCTCCAACTTGTCTTAAAACACCTGCCTGGATGTTTTAAGTATACCTAGTGAGAGCTTGATTAGCTTGTTCAGGTGTGTTTGATTAGGGTTGGAGCTAAAATCTGCAGGACAGCGGACCTCCAGGAACAAGTTTGGTGATCCCTGATGTACAGTAAGATAAATAGTATTTTGCTGTAATTGATTTACAGTAAGTTATGGCGATCTGCTGCCAGTAAGTTATTGTAGATTCAACAGGATTTTGTAAACAGTCATTAACACTGTTAACAATTTTTTGTAAACTGCACACCATTTAACTGTAATATGGACTGCATTTATACTGTAGGAGAGTTATGTGGTTTGTTACTGTATTTTTAAGTTGCATTGTTAAGATTACTGTATTTTTACAGTAAAGAATATATTAAACTGTAAAGACATATACAGCAAGATAAATGGTATTTTTGCTGTAATTGATTCACAGTAAGTTATGAAGAAGTGAGGCCAGTAAGTTATTGTAGATTCTAGATAACGATGTTTTGTAAATTTCACAATATTTAACTGTAATATGAACTGTACTTTACTGTATGACAGTAATGCGGTTTGTTACTGTACTTTAAAGTTACATTGATATACAAGTAAATACATATACAGCAGGTTAAATGGCATGGATTTACAGTAAGTTACTGTAGATTTCACAGGAAATTGTTAAAAGTGCATAACCAATTTTTTACTATACAGTGAAGCATTGTTCAGCATAAAATGTCTTTTTTAAATGTCTTTTTAAAAGTATTATTGTTATTGTTTGCATTATTTTGACTTTCTATACAAATGACCGTCTAACAAAATTGCTCAGTTTAGAATTGTTTTTAATATTCACATTACACTGATGAAGTCTTATGGCTAAAACATTAGCTTTTCTCCTGTTGTACATTTAATAAATGATTGAACGCAAAACTTCATGGTAATTCAAGGTTCAAGGTAATATTCTACTTTTTTTAATATTCTAATATTTAAGATTAAGTAAATGACTTTGAAACAAACAATCACTAAAAAAAAGTAACAAGTTGAATTATGGGGAGGGAAATCTTAATTTACAAAAAAAAATTATAATAATTATTATCATAAATATTTGGTTTTTGCAATGTATTTACTCAAATCTAGACTGAATGATCTATTCTGCAGAGAGTGACTGGATGTTTTTTGTTAGAACATTCATC
This sequence comes from Danio albolineatus, assembly GCA_903798035.1. Lineage (NCBI taxonomy): Eukaryota > Metazoa > Chordata > Actinopteri > Cypriniformes > Danionidae > Danio > Danio albolineatus. The sequence continues at coordinate 207,393 of CAIGQQ010002602.1, forward strand.
TACTAAATACCGCAATGTAAATTTACTCCAATATCATGCAGCCCTAATTTTGGCTTATGAGACCCTAAACACTCGACCATACGGACAAGCTGTACGGACTCCGACGATAAAGCCAGTTTGCTGTGAAGACACCGTGGCTCGGGGCAAAACCTGGCCTGCTGAATGTGTCCTAATCTGTTCCCAGAGAGCCTATCGCCATCCCTATTAGAGCGCGAACAAATGTTTGGAGACAGTCATTCTGTCTGCTTGGCCGGTCAGAGGAGCCGACAGTGTTATCAGTCCAGGTGTTCGGACAGATCAACCACAGAAACAAGCTGTCGGACGCTTAGCCTCACTGCTTACAAAGGGCATAATGCTCAGCTAAAGCCTGGCATGCTGACTAGAGGTGCACAGTTTACCAAAATAAAACCAGACACTTCAAAACCGCTTACAATTCTACTTACAATATTATTAAAGATTAGAAGATGAATAATAAAAGATGACAATCATTAATAAGTACTTAAAAGATGACACTAACTCTGATAGAAAGGTACTATATGTAATGGATTGTGATCAACCCCCCAAAATTCTGACATCTGTATGAAACAATATAAACTGTATGAATACAATGTATGCAAACAATATTTAAACATCATTAATTCTTTGTTGATTCACTTTTAGCCTGTAGTCTCTGCTGTCAACCAAGATCAGGTTTTATCAAACCCGCCTCACTAGCAGCAGCGTATTCACTTCCTGACGCTTATTAGTCCAATGGGCAAAGTATTTGTTTTGATATTTCAATAAAATTTCAATAATTTTATTACATGTTTTGTTGGCAAACTGCCGATCCATGGCCCATATTTGCTCCTACAAGACTTTCTAGGATGCTGCTTTTGTACAAAATCATAATTACAATACCCTGTTGACATCACCTGCGTTAAATCATATCATTATTTAACCAATTTGCCTGATTACTAGCCTTAAATTGCTCCTATCCCAACTTTTTGTGAAGTTTGTTTATAAACTAATTTCACATGCGCACGTGATTATGATTGAACAAGGCTGGTCTCGCATTAAGTAATGCATGGTTTAGAACCCCCACTCCTACTCCTCCACCTTTCCCTTTATAGGGTGGCATGGTAGTCTAGTGGTTAACACTGCTGCCTCACAGCAAGAACGTCACTGGTCTAAATCCTCAACAGGCCAGCTGTCGTTTCTGTGCGGAGTTTACATGTTCTTCCCGTGCTAGCGTGGGTTTCCTCCGGGTTCTCCGGTTTCCTCCCACAGTCCCAAAACGTGTCATAAGTGAATTGATTAATCTAAATTAGCACTATAGTCGAGCTCTTAACCAGCAGTATATCTCTACATAGCAATTATGATCTGCCATCAACTATTAACAAAGGCGGAGAGTTCTCGAAACCTACCTGAGCTCAAACTCCCCTCTCACCCTGCAAACTGGAAGGAGCCCCAGGCTCAAGAATCTTATGAGCTCAGGGCTCTCTCCTGTGACAGCATGCCAAACTCACCTTATAATCAATCATCGGCTAAGTGTGAACTCTTGAATTGAAATGTGTTGCAAGAACTATATTTGGAATACGTGTCTATTTTAAAAAACAAACAAACAAACAAAAAAAAGTAAAAATCATGAAAAACACTTGAAATAATGTTTGTTGTATGGTCTTCAATGAAATACAAGTCAAAGTAAATTTAGAAATCACTACTTTCGTTTTTTGTTTACGTTTTCCATACTGTCCCAACTTTTTCTGATGTGCAGTTGTACATGATGTCTGATTAAAAGTTGGTTTGACTATATA
>CAIGQQ010002602.1:209585-220105 GCA_903798035.1 Danio albolineatus
GGACATTGTAGCCATGCTGATAATATCTGGGACGTTAATGTCTGAAACCAATTGTTTTTCAGTGTAGTACAGTTCTCGACACACTGCATTGGCAAGTTCTCTAGGCTTAGTGATTGGCTCTCTCTGAGCACAATTCTCTCTTGCGAGAGGCTAATCTGAGAGAAGATTGATTTCCCATCAATATTCATGTTTGATTTTTTTTTTGAAGTGTTTGTTCTTGAAACCACTTTGAAACCTATGTGGTATACATTCCATGAGTATGTCTAACTAAACCGAATAAAGCGATTAATCATTAACCATAAACAGTGGAGGATTTAGGCATGGACAATATGGGTGATCGCCCGGGGTGGCATCTTGCTGGGGGCGACACGGAGAAACGGTGCAAAAGAAAGAAAAAAATGTGCATAACACATACATAATATGGGGCATATATGGGTGGTTTACCCAGGGTGCCATTCAAGCTAGAACTGCCACTGACCATAAATTGCACAATGTGTTTATTTCAATGACATCTTGTCACTGGCATGACAGGATGAGCAAATGTGACTCAAAAATCAAGCTTCCTCTTCAAAAAGAAAATGACTTCACCAATGTAGATTAAATGTAATAATTAATAACTAATAAACATGTCAAATACTAAACATGTCACTTACTTCCCAAATATGTGTAGGGATTTTTAAAGAAAACGACCAGCCTACACTCATGAATGTCCATGATGTGTTAAAGCTTTTTTAGCTATTGTGCCATTTAGCTATTATTCAAATTTATCAGTCTTTATGCACCATATATGGACAAGAAACTCAATAGTATACTGAAGAATGTTGGAAAGCAGCAGCCATTGACTTCCATGGAATTGTCTGAATTATTATTCCAACTACGGGTGTCAATGGGTGTTACCAGAAGAAATAAGGTTTGGAAAAAGTCTAAGAAGAAGTGACCACCGATAATGTGCTTAAATAGTTAAATACAAGAGGGTTAAATATAAGATGTTAAACACAACCATTATCCTTCACACTTGCAGCACACACTGCTGGAGAACTTACAAGCACAAGTACATACTGAAGTGATCCAGTGACCACTGCTGAGATTGATCATGTTTTCATGGCCATTTCTTTAGCCATAAATCACTGGTACACTTCAGAACAACCTTAAGAGCAGTTGTTGGACTCATAAAAAAGCGGCATTCGTTTGAGTTTCAATCTGATCAGAGCAGTCATTTGCGTGATCACTTAAACGTCAGCTTTCATAAAAGTGTCCATCACACACCTGCGTTTGACACATGCTAATTCCACAGCGTTGGCATATTGTTCAATCACTGCACGCTAAATCCAATCAAACAATAACACATGTGAAGGTAATGATATTAGAGATGACCTAATGTACGAAAAGACTGCGCTTGGGGAAATCAATTGGGAACTGTGTGATAGAATATTAGGACGGCAAACTGCAGCTCTTGACTGATGACAAACTTCAGAATCCCAAGTGTTTGTGTTGTGTCAGCTGATGCTTCATTCATTCATTTTCTTTTCGGCTTAGTCCCTTTATTAATGAACCGCCAACTTATCCAGCATATGTTTTATGAAACACCCATATAATCCCATTAACACACATACACTACGGACAATTTAGCTTACCCAAATAACCTAAAGCACATGTCTTTGGACTGTGGGGGAAACCGGAGCACCCGGAGGAAACCCACGCGAATATGGGGAGAACATGCAAACTCCACACAGAAATGCCAAATGGCCAAACCAAGGCTCAAACCAGCGACCTTCTTGCTGTGAGGTGACAGCACTACCCACCGTGCCACTGCTGATACTTCAATAAATTGTTATTTGGACCATTTTTGTTGTTGTTATTGTTGCATACAATAACAAATGATAGTGATAGTTTTCATCTCTCCCAGTGTGGCCTACACAATATTCGTTAGCTTAGGCAGTTTTAAACTGGGTTCTGGGGGGCCCACAATATAGTGTCTGAGGAAATAATTAGTAAATTTGTCAAAATAAATAAAAAGTAATGAATAAATATTATTAAATTAAGTAAAAAAAAAAGTCATTAAAATCTAAGATAAAAAACGAAAAAATTCCAATACAACTGCAGGTTTCTGGAAAAAATCGAGCAGTTCTTAGGCGTAATTCTCTTACACACTCGGGTATTTTTATAATTAGGGTTTTCCCCACTTTCATTATTAAAAATAATTTCGTGACACTATTATGCTGGTTTCACACCAAACGGGGAATTAATTATTTGCAAGTAAATTACATACAAATCAATGCAAACAAAACAACAGATTACCATCCCACAGGCAAACAACACAAAATATGTGATGTGTGTGCCATGAATGTTGACCTTTGCTTGGTTTTTTTCTGTGTATGTAGTTTTGCCGCTGTCATGAGAAATCGAGTCCTCCCTGAGAATCGGGTCCGCCTATAGGACCCCGAGTGTTCCTATTGTTTTACTGGAGCTGTAATAGGTATAGTTTGTAGTGCCTATGTATAAAGTACACTATATGAAATCACGTTCATAGTTCATATAATATAAAAAGCGTGACTATTTCATTTCACCATTAAAAAGGCATGTATAAGCATTCTATTGACTATTTTGCATACTTTTGTATAATTAAAGGCATGCACGGGTTATAAAATTGAGCATTTATCTTTCATACTGTTTAGTTAGCCCAGTTAGCTTATGTGCTAGCATAATCATACCTCTACTGCTAAGCCTGGTTTTTACTTCTGTGTCAAGTGATTGCCGTGACCCACGGCACATGCAATGCGCGTTGTCAAGCATTTATACTTCTGCGCTTTGTATGTGCAGCTCTGCAATAGCACTTCCAAAACGCTAGCTGACAGTAGGTTTTTATGTTCCTCTGTGTTGTTTCTTCGCTGGTGTTTTGTTTTTTCTGAACGCTGCCTTAACGTACAAGTGGCTCAAACTCGCTCATTTTGAGGCGGGAATCGGCGGACATGCAACAACTTTAATCATAAGGTAAACACAAAGCAACAGTTTCCATTTAAAGCTCCTTCACGGGACTCGACACTTGTAAACACTTGCTTCATCGGGCTCATGCGGCTCAAACCTCCGCCCACACTTGTCAGCGCAACCAAATTAACCAATCACAGAGCTTGCGCTATGTGTCGTTTCGACATGTAGTTACAATTTTTGAGAGGTGCGCGTCAGTGACGGCCATGCGCAGGCTGCGCCGGAGCATACGCGTGCGCTTGATGTAGAAGTATAAATCAGCCTTTAACCTTCTGGCTACAACAAACTATCGCAGCTCTGATTAGCCACACAACAAGGTATCACAATAATAGCTTTTGACCATTCACCAAAGAAGATCCTTTAGGGGTCCTAAGCAGACTCGATTGTAGTGATGGGCGATACCAATATATTTTGTTTCCGATCCGATACAAAGTATTTCAAGACAAGTATCGTCGATATCGATATCGATACCATTACTTTAATTAAATATTTTATAGTGATTAAAAAAAGTGGTCACCTTTATTATAACTATTATTATCATCATCATCATTATTAATAATCAACTAAACACAAAACACATGATTCCTTTTTACATTTGTTAAAATAAAAGAACTAAAATTGCATGGCACCATCTATAACAAAAAAATAATACACTGCAGAAACCTTGTTTAATTAAAAAAGTACATCTCTCCCAGTTATTATGTGTACATAAACTTTGTATTTTATTTGATAAACAAGTTTATTTAAAGCTATTTAAACTAAACTACAAAAAATCTAAACGCTTTACTTGAGTAGGCTACAGTCTATTATTCTGAACACTGTGAAATGTAACAGAAATCTGATACATGCCAATTTACTCAAATTACATAAATGACAGAGATTAGAATAGGATTCCCCCTCAGCTTTGGCATATTAATGTTACAAATAATCATATATAATGATTCCCCCTCAGCATATTGCATTTACAGTGTGTGCATCTGTATGTTCATATGAACATATATCAGGTAAAACTTAATATAAACTGGCTGACTGTATTGAACGCGACTCGACTTTTTGTAAAATAATTCCCACTTGGTTAACTGGATAATGACCAGATTTCTTAAAGGATTCTGCCAAAGTTTTACAACCTGGGCTGGGTGTGTGTGTGGTGTCTGTACTACTGAGCTGTGAGCTAACGCTGACCAATTAGCGGAGATACAGCGGAAGGATATTATAGTTCCCATTCGTGTTCCTTTTTAAGTAAATATTCATATAATATGTGGCGCTATAATTAATGATATTTTACTCAGTAAGAAAACCCCCAGAAAAGATCGATACTTTTACTTAAGGATCGATCCTTTTGATACATTCCCAGTATCGAAAATATTGATACTTCAGGATCGATCCACCCATTCCTACTCAATTGCAGGGAGAACTCGATTTCTCACCACACTGCCTGTCCCGAACATTCATCTGTTCTCTGACTGCGCTTTTGGATTATCTGCATACTCCTGTCTGTTCTTGTTTTGACCTTTGCCTGCTTGACGATTCACTTAATAAACTGCACTTGGATCGTCAACTCTGTTGTACCCCGGCTTATTACAACTAGGTTAATTAGGCGAGTTATTTATATTAGGCGAGGGTAATTATACAAATTATTGTATAACAGTTGTTTGTTCTGTAGACAAAGATAAATAAATATCTCTTATCGGTGTATAATAATATTGACCTTAAAATGGTTTTAAAATAATTAAAAACTGACTTTATTCTAGTTGAAATAAAACAAATAAGACTTTCTCCTGAAGAAAAAATATTATAGGAAATACTGTGAAAATTTATTTGCTCCGTTAAACATCTTTTGGGAAATATTTCAAAAAGAAATTCACAGGAGAGCTAATAATTATGTCTTCAACTGTAAATCATTCATATGTTCACTGATATGCTGTAACGAAGCTCACCAAGTGTTGGATTAAAGCAGAGTTTGACGTGTTTGACCGTGACACACTTTTCACAAGTCTCCTCTTTATTTAGAGGCCGAACGGCTGTAAATGGCAGACAGAGATCTGGATCTTCTAGCCTGAGGTGGACGTCTCCAGTGTGACAGATATACTACAACAGCGGACACACGGACGTTCTCTGAAAACTTTAATTATATCTACTGACACAAATGACAGAGTGTAGATCACTCGTCTCCTCGGGCTCCAGCACTTGTGTGTATTATTATTTTGCCAACTTTGACAGCGCGTACCCGTCAGCGACTGTAAGTCTCCATGTGGCGGCGTTTAGCATTTCTGTTGTGCCAAGGTCATCACACTTGGCTAATAGTCGTTTACTGTCAGCCTGAGGTGTAGCACTTTGTTTAAACACACATGAACGTCTGAAAACACCGGTTTATGATGATCCCGCTCTAACATCAGAATTACTGAGTTCTTTACTTAACATTTCTCCATTCGCCAGCTCAAATAACACATTATAGCTTGAATACCTTCTATGTAAATGCGTGATTTGGCTGATTTCACCAAGTAGTACATTAACATTTATGTTGATCCTGGAACAACATTCAAATCAGCCAATCGGAATTAAGGGATACAGTTACTGTTTAAGTCAAATGTGGGCTTACTGTTTATGCACTTCTACATGATTGTTATCCAACTATTATTCTACACTGATTTTGGAAATAATTTACAGTTAGGGTTGGGTTTAGGGGTAGGGAATACATATGGATTACATGTTTTGAACAAAAATGATGTTCCAGGACTAACCTAGATGTTAATCCAGGATCACATCTTATTTGGCAAAATCATCACGTGTGGTTTGGGGGCAGTGTTGCCAAATAATTTCAATGAAAAGGTGCTAATGTAACACGGGGAGTGACACTGACAACTGAGATGCGAATCCACATGCAGTTTTAATGGAGATAGGAACAAACAGGAAACAAACTAGAACTAACATACAGGAAAAAAAGAAGCACAAGCCAAACGTTCAGAGTGAATTGAGGGTAGCTAAACAAGGCACAGGTGAGCATAATTAACCAACTAATGAGTAACCTTATAAACAAACTAAAACTAACATACAGGGGAAAAAAGAAGCACAAGCTAAATGTTCAGAGCAAATTGAGGGTATTTAAACACAAGCACAATGTAAATGTAACTAAACAAGGCACAGGTGTGCATAATTAACCAACTAACAAGTAGGGATGGCTGACGTGAAACTGACGTTTCGACACAGTGTCGAGATCCCGAAGCGCAAGTGTTTCGAAACACTGCTCCGAAGCAGGATCCGAAACACCGATGTCACGTGACTAAAGTGTTTCGAACCACCAGGTCACGTGACTAAGTGATTCAAAGCCTCGATCAGTTCAGAAGCGCTTCCTGGCGAATCCCCATTTGACTGACAGGGTCAGAATAAATTTTTGTCTCATATGGACTGGTGGACCATGCGTGTGCATGTTGTTACTGTGCTTCAAATGACTTTTGAGTTTCGAATCCCGACTTGTACAAACACTCCGAAATCATGGTTTTATGTATTTTAATCATGTTACTGTTTTGTGGTGTAGCTTGGATAGGATACAGCTGCTGATACACCATCAATATAGCATCATTTTTGTAACACTGTATAATAATAATTAATATATTTACAGTACTGTAATGATTGGGCTTAGGGTAGACATTAATAACATACAATAAATAGTAAATTTTATGAAAAATATAAATAATTCTTGTTAACTTCTGGCCACAGCCGTAGGTGATCTAGCACCAACCCTGTTTTATGACCAAAACAAGACATTTATTCACAAAGTGTTTATTCGTATGTCAGACCAATGTAGAAACAAAACGATACAAGAACAGAGCAATTCAAACTGATATTAAAGGATATCAAATTTATTGTATCAGCCTGAATTCGAACCCACTATACCTGCGTAGTAGGCAAGAACCCTACCCGCTCCACTAAATCGCTTGAAGATTTGCCTTTACAAAGTGGGGTTTAACACATTAATTTGCTTAACTGGTTGTTTGCTAAAGCTGTTCCGGTGCAATACACAGAAAACAACCACTAGATGTCACCGTAGAGTGGGGTTTTGATACGTTTCGAAGCTTCGACACCTTTGCTTTGACTGTTTCAGTGTTTCATGAAGCCTCGCTTTGCCCACCACTATCAATAGGTGCAAACAGATGTATATAGACAGTCCAGAAACGTGATCGAAGACAGGCAAGAAGTCAGAAGGCTGGCGGCAGGCAGGGAAGAACAGATTAGCAAGGCAAAGGTACAAACACGGGAAAACAAGACCAAGGGAAACGTGTTGTAGTGTCACTGAACAGTAGACAAGACTCAGCGACAGTGAGTGTTTCTGTATGGTTTAAGTAGTGTGTGTAATCACTCCTTGACAATCCTCTGGTGGTGGGTGTGCAATCAGTGATGACTAGGAGCAGGTGTGTGTGTGTTGCATGAGTGCAGATGTAGTCTATGAACAGGTGGATTTGTAGTTCTTGTGTAAAATGTGTGTGTACCAGCGATCTCTGGAAGTCAGCTAAGCTCTTCTCAAAAAGTCGCTAAATGTAGCTAGATTACGTCATGCGTCAATTTGCATATTACTGATGTCATCACGTCCAACAGTTTTTGTTTTTTACAGCCTATGGTTAATTACGGGGTATTTATATTTGCACTACGCTTTATATATGCATGTCAGTTTAATATTGTTTGAATACAGCATATGAGTAGAGATGTATAATGAATTTGCTGTAATCTCACAAATGTAATAAACACACAAGTTTCAAAGCTGTCACTAAAATCTCCCTGATTGTGAACAAGAAAAGAATAAACGGGCAAATTAAAATTGTTAAATTTAAAACAATGGAAAAGCATTGGAGAACATGGATTGCTCTACAAATATATTTTTTATTATAGAAAGAATAAAACATTATCACCAGTAAAGTCCAGAAATCAGGGCATCAGTATGTTGTAAACCGATGGGTTCAAATATTCTTTTTCAGTTATCAAATAAATAATTTGGGTCACACTTTATTTTGATGGCCCGTTTGTTGAATTTAAGTTACATGTCAACTAATTCTCATTAGATTATAAGTAGACTGTTAGGTTGGAGTTAGGGTTGGGGTAGTGTAAGTTGACATGTACTTGCAAAGTTTTTTATAGTCAGTTAAATGTCTGTTGAATGTCAGTATCAACAGATATTAAGTAGACAGTCTACTAATAATACTCAAATAGACCATCGAAATAAAATGTTACCATAATTTGTTCTTTAGTTTTGTAACTAATAATTTGTTTCAAATTCAAAATGAATGATGAAAAAAACATTTCTGTAATTCAATAATCTGTATCGACATCAACAAACTCATCCCTCAGGTTTTTCCCAACTTTTACAAAAACTTTCCTAATTTCCCACTGTTGCAATTTCTAGCCAATATTTATTGGTCATCTGCTTATTCCTATGATCACTCATGGACGTATCATAAAGATTTCTGTACAGTCGTGCCTGTTTCAGACAATCTTATCAAATTGATTCATATTCCACTGAAATCAAACTGTTCGCTCGAGTTTTAAAAAAAATTGTGCGCTCCACCGGCCGAAATCATATCGTGCACACTCAAAGCAAACCTCCGCAAACGCATCGATGACATCACATTCGCCACGCACACTCAAGCGAACTAGCGAACGCATCGAGTATAAACCAGGCTTAACAATGTGGCCTTGGATACTGCAGTAAACAAACCAGCGTGATGTTAAATCTAGCAAGATTTTATCGATCCAACTACACAGCATCCTAATAATCGCAAGTTAAAATCAGGCAAACTTTACCACACAACTATACATCGTATAATCAAAAGTGATACACAATTTAATACCTTTTATAAGAAATTTAAGACTTTTAAATACTTTTTAAAGGCTTTAAATGTCTTTAGATTGATTTATCAGCCTTTTATACTGTATGTTTTAAGACTCTGCAGGAACTCCATGTATTAAATGGCTTAATATAACATAAATGATGTCTACTACAAATATATGCAGCAGATTTTTCTTTAATAATTACATTAATTCAAATTTTGTAATATAGAGGCGCTATTATTTAATATTTAATATTTAATATAGAGGTGCTTGACATCATAGTTGCACTATGGGAGCTGTTGGCACTTTATTGTAAACTTTTTACAGTAAATATGATTACAAATGCTTATTTTGACATGTTTGATCAATGTTATGTCTTACTGAATGAGTATCTTCTTGTTGAGTTGTGAGTTGAGGAATATCTGTTTCCAGGTCCTAGGCTCTACTTATTTACATTAAGAAAACTATAATGATATCATATGTTGTTCACTTTTGGACACAGTAATGACACGTGATGCTAAACTTAATAACATTATCAGTCATAAAAGGTATTAAAGATACTTTATGAATAGTATATGTAAATCAATAAGGCACTCTCACTAGGCATATTTCCCTAACCCTTCAAAAAAAATTGTGCCAATTGAAAACATAAACATGCCTGATGGAAATTGATCGATTTCACAGTTTTTATGCTTGCATTAGTTTTCTTAAAGGCAATTTGAAAAAGGAATATTTTGCAAAACTGCAATGGAATGTTTTTTTTTCTTCTTCTCTCATTTACAAGTCATGTGATCAGCTATCGCTAGGTGTTTATTTGTAGAAACAGGGTTCCCACCCTTAGTCTAATCCCCTTACTTTTCCCTGACTTTCTCTGATTAAAAAGCTGAATTTCCACGGTCTATAATGAACAGAAAAACAAGGTGCTGCTGTGATTTGGATAATATTAAAATTGTTCGAGCTTGATTATAATTTTTCATGAATTTAATAGCCATTATTAAAGCAGCGATGAATAATTTACTTGAGAATTTGAAACGAAATTAAAAGAATCAAGAGCACCCAGCGTTTGAAGTGCTCATTTTGTAGCCAAAGCTCTTGAAATCTATATTTTTCTGGCATGTTTGCCTTAGTTAATGGGTAAAGCTTGTTGACTGAATTTGAGCCAGTTAATGGCTAAAAAGCACAAAATAGGCAAAATGTGTGAAAGAATGTCATAAAAACACGATGCAGTATAGAAAAAAAGGTACAATTTCATCAATAAAAAGCAAAAATCCCAGATTTTTCATCACTTGGACAATTCCCTGACTTTCAATGTCTGGAACAGACCTTTTACAATTCAATGGGAACCCTGTAGAAACTATATGCAAATAAATTTCTGTTCGCATATGTCACCTTATATAAAAATATTGGCTAGTGAATTGTTGCGATGTAAGTAAACCTACAAATAAATCTGTCAAGTTTAGTATTAACCGCATAACACTAAATTTGCAGTGGAACCTCTTCACATTTCTAGGTTTCTCTGTAGCGGAAGTTGTCATAGTTGGGTAAACTTAGAGCGCAGTGAATGGCAGAATACAACAAATAATTTTTTTACAATCCTATTTGCTGAAAAATTACAAGAAAAACTCCATGACAGAAAAAAAGTAAATAAATACATATAAATACAAATTCCGCTACAGAGAAACCTAGAAATGTGAAGAGGTTCCACTGCACATTTA
>CAIGQQ010002602.1:251363-294436 GCA_903798035.1 Danio albolineatus
CAATCAATCAATCAATAAAACATACCAAATGAATAGTGTCATAAGGCAAAAGTAGAGGATCACCAGCACGAATCTTATAGTTGTCCTTTATTACACTCAACCCCTAAAAACCACTCTCATCTGGGTCACGGCACCAATTTATCTCCTCCTGTTCCACTCCCACTTCCATTTCCAGTATATGAGGGGAAACCACTGACAGAGCACTAAAGCTACAAAAATCAACTGCACCTCTAACCACTAGTTAGGTTTGCCTGCACAGTTTTTACTAGCTTCCTTAAACCTTAACTTAATCCAGGTCACTGCACACATATAACCCCTGCCACTCTCGCATCTCAGTCAGTGTGTTTCCGGCAGGGACAGGGGAGTGCTAACACAAACCTAAAGAGACTAGTGCATTTATTGAGTTCAGAAGAGAGGTTACCAGAGCATAGACTGTAAAAAATATGGACGTAGTATCCGTGACGTCACCCATAGGTTTCTGATGAACCCAAAAGAAGGCAAGGCAAGGCAAGGCAAGTTTATTTATATAGCACATTTCATACACAGTGGCAATTCAAAGTGCTTTACATAAACAGGAATAAAATTTAAGTATAAGAAAATAAAAACAAATAATAAAAAACAGATAAAAACAGATTAAAATGAGTTAAGACAAGTTATAAAAGAATGAAAAGAAAAGAAAGACACAATAGTGTGATCTGTCGGACGTAGCACAGTGCTCATTCAGTAAAGGCACAGCTAAACAGATGTGTTTTCAGTCTTGATTTGAATGTGCCTAATGTTGGAGCACATCTGATCATTTCTGGAAGCTGATTCCAGCAGCGAGGGGCGTAATAGCTGAAAGCAGATTCACCCTGCTTTGACTGAACTCTTGGAATTTCTAGTTTATGTGATCCTAAAGATCTGAGTGATCTGTTAGGCTTGTATTCAGTGAGCATATCTGTAATGTATTGAGGTCCTAGGCCATTTAGTGATTTATAGACAAGTAATAATACTTTAAACTCTATTCTGAATGTAACTGGGAGCCAGTGTAGAGACCTGAGGACAGGTGTGATGTGCTCTGATTTCCTGGTTCTGGTCAGAATCCTGGCCGCAGCGTTCTGGATGAGCTGCAACTGTCTGACTGTCTTTTTGGGTAGGCCAGTGAGGAGTCCATTACAGTAATCCACCCTGCTGCTGATAAAAGCATGAACAAGTTTCTCTAAGTCTTCACTGGAAACAAAGCATCTAATTCTTGCAATGTTTTTGAGATGATAGTATGCTGATTTAGTTACTGCTTTGACATGACTGTTGAAACTCAGATCTGACTCCAGAGTCACACCAAGATTCTTGACCTTATTTTTTGTTGTATGACCCTTAGAGCCAAGGTACGCATTCACATTGAGAACCTCATCTCTGTTCCCGAATGTAATGACTTCAGTTTTCTCTTTATTTAACTGAAGGAAGTTTTGGCACATCCAATTGTTAATTTCATCAATGCATTGGCAGAGGGTGTCAATGGGGCTGTAGTCATTAGGCAGTAAGGCTATGTAGATCTGAGTGTCATCAGCATAGCTGTGGTAGGAGATTTGGTTCTTTTTCATTATTTGGCTCAGAGGGAGCATATAAAGGTTGAACAGGAGAGGTGCCAGAATTGAGCCTTGTGGGACTCCACATGTCATGGGTGTCCACCTCGACCTATGGTCACCTAAACTGACATAGTAACCTCTCCCTTCAAGGTACGATCCAAACCATTTGAGGACCGTCCCAGACAGCCCAACCCAGTTCTCCAGCCTATCCAGAAGTATGCTGTGATCGACAGTGTCGAATGCAGCACTGAGATCCAGCAATACCAGCACTGTTAGTTTGCCTGAATCTGTATTTAGGCGGATATCATTGATTATCTTTATAAGGGCGCTCTCTGTACTGTAATGTGCTCTGAAACCAGATTGAAAATGGTCTAAACACCCCTTCAAGCTTAAGAACCTGTTAACCTGGTTAAAAACAACTTTTTCAATGATTTTGCCAATGAAAGGGAGATTTGAGATTGGCCTGTAGTTGCTCAGTAGGGTGTTATCCAGGTTGCTCTTTTTCAAGAGGGGTTTAACTACTGCAGTTTTAAGTGAGTTTGGAAAAATCCCTGAGAGAAGTGAAGCATTCACCACTTTCAGAAGATCCATTTCTAGACAGTTAAATACAGTTTTAAAGAATGATGTGGGCAGCGTGTCAAGATCGCAGGTTGATGTTCACATAATTTGCACAATCTCTTCTAAGATTTTACCATCAATTTCCATGAAATCAGACATAATGTCTGATTTCTTAAGTTGTGATTGAGCTTGTCTGACGTGGACACAACTTGGCTGATTGGATGAGCTGATTGCCTTTCTGATATTATTGATCTTATCAGTAAAGAAATGAGCAAACTCATTACATTTGCTTTCAGAGAGTAGTTCACTAGGAATCCTACTGGGGGGGTTTGTGAGTCTCTCTACCGTTGCAAAGAGGGTGCGGGTGTGATCTATATTGCTGTTTATAAGGCTTGAAAAGAAAGTCTGCCTAGCAGTGTTTAGTTCCACATTAAAAGCATGTAGACTGTCTTTATAGATATTGTAATGGACTACTAGTTTCGTCTTCCTCCACATACGCTCAGCTTTTCTGCATTGTCTTTTCATCATCTTTACCGATGTTGACCTTGTCCAAGGTCCTTTCTGTCTGCCAGTTCTCTTCCTGACTTTAACAGGAGCAATGTCATCTATGACATTCTTAACTTTAGAGTTAAACAAATCAAGGAGAGAATCGACAGAGTCTGCAGATATGCTTGGTTTTAGTGATATGGCCTTCATAAACTGCTCACTAGTGTTCTCATTTATGCATCTCTTTCTGACAGAGACAGATCTGTCTTCAATGGCTGGAGTGATCAATACATCAAAGAAAATACAGAAATGATCAGATAGTGCCACATCCTTAACAACAGTCGATGAAATGTGTAAACCCTTAGTTATAAGTAGATCAAGAGTGTGTCCACGATTGTGTGTGGGTCCTTGAACATGCTGAGTCAGATCAAACGTGTTAAAAACAGTCATAAGTTCTTTTGTAGCATTGACTTCTGGATTATCAATCTGAATATTAAAATCCCCAGCAATAGTAAAACAGTCAAATTCAGAGGTTACTATTGATAACAGCTCTGTAAAATCATCAATAAAAGCTGGAGAATATTTTGGAGGTCTGTAGATAATGATCAGTAAAATGCGTGGAGCACCCTTTAGTGCTATACTCAGATATTCAAAGGACAAATAATCCCCAAATGACATTTGTTTACACTCATAAACATCTTTAAACAGGGCAGCGATGCCTCCACCTCTCCTATTAGCTCTGCAAACACTCAAATAATCAAAGTTTAAAGGAGCTGCTTCATTCAGGACTGCTGCGCTACAACTGTCATCGAGCCAAGTTTCATTTAAAAGCATAAAATCAAGGCAATTTGTGCTGATAAAATCATTGAGTAAAAGTGACTTATTGTTAAGTGATCGGATGTTTAAAAGTGCTAACTTAACAGTTTTAGCTGTTTTCCCTACAGTAGTCTCAGATCTACATTTAATCGACACCAGATTTGAATGATTTGCTACACGGCTTGAAGAAGCCTTTGGTTTTCTGTCTCGTAATAAAACACATATCTGCATAGAGAAAGCTACAGGCACACAGGGTTTCTGCTTGTTCTGTAAACATCTGATAAAGATACTGTTATCTAAGCAGGCACCCGACATACATCACCGACAGCTGTTGTGTTCACCAGCTGAAGATGGGGCGCTGTTTGAGCCCTGGTGGTGGGATCGTAGGGTTCTTCCGGAGGGTGGTTGTGGAGCACGCCGCTTTTTGGGTGATAACTGGGGGCTTGCGGCAAAGGAGTGTGAAAATTTAGTTCCAGCAAACACCAGTTCCTCCATCTTTTTAGAAAAGTCCAAGTGAGGCGAGGAAGGTGACAGTGAGAGCGTGTCTGGTGACAGGGGTGGCAGAGGTTGTGGGTCTGGAGATTCTGGAAATATATTCTCCTGGCTGTTTTCCTGAAGATCCTTGTTGAACACTGAGATTTGCTGCTGTTCAGATGGATCACTGTCAGTCTGTGTTGGGCTCAGTGTGCAGGGTGCAGGCGGCAGTGTTTCTATCAACAGTGGTTGTTTTGGCTGCATGGCGTTATCACTGTCCTTGTGTAATGCATCAGCCCCAAGTCCACTCAGGAGCTGATTTAAAGTCCTGTGGTCATCCTGACATTTGCTAGGTGTGTGTGTGTCATTTGGGTTGAGTTCAGAAGCACACACAGCCGATGGATGATGAAGGGAGAAATAGATATTGTCCTTTAACACCTTTGAACCAAGTTTGTTTGGATGAAGGCCGTCTGATGTAAATAGCTGTCTTTGGTTCCAGAAGAGATTGAAGTTGTCGATGTAATTCAGTCCTTTCCTGTTGCATGTTTTCTGCAGCCATACATTTAGGCCAAGAAGTCGTGAAAACATATTTGTCCCTCTTGCAGGGAGTGGTCCACTGATGAACGGCTGAATTTTCAATCTTTCGAC
This sequence comes from Danio albolineatus, assembly GCA_903798035.1. Taxonomy (NCBI): domain Eukaryota; kingdom Metazoa; phylum Chordata; class Actinopteri; order Cypriniformes; family Danionidae; genus Danio; species Danio albolineatus. The sequence goes on from CAIGQQ010002602.1 coordinate 255,911, forward strand.
TGTTTCCAAGAGCTCACAGAAATCTTTCTTGAGCAGTTCTGACTGCTCCTTCCGAATATCATTCTTCCCCACATGGATGATAATCCGTTTTGCAGTCTTGTGCTTCTTCAGAATTTCTTTAAGTTCTTTGTTTACATCAGAAACTGTTGCATGAGGGAAGCAGTAAGTCATTGTAGCTCTGCTCCTGAAATTCCTGATTATTGAATCTCCTACCACTAGTGTTCTTATCTCAGGTGCGATCGGTGCAGAATGCCGCTGTCTGGTCGGCCTTGAGCCTCTGCTCCGTGAAGAATTAGCTGCTGAGTCATGCGATCTCTGTCTGACTGCATTTGGGGATTCTTCACCCATATTACTCAAAACTTCATATCTGTTCTGAAGCTGTATTTGAGTCCGAGCTGTATTTGGGGTAGAGGACGCTAATGCAGCAGCGTATGATCTGACCCCGCGAGTACCCTTTGGTCTCGCACCTTGTTTATTCCATCGGTTATCAGTCTCATTTTCAACAGTTTCACTCTGTTTTTCTGGGCTTAAAACAGTAGCTGGAGTAGATTTACGGGACTCACCGGCTGTATGCTGTGACGGTCCACAGTGAAGCGATCTTTTGGGATCCGGCAGTTCTGGTCGAATCGCAAGTAACTTTGTTTCAAGAACAGCAATTTTTTGTAGAAGTCTGTGGCAGTGACTACAGCAGAAAGATCCTGAATTAATCCGATCCAGAGGCATTTTCACAGCCGTGTTTTCCCGTCTCAGGAATGTAAGCAGCTGGTAGCGGGAGGATTGTTTAGACGATAATTCCCCTCTTGTTGGTACAGTTGTATTCCAGAAAGTTTGTAGATTCGATGTTAATCTTCAAGCTGTGTTGTTTGAGCACTGTGCTGATAGGCTCAGGTTAAAATTAGAGTATAAAATATAAAAGCAAGAGCGTAGAGAGCGGAGCAATAGCAAAAGTCGTCCGAACAGTAGCAAAGCAGGAAGTGCTTTAGAAAAGAAGCAAAGAAGAAAAGAAGCCACTAGTAGGCGTGGCCAACCGTCGCCATTTTGTTCGCGTGTCATCGCACCAACCGAGGCATACCAAACAAGGGCAAAGAGGCGGAGCGTGGGCGGAGCATGAGCGGAGCTACGGGACGCATGCTGGCATTAAGCTAAGGGCTTTCTTATGGGAGAAACACATCATATTTCATTACCTGCGACTCGTTTGTGTTCTGAACACACGTGCTTGGTTGTACACTATATCAATAAAGTGTTTAGTCTGTTGAAAACACTGCTGTAATACATCAAGCCACTTAAAATCGTTCTTAAGACGTTTTTCAACAGGAAGAAAGTGCGGATTACATCCAAATACTTCAGATATAGTCTGTGTTAGTAAATGTAGGGCTATTTAGGAAATCCAGGCAGAACACTGTATGACAACGCTTCAAATGGCGATTTTATAGGGTACAGCTGATCAATCTGTCAGATTCTGGAGTGCATTAGAGTTCTGAAGAACATTATAAATCATAAATTATCCTAAATAAAGCAATTACACTTATAGAGATGGTATAAGTATATAATTTGACTCACCTGGGAAACGTGAGTCCACGTGAATGGTTTGTGAGCACAATTAAGTGCACACAGCATGCCATATTATCTGATAATTGCAGGAAACAATTCCAAAAGGCGACTGACTGTGTAAAGCCATATAAAACAACACAAAAATACGTTGAATCAGCCGGAATCAGCTGAGGTGACGTGACGGCGACCAGCGCGACTAGCTGTCACTCAAGTGGCCACGCCCTTAATTATGCAAACTTAATTTAGCTTAATATAAAGGAAACGGATGAGTTATAAAAAAAATTCACCCCCCTCACAGTTGTCACGAAGGGTAATATAAGCTATATGAACCAAAATCGCTCTTTGTACCAGGCTGTAAACACCTTTTTTTCTGCTGTAAAATTGGCCATTTCACCAGTGGGCTCATTGGAGATTTGCTCTATTATGGAGCCAGGACAGCCAGGACTAGCGGAATTTTCGATGAATTGCAAGTTTAAGTTACTTCCGTATTGGCTTCCCGAGGGAGAGCGGGAGGTTGCCGCTTGGTTCTGACATCAACCTGATTTTAATTTCCAAACAAAATGCAGTGTCCCATGACGTTGGGGTGCAACGTCAATCTGATCTTATATTGACGTCCCGTGCCTGCTGGATCCCTTCAAATAAATAAAAAAAAACATGGCAGAAGTGGACAGAAGAGACAAGAGAGAAAATGCAAGATGTAAATCAGAATTCTTTGTTTACTTGTGAAAAAGTAAAAGTCCTTAAAAAAAACATCTTAATGGTGAACATCTGGCCTAAATATGAAAAAGACTCAGATCAAACCATTTGATTCATTTAAAAAATCTTTTTACAATATTTTTAGCACCTCCTTGTTGTGAGGACCCTCAAGGCTCTTTTCTTGTCCAAAGCTGTTTTCTCTGTATATGCTTCCATTAGGCGCCATTTAGTTTCACTGCTGCACATAAAATGGTAATCTTTCAGATTTTATTAAAAATATTGACATTTCTGTTCCAAAGAGCTCATGTCTTATTGATTTGGGATTACATGAGAGAGAAAATATGACTAGAATTTTCTTTTTGGGGTGAACAAAGTTTTTAATCCAATTTACTAAACTCTTTCTCATTATTAATATGTACCCCATATACATTTGTGTCATTTGCGTGTGCTGTTCTCATGTATATCCACAAGAGGCTGCTGTCGACTGACTGACTGACCGATCGACTGGTACTCCCACCCACCATCTTCCCTAAACCCAACCAATAATGTTTTCAAAAGCACCGATTGACCCTATCAACCCTTCCCTAAACCCAACCGATTGTGTTTTCAAAAGCAATCCAGAAAAAGTAAAGCCCTCGTGGCTGCCTGAATTTTACCACATTTTCAGATCTTCTCACCATTTTATTTACATGTTTATTATATTTTTTTTTTTTTTTTTTTTTTTTTTTTACCTGCTTTTTGGAACCGTTCTTGGCCGGACTCAAACCCAGCTGTCGCAGTCAACTCCTCTCTGTGTCTTAAGTCTGCCGACGGTAAGCAGTCAGCTGGTATCGTGAAAAGAAACAGAAGCCATTGTCGGCGTCATACTACCCCTTAGCAGGGTTCATACGGTCATGGAAAACCAGGAAAAGTCATGGAATTTTGACATGACAATTTTCAGGCCTGGAAAAGTTTTGGAAAAACAGTAAAATCTATAAAGTTTTGGAAAAGTCATGGAAATTTGTTTAACAAATATCTGTATGAATATAGACCATTTTGAGGGATGTAAACACAAACAATGATCCCAACGTATTTCATATTTTACATTTTTAATTTCTGTAGCTTCCGAGAATCCAAAAAGTGCCACATATTGATAAATGATGTTATAATAGCTGTTTTTTTATTTTTTTATAATTATTTTTTCGGGGTTTTCACCTTTAATGGACAGGACAGTATAGAGTATTGACAGGAAAGTGGGGAGCAGAGAGAGGGGAAGAATAGGACCGCAAAGCAGGAATCGAACTCGGGTCGCCGTGAACACCGGAGTGCATGTGTCGACGCACTAACCACTACACCACTGGCACCGACATAATAGCTGTTTTAACATTAAGTTATGATTGAATTGCCTCTTGTTACAGTTATGAAATAGGTTGATAACAAGCAGGAAATGTTCATGGGCCAATGACAAGCCCACATTAAAATGGTCTATAGGTTAGTTGTCTTTTCTGTCCTTGGCCAATCCCATGTTCCCACATTATTAGTGCATTATATAAATAAATTATACATAGATATAAATTTAAACTACTTTACGTCGTTGGTGGTTCATTCTGCTGTGGGGAATCCTGATAAATCAGGGACTAAGCCTAAAGAATGAATGGCTAAAAGACTGAATGAATGATTGTTGCGTGTTTCAATCTGTGCTGTAATAATTTAATTTATTTATTAATAATTAACCACGTATACATACATTAAATGAAACATTAGGTCATGAAAATTTACTTGAAAGCCTTGGAAAAGTCATGGAATTTTAGTAGTAAAAATGTTTATGAACTGTGTTTTAAAGGCGAAATGCAGCCATACATAGCTCTGGCTACATAATTAACACTCCCCAGAAATGTAGACAGTGGCACGTTTTCACAATGAGCCTGTGTTGACTTTATTACCGCCAATATTTTATTTCATAGACATCCAAGCTGGTCCACTGTGATACTATGTAATAGAGAGCAGCATGAACTCTCTGCAAAATTATCTCCTCTCCTGTTAAGAAAATCAAGTCCAACGTCTTTGCAAAGACTGAAGGTAAAATACAGATCACTAAAACTGCTCATGCTCTCTCAAAAAAATATTATTAATAGGTTCTGTGGTAATCTAAGAGACTATCAGCTTGATACAGATGATGCAATGGCAGCCAATTCTTGGCAGACTTCGGTTCCAAGATGCTCCTTAATCTGTTTTTTATTAATAACATTGACCAAATATAGCTGGAGTACAGAAAAGACCACACTCCATCTCTCCCGCACTCCAGTTCAGAGGGAATAAAACGTCGACTTTTCGCCCCGTCTTTGAAGTGTAGTTTTCTGTGTACACTTTAAAAAAACACTCGCTTTGACAAACACGCCAGCAAATGCTACACCGTCTGGTTTGTTCATTTCAGTGCATTCTAGCTCAAGGTCAACTCATAAATTGGAGAATTCTAATACCTTTTTATGAGGTGGAGATGTTTAATCGTCCATTGGCAGATACAGTGCACTGATCAATCTCTATTATCTCAAGGTGTTTTTGAAGGCCTTTCGCGTATTTCTATGAAAGCCCACAAACATCTTCACCGTAAATAAACTTTTAGCAGCTCTTAAATAATGCTGATGGTGGTTTTATGCCTGGGAGTATTTGGGAGAGAGAACTACTCCAGTTGGTTACATTAGGCTGAAAGCCAGGCCAGTCACTGCCATATTTGCTGACGGAAGTTAACAGAGGCTTTTTTTTTTTGAGAATAAAGAGTCCATCACTTTAACTTTCTCTGACAGGTTGATGTAAGGGCAACAGATATTGCACTCCATCTCTCCTCTATGAATTAAGTTTCCCTGTCTTACGGCTGCCTCAGCGCCAGTTTGACCGTATGTTGCGGTAAGTGCCTGATCTGTCATCGTAATCATTATCAAGTAAATGGGAAAGTCAATGATTTCCTTAATTTAGTCTCTTTTTTTGTTCTTAGAAACGAGACTGAAAAATGACAGAAAGTTTGAAGAAAAATGCTTCGAATGTGCTTCAAGCTGTTCAAGTTATTTGTTGGCTACTCAACTGATAAAACATTAAAGAGCCCCTATTATACATTAAAAAGGGTCATATTTTGGTTTTGGGGGTCTCCAACAACAGGCTGATATGCATGCATGGTTAAAAAACACTTTCATTGTCTTATAATAAACATTTATTTTTATCTAATCATCCCAGCGACTCCTATATGAATCGTTCAGCGATTCATTTGTTCCAAAACCCCTTCTTAGTGCGATGCTAATCTGCGCTGATTGGACTAATGACCCAGTCTGTTGGGATTGGTCGACATCGTTCAGCGTGAGAGAACGCCAACCACGATTATTAATATTACGTAGTCAGAGTGCAGTGTGTGCATGAACAAATCTGCCAACGCTCCCCGTTTTTCGTCTGTATTTCAGACACCTCACCCCCAAACCTAGCACCGGTCTCGCAGCATATTTCTCTATTCTTAACATAAGTAAAAACAGCGACACAAATGAAGTATTAATGCACACAGCGGCAAAAGCTGAACCATTATGAAACAGGGCTGCCACATGTGTGTAGGAATGCTGATGTGGCCATAGCAACGACAAACAGCAGTGAAACGCGAGCTCATAAACGCATTTAAATCCGTAAACAAAGCAACACGCGTCACGTTTTCAACGTGGCTTTAGACGCGATATAAGAATATAAGAAGTTAACTTTAAATTAAATACATAATTTGCAAGCTAGAGAAAACAATGAGGCAACCGTTTTAATCACACTTACTTACACTTGTGACATGGAGGAAAAAGGAGACTTTGGATAGAGGGTGCAGGCCAGATTCACCATCAGGCCACCGGGAAATGTCCCGGTGCTCTCTATGGCCAGTCCGCCCCCTGTATACATCTTTTTAGATCCTTCCTTTAACAAACAGTCGACGAATCCCCCGTTGTAAGCGTGTAGATTTCAGAAGCACTTCTCAGAGGGAACACAGCACAAGGCTGCGCTATAATGCTGAGGCATTTTTGCAAAAATAAACCTCAACCACTGACTCGTCACAGTTTCATCTTTGGTTCATCTGCACACATCCAATAATATCCAGCTGAGCACAGCGTCTTCGCGACATGATTCAACCAGCGTCTGCTACAGTGTTCTTTTCAGTGTTGCCAGATGTAGCTGACTGATTCCAGCCCAAAACCTATCCAAAAGATTTTTACCTGCAACAATCAAATTTAAAACCGCCCAATCCGGCAACATTGGTTCTTTTCCTTGCTAATGTTTGTGGGCGGGGTTGGGGGTTTCAAATCTTCCCGGGTTTGCACACGCACAAATGGGCAGGGCTTAAGTTTCATATCCATGTCACGCTAAAATGGCTAAAGACTCGTTATAAACATGATTCATTTGAAGCACTATAATTTGACTCATTTATAGATGAATCAATAGTTTTAAACACTGTGCACTTTCAGATTTAAGCCTTACCTGGATATTTCACTTCACTTAGAGCTGTTACAGACTGCATGCTTGCTCATTTTCAAGAACCCATAATAGGAGCTCTTTAAATAAAAATTGTGATGACATATTAGCATCAAAAATATATGAACTTTCTTGCGTGCTGTTGCTTTAAATGATCAATGTTTCGTTAGCAGGTCCTCAAAACTATAAAGGCAAAAACAAACCTTTACAAAATATGCCTTTGTTTCCTCGAGCGTGACATATCTAGCATCACACTCAACCTTGAGATAGAAATAAAGTTAAAAAGGCATGAAAGCAAGGCATTTTTTTGGGGGGAAAGCTTTCTTGGCAAGAGCGGTATGGAGTTACTCTCAAGCAGATGTGTCTGTGTGGTGTGCATGATGGGGCTAAAGCGTCTGGCATTCTGAACAGCCTCTCCGTGTTACTGTTTCCAAGGGAACAAAGACAAAATGCCCAACCTGACTCTACCCCATCATCTCTGCCATGTAAGTTTGGATTTGGATGAATTTGCTGGTGTTAAGGATGCCCATGCAGAAAGGCCATTTCTTGTTTGAAACGAACTCGTTTTTGCCATTCTAAACCCAAGGTAAACAAACCCTGGGTTATATGCAGATCGTTTACCTGGTTAACAATTAATCCTGAGTTTTCATACACCACAGTATGTTGTTGTTGTCTGGTGTATATTGCTAAAAGCTGTATTCCTTATTTGCTTATTCGGGTCAGATGCTGTGTCTAAATATGTCTGTGTCCGTTTCAGTGACTGACAATTCATAGGAGGGCCATTTTATTATATAATTCATGCATCTTAGGACAACAGACATGACGTTTATATTTCAAGCATTACCTGTGACCAGTGATAATGCGAATCAGCACGTTTATCCTGTCACAAATCAGCTGTTAAACTATATCTGTGGTTGTTGTGTGCATGGCTGATACACACTCAGTCGATTTTCTAAAGAGTATAAGCAGTCAAAACTCCAGCTTTTTGTTTCTTGTTCTACATATTGAAGGGGTAGTTTAAATTGCTATGAAACTACTACAAATAATAGGCATAGACATTATTGTTTTGTCCCAACCAATTGTATTGTCCCAGTAGCATAAGAACAGCAGAAGCAGTTTGGGTAACTTAAGTGGCTTTATTGGCAATTGGTCTTCTCAATATCTATCTTTTTTTTTTGTAAAACTACAACAAAGAGGGGGAAGTATGTATATATTCGCATTTACAGTTTGTGTTACTACCGTTTTAGGTCACACTTTATTTTGATGGTCCGTTTGTTGAATTTGTTACATTGCAACTAATTCTCATTAGGTTATAAGTAGACTGTTAGGTTAGGGTTAGTGTAAGTTGACATGTACTTGCAAAGTATCTTATAGTCAGTTAAATGTCTGTTGAATGTCAGTATCAACAGATATTAAGTGAACAGTCTACTAATACTCAAATGGACCATCGAAATAAAGTGTTACCTGGTTTTATATCAAGTGCCGTTGCAAAACTATGCTTCATTTTGTAATTTCTGTGTTTTTACTTTAAATATCATAGTAAAATCATGGTTCAATTTGTAGTTACTATGGTTTTACTTTGAATGCCATAGCAAAACTATGCTTCACTCACTTTGTAATTACTATGGTTTTACTTCAAATGTCATAATAAACCATGGTTCATTTTGTGGCTACTATGGTTACTATTTAATTACTGTGGTTACACTGTAAAACATAAAAGCGTTTATTACTTGAATTTTTGTTTAAAGTTCTTTAATTAAGAAGCATTATCATCTTCATTTATTCATTCATTTTCTTGCCGGCTTAGTCCCTCCATTAATCCGGGGTCGCCACAGCGGAATCAACCGCCAACGTATCCAGCATATTTCTATGCAGCGGATGCCCTTCCAGCCACAACCCATCCCTGGGAAACATCCACACACACATTCACACTCATACACTATGGACAATTTAGCTCACCCAATTGACCTGTACCGCATGTCTTTGGACTGTGGGGGAAACCGGAGCACCCGGAGGAAACCCACGCAACCACGGGGAGAACATGCAAACTCCACACAGAAATGCCAACTGACCCAGCCGGGGCTCGAACCAGCGACCTTCTTGCTGTGAGGCGAACGTGCTAACCACTACGCCACCGTGGCGCCCTGCATTATCATCTTATTTTCTGAAATACTACATCAAAATTATTAACAAGCTTAATTATTTTTTAAAGTAATCTTGTTTTCACTTTGAATTAAGATTATTTTGCTTGTCATTGTGGTTCTTTTGTTCAAGTTTGCATTGTACTGCAATTAAACCATGGTTAATTCTCGTAAGGGTGTCAAAAAACAAAGAATACTTTTTGTTTAGCTCTGTATGTACAGTTGAAGTCAGAATTATTAACCCCGCTGAATTATTAGCCCCCTGTTTATTTTTTTCCCCAATTTCTGTTTTACGTGGAGATTTTTTCAACACATTTCTAAACATAATAGTTTTAATAACTCATTTCTAGTTATGGGGGTAGTTCAACTGTACATATACAATGGACCCTTTTCACAAGCCTGTTAGGATGCGTTTAACGGTCACCATAATATTAAATCCATGAAAGTTTTTTTTTTACAACATTATTTAAACATTTATATGTATTTATGTATGTGGTATATCATATTTGCTTCAAACTACAAAAAACAAATTACCGCTTATGCGAGGCATTTCTAATTCAGTGTCTATGGGGCAGGACTGTAAATTAGACATTTTTCCCTATAGCTGCCGTCATCAATCTCACACAATTTTCTTCCTTTTTCTGAAAGTCTCTATAACATCATCGTGAAGTTTTTCTTTTATTATTTCAGCAAATAAGATTGTAAAAAAAAATTTTGGTATATTCTCCCATTCACTGCACTCTAAATTATCTCAACTATGACGACTTCCGCTACTGAGAAACCCGGAAATGTGAAAAGGGTCTATGGACATAATGATTGCACAGCAATTCAGGGTTTTAAATAATCCTAATAACCCTACTTTGAAACTTTATACACTGTTGAAAACTTGAGTTTAACATCATCATATGCTCTCTATTGATTTACAATCACTCAGTTATTTTTGCAACCTGTTTGCCTAATGAATCGTCGACATGTTTCTGCCTGATTTTGTGTTATCAGGCTTGTGTTGTGCCACAAATGTCGACAGGAGACCCCATGCTGAAGCGTCTGGCTGTCAGCTGAACTGAAATAGCCTGGGCCCAGGAGACGGAGCAGGCCTGCGGTGATCAAGGCAGACTCGGGTCAGCGGGACGTCCAGGAACAGGTCTGTAGTGTCACCGACAAAAGTGCTTGCTTGGCAGTGGGAGAAATATAAATTATGCATGCACTGAACAAGAGCCATTCAGTATAGATGTCTGCATACAAACTTACTGACAAATGAAGCCAAATGCGGAAGCAACCTGTGTGTGTTTTGAAACAGTTTTGTACGTCACAAAGTGATATGTTTTTTTTAGGCCACATTTCGTCAACACAAACCATCAACTAAGACTTTTAACTCAATAAACTACTAATTAGCAGATTATTTATTAGCAAGGTAGTATTTGGGTTTAGGTATGGGTTTTGGGTAGGGTTAGGAATGTAAAATAAGATAAAAAAAAAACAATTAATCTTTAGAATGGGCAGGTAATAAGCGAGAAGAAAATACTGTGAATTCTTATTGGAACTAAGTGTTACAGTTTATTTTTACATGTTTATTACATATATTGCATACAATTGGTCAGGTATTTATAGATTCCGACAGTGAATTTTAAAATGAATAAATTAAGCTGTGGTTTTTGTGAAAATAGAGGTTATAACTCATATTATAACTCATAACTCAAAATGTGACGCTCTCCTGTGAATGTTTTTTTTTTCAAATACAACCCCCCCCCCAAGAAAAAAACTAAACAAAAACAAACAAACATACAAACAAACAAACATAATGCATATCATCAGACGTCAGATCTATATCATCAGACGTCATCGGAAGGCGCCGAAGAATGGCAGCCTCGGTGCGAAGCTCTCCAGCTGTTGCAATGTTTTTGTTTGTTTTTCCTGTTTTGTGTTCATCCAACGTGATCAGTTATACCAGGGATGAGCTGCTGAACATTCTGCAGTGCACACCAATTGATCACCAGCCGGTTCTTGACTTCTCCGGCGTTTTGCAGAGCGCTGTCCTTGGCGGAGCCGCGTCTCTATGGAAACTTTACAAGACGCGGAGACGGGGAAAGCGTGCCGGCGCGCTCATCAAAAACAGACTGCGTGGTTTCAGAATGCCGCTTCCTAGCATTCATCTCGCGAATCTCCGCTCTCTTCCTAACAAAATGGAGGAATTACTTCTGCTCACACGCATAAATAAGGACTTTAACAGCTCTGCTGCGCTGTGCTTCACAGAAACGTGGCTAAACGAAGCCATTCCGGACAGCGCATTACAACTACCAGACTTCCAGCTGTACAGAGCAGATCGCGACACGGAGGCAACGGGGAAAACGCGCGGTGGAGGGACATGCTTTTACATTAACAGGAGGTGGTGTACGGATGTAACTGTGTTAAAGAAGATGTGCTGTCCTGACGTGGAAGTGCTTTTCATTAACTGTAAGCCGTTCTACTCGCCGCGGGAGTTTTCCTCGTTTATCCAGGCCAGTGTTTACATCCCACCGCACGCGACCGTGAGTACTGCTCTTTCACTGCTGGCTGATTTAATCACAGAGACAGAACAAAAACACCCAGACTCTGTTTTTATCATTCTTGGGGACTTTAACCAGGCAAAACTCACACATGAGCTGCCCAAATTCAGACAGCACATTACATGCCCTACCAGAGACAATAACATTCTGGACCATTGCTACACAACAATAAAAGATGCATATCGCTCCGTGGCCAGAGCAGCTCTAGGACTCTCTGATCACTGCCTGGTTCATCTTATACCAACTTACAGGCAAAAACTTAAAACTACTAAGCCAGTATTAAGGACTGTTAAGAGATGGACCAACGACACAGAGCAGGCCTTACAAGCTTGTTTTGAATGCACTGACTGGAGTGTTTTCGAAGCTGCAACCAATGACCTGGATGAGCTCACAGAGACTGTAACATCATACATTAGTTTCTGTGAGGAGTTATGTATCCCAACCAGGACCTACTTATCATTTAACAATGATAAACCATGGTTCACACCAAAACTTAGACAGCTTCGTCAGGTCAAAGAGGATGCCTACAGGAGTGGGGACAGGATTCTCTACAACAAGACCAGGAACATTTTAACAAAGGAGATTGGTCTAGCTAAAAAGAACTATGCAAAAAAGCTGGAAAACCAGTTTTCTGCTAACGACCCTGCATCAGTGTGGACTGGTCTGCGAACCATCACGAATTACAAATCATCTCCCCCCAGTATCGATGGCAGTAAACTTCTCGCTAACGACCTGAACACGTTCTACTGCAGATTCGACACCTTCGACCAGACACCCTCTACACAGCAATTAACACCTCTACCCACCTCCAGCCACAACCGCCCTGACCATCTTTCTACACAGCCATCAACACCTACAGACATCTCCCTCTCCCCCCCTGATCTTCAGATCAGTGAGGATAATGTGCGTCAGGTCTTCAGTAAGCAGAAGAGAAGGAAAGCGCCAGGCCCAGACGGTGTCTCACCAGCCTGTCTGAAAACCTGTGCTGACCAGCTGGCCCCCATTTTCTCGCAGATCTTCAACAGATCACTGGAACAGCGCATAGTTCCATCCTGCTTCAAACGCTCCACCATCATCCCAATCCAGAAGAAACAAAAGATCACCGGGCTCAACGACTACAGACCTGTCGCCTTAACATCTGTGGTCATGAAGTCATTTGAAAGACTGGTTCTAGCATATCTGAAAGACATCACCGGACCTTTGCTGGACCCCCTGCAGTTTGCCTACAGAGCAAACCGGTCTGTGGATGATGCAGTCAACATGGGACTGCATTATACCCTACAACATCTGGACAAACCAGGGAACTATGCAAGGATTTTGTTTGTGGACTTCAGCTCTGCCTTCAACACCATCGTCCCATCACTGCTCGAGCACAAACTGACCCAGCTCTCTGTTCCTAGCTCTGTCTGTCAGTGGATCACCAGCTTTCTGACAGATAGACAACAGCTAGTCAGAATGGGCAAAATCACGTCTGACAGCCGCACCATCAGTACTGGTGCCCCCCAAGGATGTGTTCTCTCCCCACTGCTCTCCCCACTGCTCTCTCCCCACTGCTCTTCTCCCTGTACACCAACGACTGCACCGCAAAAGATCCCTCCGTCAAGCTCCTAAAGTTTGCGGACGACACTACTGTTATCGGCCTCATCCGGAACGGTGACGAGTCTGCATACAGACAGGAGGTGGAGCGGCTGGCTTTATGGTGCAGATACAACAATCTGGAGCTGAACACGCTCAAAACGGTGGAGATGATAGTGGACTTCAGGAGAAACCCCCCTGCACTCCCCCCGCTCACCATCATGGACAGCACTGTGGCTGCAGTGGAGTCATTCAGGTTCCTGGGCACCACCATCTCTCAGGATCTGAAGTGGGACACTCACATAGACTCTATTGTAAAGAAAGCCCAGCAGAGACTGTACTTCCTCCGTCAGCTGAGGAAGTTCAACCTGCCACAGGAGCTGCTCGTGCAGTTCTACTCAGCTGTCATCCAGTCCATCCTCTGCACTTCAATCACCGTCTGGTTCGCCTCAGCAGCCAAATCTGATCTCCGTAGACTACAGCGAATAGTCCGGACTGCTGAACGAATCACTGGCACTACCCTTCCTACAATTCAAGAACTGTACTCTTCCACAGTGAGTAAAAGGGCTCGCAAAATCACCCTGGACGCCTCGCACCCAGCACACTTCCTGTTTGAACTGTTACCGTCTGACCGGCGCTACAGAGCACCGAGCACAAAAACTGCCAGACACAGGAAAAGTTTCTTTCCTCAGGCCATCTACCTCATGAACAGTTAATATTTCTCCTATCGTGCAATAAATGTGCAATACTTTCTCACACGCACTTGTACACAGCACCTTATAATGATATACAATGCAATACTTTTCCTTACGCATCTGTACACAGCACCTTATAACAATATATAATGCAATACTTACTCTTTTGTACACAGCACCTTATAACCTGTATATTTATAACAAATCTGTACATACATTTCAACATCCAGATCGTTGGACTGCATCTCTGTTTAATGTCTATTGTCTTCTTTTATAATATTTATTCTGTGTTGTCACTTGTCACTTTATGTACACTGGAAGCTTCTGTAGCCAAAGCAAATTCCTTGTGTGTGTGAAGCACACTTGGCAATAAAACTGATTCTGATTCTGATTCTGATAATTACATATATTTTACATATAAAATATAATAAATACATAATAAATAAATAAAAAGTGATACAAAACAAGTAAACAAGTAAAAATAAACACATAAATAAGAAAGAAATAAGTAATGAATAAATAAGTGATAAATAAATTAATTAGTTAGTAATAAATGTTGAGTACTCTTTTACCAGCATTAAGTATCAAGTACTTATACAATTTAGCAGGCCTACTGTGTTGCAGGCCTATAATAAATAAATAAATAAATAATTAAACAGTAATATAAATAATAACAACAATAATAATAATGATAATAATAATAATAATCCTAAATAAGTAATAAAAGAATAATGAATAAATATGAAGAATAAAGAATAATGAATAAATAAATAAAATAAAAAACGGCTTTTATTCCAGCCAAACTAAACAAATAAGACTTTCTTCAGAAGAAAAAAAAAATATAGGAAATACTGTAAACATTTCCTTGGTCTGTTAAAAATATATTTGGGAAATATTTGAAAAATAATAAAAATGTCACAGTATATATACATACATACATATGTCTGTATATACTGTATACATACATACATACTTAATGCCAATGTACATCCATCCAGCCTTTGGAAAGTATTTGCAGGTTTTTTCTCTCCCAAAAAAAGTCACACATTTTGGAAAACAAATCACAGATACATCTTAAGAAATAATTTATAATACATAATTGTCATAATGATGACACACTTTAAGCCGTGCCATTTTAAGTGGAGTCAAGAACATAAACACAACCCAATCAAGTAAATGCACTCAGCTCATAAAAGCAGTTCCCTTGATTTGTATATAAACGCACCAACACCTAATTTTTGCACCCCGCACGATTTGTTTAATAAACGCTAATGCATCACGCAGGTATCATCGCATTTATTTCAAACCGTGCGCCAGGGAATCTGACTAGAACACGCTTCTCATTCCTCCTCCCGCGAAATCACGACTCTTTCCCCTCTTAATGAGTTGAGTGCTTTTTATTTTGCTTTTGTTCAGCGGGCTGCTAATTAAATTAAAATATGGAGATAACGGACAGAGAGTGGTAATTAAATTCGGGCTCCTTAAACTAAATCACACCAGCGACTATTTGCTGGAGGTACATTCAAGATTGAGTTAACACCGACTTCCTTAATTGTTTACGTAACAATTAAATTTTTCCCCATCACTGAACAGTAGCAATAAATCTTTTTGCAAAGCTATAAAGCCGTTTACATAGTCGCCGGAGTTAATGCTAGAGCATGATTGCTTTGCACAATACTTATTATGCATTTGTTACGGGTCGCAATCGCAAACGCAAGGAGATTGCAGGCTCTCATAATGAAAATAAAGCAGCCTTGGTATATTTTTTTTGCACATCTTTTCTCAAAATCTGACTGGTAAGGATTTATTTTAAGATATTGGCGAATTTGTACTGCGTTAAATCAATGTAGTCAGACATCTCAAGCGTTCAGCAGTCTTAATTTTGTTTTAAATTATGCTGTTTGACTCTTTTCATCATACATGTCTAATAAGTTTCATTAGAAAGCGTGATGTTTGACATTTTTAATACTCTAAAGTCAATAAAGGTTTATTAGTTCATTATTTAAGTGTCAAGTCTCAGCCTACGAGTGCTTTATTTTAAAAAGATCTTGTGGTTTTTGTGTATGTGTGTGTGTGTGTGTGTGTGTGTGTGTGTGGTTTCAAGGCTGAACTCTGCAATGGTAAGATGTGTAAAAGCTCAGTAATGAAAAACTCAATACCCCGAGCTGAACTCCTTTCTGAATTAATGACAACTATCGATTCACTCTCTCTTTTTTTTCTTCTTTTTTGGTTCATGTCTGACTCCCACTCGATATATTTTGTGGTTTTATTTTACAAGCGAACAAACAGTAATTTAGGGAAATTATGATTTGTTAGCGAGCAGGTGCTTCAACGTCAAAAACAGCACTGTCTGCGGTCGAATCTTTAACCTGTGGGTAAAATGCTGGAGGAAAATAAGTCCTGTGATTAAAATTGTGAGATGAATGATGAAAAATGTGAATCTTTTTACAAAACATTTTTTATGAATATACATCTTTATATCATACTAAGGTTATTAGAGTTTAGCACTTTTATTCACTTTTTTTTTTGTTATTTTTTTTTTATTGGCTAAAAAACTGAGTTTAGTTTAACAGTTTTTATTTTGATTTATTAATTTTGTTTATAGGTTTATTAATTATAGTATAGCTCAGTTTACATTAGCTTGTGTGCAAAGCTCTTAGTTTTAAAACATACAATATTTGTCTGAACAAAAACTGAACTAGGGCTGGACAATATATCACGTCAGCATCGATATTGCTATGTACACATCTGCAATAGTCACATCGTGGCATGTGCAATGTCCAGTCAGGATTTTAGTTGATCAAGTACAATAGTTTGTCATTGTAATATTATTGTACCCGCTGCAGCAAAGTTATTTGATTGTTACTCCAGAATAAGAGTATAGTTCCTAGAAAAAAACTAGATTCGTTTTATTTCCCATGATCATAGTACATGATGCAACTACAGAAGAATTAAGCTTTAAATAGGAAAATTATCTCTCTTTTTTAAGTTTTTGAGTGAGATGCTACTGGCCTAATCTAATTTAATGATCTATGCTAAGCTAAGCTAAGCACGCTCCCACCAGAATAGAGATTGGCTGAATGGATTAAAAAATGGTTAAACCCAATGGTTTAATTCTAGGTGACTCTAGGTAAAATGATTGTTTCTTGAACTTTAGGGTCTTTTAACAGTATAAATATGTAAATATAACTTAAATGGAGGATAGGAAATCATATATATCATCATGTATAACATCATCATATATAATATATAAACACACTAGTGTGTTATATATATATATATACATATGTATATATGTATATATTTGCAGTTCAACGGAGGATCTACCTTCTGCCACTTTTCCAAATGATTAACTAGAAGTCAAGTTATTATTTGTTGCTTTTACAACTGGGATCAACAACAAGACTTTTGTCAGGTAGTGTATATAAACACAAGCGCTAGTATATATCACTGTTACTAGATAGTAATAGAAGGCATGGTAATTAATAAACAAATTTTCTTATTCATAATGTACAGTATAACACAAACACTAGTATATATCAATGTCATTATAAATTTGTTAACAAATATTTTTTTCTTCATTCATTTTAATAAGTTTTAATCTCCTAAAACTCCTAATCTCCTTTTATTTATTTTTTATTTTTTTTCTCCAGGTTGAACGGTCACTGTCATCCACAGTCGGCATCGGCAGGGCATCAGATAAGCGTTCACATTCATAAAAACGAGGCTGATAATTCAAGCTGAAAGACATTTCTCGGCCATCAGGTAATTCTCTGATTATGGGCTCCAGATTTTTATCGCCCTTCAGCAGCTCCAAAAAAAAAAAAGAAAGTCATTTAAGACTTCGAGAGACAGAATTTAGGACTCCTTGTCGCTTTTATGGGATTTTTTAATATCGTGCCAAATGTCAGCCCCTTTTAGTCAAAGACAAACCGTTTTGGGAATGTAATGTCCTTTCCGACAAATCACCACAGGGGAAAAGCGAAACGGATGGTTATGGCTTCAAAAAGACGTCAAAGGAAAACTGTAAATACCAAACTAGACAGCGGCTAGATTCGCGAAACAAACTAATTAACTTTAACCAAACAGCTTAAAGGATTGTGAGCGGCCGGTCGGGTTAAAGACGGATCTGAAAGAGTCTGACCTTTCGCGGTAATGACTCCACACTTGAGTGTCGAGGGAGTGACAGGCTTCACGTCCGCACTTTTCCTCAGTCATGAATGAGAAATGGCAGGAGCTCGGCGAATGCTCGTCACCGCAGAGACTTACAGCATTCCTGCATGACCGCCATCAGCTCCTGTCAAGCTCAGAGGTGTGTGCGTTTACTGCGAATGTGTGTGTGGAAGTGTCATTTGATGGGTAAGGGTTCAGTGTGGGGCTTTTCTGTACAGAGATTAATAAACTTAGGTTAATAATAATGCTAAATGAGTAGTTCACTTCCAGAATGAGTTGATACCCTTGACTTACACTTCAACTTGATGGTTACCTTTGACTTCCTTCATTTTTCTTCGCTACTAGGTATGGGCCCATATAAGATTCTGATGGTTTGATAACCTTGGATAAAACATATCACAGTATTGTGATTACTTGTCTTATGTTCTTTTTAAATGTCTGGGTAGAAAACAACATTTATTTTTCCTTGTTTAACACATTGGGCTCTATTTTAATGATCTAGGCGCAAAGTCTAAAGCGCATGACACAAAAGCTTTAAGGGCATGTCCGAATCCTCTTTTGCTGTTTTGTTGACAGAAAAATACGGTATGTGTCCCGGCGGATGGTCTAAAAGGGTTGTGCCTTTTCCCATGGAGCTAGTGATTTTTAGATTTATGTAGAAAATAATAATTTTTGTATCATTTTAATCCTTTATTTTATTTTTCATATGTAGAAAATAAAAATTTTTGTATCATTTTAATCCTTTATTTTATTTTTCATATGTAAATATATTAGTGAATTGCTGTACATTGTGTGTGTATTAAGCAATGTGTAAGCGTTTAGACCCACATAGGTGCATAACTACCACGCTCTGACATAGTTGGTCAATGGTGCAGTCTATTTCAGTTCCTCAAAATAGCAACGCACAAACAATGCGCCTTACCACACCTCCTTTTTAGACCAGCACGCTCATGAGTCCATAAAGTGGTGCAACAGGGTTGGGGAAACACTGCTTTAATATATCCCTAAGGTTATATGTGTGCATTTTGCTGATTTTAGTATAATAAAATCTGCTAATGTAATTTATGGGAAAATCAAATTAACAGTTTTGTTTTATTCTGTGAACTACTAATGCTATTTTCTAGAAATCCAGAATAAAAAAAGTACTTTAAAGCCTTGTCTAACTCCAAAAGCCTGTTTCTCTACATGTTTATATTCATTTTTAGTCGACATATGAGACAAAAAAAACAAATTTTATTCGTTTTTTTTTTTTTAATAAATCATTATTTTGTTGCGGCTGGAAGGGCATCCGCTGCGTAAAAGAAATGCTGGATAAGTTGGCGGATCATTCCGCTGTGGCGACCCCGGATTAATAAGGGGACTAAGCCGACAAGAAAATGAATGAATGAAATCATTATTTGTTTTGTTTAAAGTTCTACTTACAGTTCATCAAACAGTTTGCTCAAATCTGGGGGAAGTGGTCCCTAAAAACATATAATAATATGTTGTGATGTGATATATTATGTTGGATGTGTTTGTCTGCCTGTGTACCATGTATTCATTGCGTTGTGGAGGGACAAATGTTTCCACAATTTTAATACAACACAATTCATTTAGACTTTGGGCACATTTTTGGTCACAGTGAGGAAAACCAAATGTACCCCTGTATACATTTCTGGAGAGCACAAATTATATCGACAAAGCTACGCATGGCTGCATTTTGTTATAAGAGCGAACACGACAGGGCAGTATGAGTGCACTGATGGCTTCTGTTTTTTGGGTTTTTTTTGGCTACCAGCTGACTGCTTATCTTTATGTGGATGGCTCGCAATGTACGTGAGCAGACTTGAGATGCGGAGAACGATTCCAGAAAGGAGGTAAAACTAAAACAAAAGGCAAAAAATTTAATAAATAAGTAAGTAAATAACAGTAAATAACAGGGTGAGAAGGTGGTAAGATTTGAAAACTGGTAAAAACCAGTTGAGGGCTTTCTTTTTCTGAATTGGTTTTGAAAACACTGTTGTTGGTTTTTTTTGGCTATTAGCTGACTGCTTATCTCTGTGGACGGCTCGCCATGTACGTCGGCAGACTTGAGTGCCAGAAAGAAGTCGACCGTGACGACAGGGTTTGAGTCTGGTGGAGAACGATTCCAGAAAGCAGGTAAAACAAAATAAATAAGTAAGTAAATAAAAGTAAATAACAGGGTAAGATTTGAAAACATGGTAAAAATCAGACGAGGTCTTTTCTTTTTCTGAATTGCTTTTGAAAACACTGTTGGTTGGGTTGGAGGATAGAATAAGATTTACAGTCTGTACTGTAAAAAACAACAACTTAACACTTATAGCAAGTCCTCATAAAGTTAGCTCCAGAAGTGTGTGGGTGTGCATGGGTTTTAAAAACTTTGACTTTTACATTTTGCTAATTTTTTTTAGCTGTATTATGCCTCAAAAAGTGTCTGCCTCTAAAAGATGATATTAAATAAATATGCATCTGGTGTTTAATCTCATAAAAGCCAACAATCTTCTCACTGCGTGAGGGGCAATGCTTTAAAAACAATTCATAAACATTTACATTCTGCCTGAAATTGCCTTTCTTGGGCTTTTTATCACAACTAAATCATGGCTCCATCTGCTAGATAAAGCATTCGCAATTAGTCATATTTGCAGCAGACAGAGCAGATACATCTCTGTTAAAGTGCTGCTGTCAGTGATCATCGCCGAAATCAAGGAAGTTAAGCAAACATCCCCAATATTTCTCATTACGCAAACCCGCTGAAACATGATTCCACCGATTGTCCCCGTGGCTCAGCTAATGTGATTATATTTGAGTTACACAGCCATCTCTGCTTGCTTAAAGACCTGTCATGCGGACGGAACAAAGATGGAGTGATATGTTTGTTTTCGGAGAAGCTCTGCATGCTGGAATATGCGTTTGAAAATGACTCGCTTTCTTATTATTTAGACGGTTGAAATGCATTCTGGGTATCACCGTTCATGTAGCGTGTAATATAGCTGTTTGTAAAAATAAAAGTTCTGTAAATTTCTTCTGTATGGAGAAAAAAAAGTAGGTTGAATTCCAGTCTCTTGTAGTTCATTCATTCATTCATTCATTCATTTTCTACCACTTCTCCGGCTGGGTCATGAGGCAGCAGTCTCAGGAGGGAATCCCAGACTTCCCTCTCCTCAGACACTTCCTCCAGCTCTTCCAGGGGAATCCCGAGGCATACCCAGGGTAGCTGAGAGACATGGTCCCTCCAGCGTGTCCTGGGTCTTTTCCTAGGTAGGCGTCCAGGGGGCATCCGAAACAGATGCCTGAGCCACTTCACCTGGCTTCTCTTAATGTGGAGGAGGAGAGGCTCTACTCCGAGCTCCTTTCTGGGTGCCAGATCTCTTCAACCTATTTATAAGGGTGCGCCCTGCCACCTTGCAAAGGAAACTTATTTTAGCCGCTTGTATCTGAATATTTTGTCCTTTTGGTCCTTTTTGAACGTAGAATTTTTATCAGATCGGTGCAGTGACAGCAGTAATGCAGTCGATGTAGCGATCCATTGTGGTAAAGAAGAAGCTGAGCGAAAGGCAAAGCTCTTGATTTACTGGTCAATCTATGCTTCTACTCTTGTAGTTTGTAACGAAAATTAGCATAATGCATATGGCCTTCGTTAGCCACCTGAACAAAGTCTTGCGTTGACTCTCAAACACTGTACGTGCATCTTAGGCTGGAAGAATTTAGTTCGTATCTTCAACATGGAAGAAGATGCTTTTGTTGCACTGTTGACCCAATACTCCTATATTTATTTGTTTTTTGGAAATATGCTAAATTTTCAACTCCCCAATACAGTTGAATTTCACCATTTTTAACCTATTTAGCCACTCTTATACAATCGTATATTTTATGTGTCAGTTGAATACCTAAAGAAATAGTAACCCCACACTTAACTGATAGTAAGGGATTTAAGTGATCCACAATAAGTGATACTAAGCACCACTTCTGGTGGAAGCGTTGGAATATATGTTTGTATGTTTTTTTTTTAAATGATGTAAATATATTTATGATTGTATGCGATTATGCAGAATGAAATGAAGGAAATAATAATCTCTGAGTTTGGCGCGAGCACTTGTAGTTAAGCTTAGCTTAGCATAAAGCATTGAATGGGATTAGACTATTAGCATTCAGGCCAAAAAAAAAAGTTATTAAAATAATAAAAATAATAATTAAAACAAATTTCCTATTTAAAGCCTTAGTAGCAGAACAATTCCTTGATTACGATGCTGGAATTAAAGTATAGTAACCTGGCAACTTTTAATTTTTCGTCAGCTTTAGTACATAACATAACTACAGAATAGCCAAGCTTAATGTATAGGAAATTTATTAAGACTTGCCGTTCCTTTTCGCGCTTACCAGCTGACCGCTTACATCCATATGGACGACTTTCCTGCTGTTACCAGTTTATCCAGTAGCTTGCCATGTACGTTGGCAGACTTGAAACAGAGAGGGGTTGATGACGATGACCGGATTCAAGTGCGGAGAAAAACGGTTCCTGAAAGCATGTAAGACAAAAACAGAAGCCAAAAAATTTAAATAAACAAGTGAATAACAGGGTGAGAATGTGGTAAAATCTGAAAACATGGTAAAAATCAGGTATCTTTTCTTTTTTTGGATTGTTTTTTAAGACTATCGGTTGGGTTTAGACAAGTGAGTGTGCGGTAGGTCAATCGGTGTTTTTGAAAACACTATTGATTGGGTTTAGGAAAGGAGGAGGGTGGGCCAGTTGATCGGTCAGTCAGTCAGTCAGTCAACAGCGGTCTCTGATGAATTTACACGAGAACAGCAGTCATGAATGGCACTTGCGAGAAAAATTTGAGATCTCAAAAAGATTCACAGTGGGCTCTGGCAGATTCGTGAAAACAAAATATGCAAAAAAAACATACCTCCTGGGACGTATTTGGTGCTCTCCAGACATGTATATAGTGATTAAAATCTTCAGAATTAGCCTGGGTTGCTTTTTCATGTAAACAAAAGATAGCCCCAAATAGCCCCCCCAAAAACTTCATACTCTCAAAGTCATACTTTGATCATTTCTCATCCTCAATCAGACACTGCTATTTAAAAAATCAGCTGTTAAATGTACGCTATCGCTTAAGAAATGCCTCTATTGGCTTGACTTTCCAGCAGACCCCACAGAAACCTCGATCAATAGGGTTTTAATTGCAATCCGATGTGTTTGTCTTTCCATCTACACAGTCAACAGGACATTATTCATCACTGCTTCTCCAAAGATTGGTCTCCATCGTTCACTATCGGCAGATCGGCTTCCAGTGTTTGTCCTTCCATTGAACTTCAGTCCACCGGAGCCTGTGATAATGACACAAGACCATTGCGAGACCCCGTTTCTATTTCCTTTCACATTTTATCGCCACACACCACAGCGTTTCACCGACATTAGAGGCCCAATGTCTCTTTCAGTGCTCATTTTGTGTCCATAATCTCTGAAATGATTCGTTTTATCGTTTCTAGCATAAAAGTATTTTTTTTTTCTTGTAAAAAAAGTCTTTTCATATCTGTGCAGATTTTACTAGTCAGTCTTTGTTGTAAAACACGCAGACTGTCCTCTTGTAAAGCTAAACAAGCTGATAAATACTGGAGATAAAGGCTACGATTCAAACTTGTTAGCATCCAATTATGTTGTTTATTCAGTGTTTTGTATTACAGATGGTTGTTCGGAATTGAGTGTATCCTTGTATTTGCTCACACATCTGTTTGTGAATGGGTGATTCCTCACTAGGGGGACGTTTTCTGTCGTCTACTGTTCACTTTGTCCTGTTTTTGAGTATAACATTTTTGTATACCTTTTTGTATCCTGAAGTTTGTCTGATTTAGAGTTTGTAACTTTCCTTCTATAGTAAGGCACAATCCTAATTCTATTTTTTTTTCCTCTACCCCTTCAAATTTTACCTTTAAGAAATAGGACAGCACTACAACACCTGAACACATCATCATATGTCATCGCAATCTTTTTCTTCATATGAGATCCACAATAGTGACTACTGTAGTTATTCCAGTTGCAATATTTTTTGGTTATAATCTTCAGGAAATCACCACAAGGCAACGACATCATATAATTATAATGATATAATGTGGCAATAAGCTCGTAACTGTATTGTGCATTTACACTGTGGCCATATTTATCCATGTAAACACATGAAAACAACATTAACATTATAGCAGACCCTGTAAAAAGCTAATTCCCAGCCACAAGACTTTTCTGACAGGCTATTCAAGTGTCATTGAGTGACAGGTGTGAAATTATGTTATGGGACTGCAATACAGGAGTTATTATTATGGATTATAGATGGCAAAATTTAGCTGTTTTTATGTGAGCATGACGGTAAAACATGAACGCTGTTATGGATTTTCGTACTACTTGGTTTTAAGTGTGGTCCAAGGGAAACACGTCGTTAAGTTCATCAAACAGTTTACAAGACTCAGGCCAGATTTATGTGTGTGCTGTGTATATAGTCCTTGAGTCAGTCCATGAATAGCTTGAGCTGTTGTGTGGCTTCAATCAGCGGGAAACAGAAACCGGTGTGTGTGAGGTGTATGGTGGGAGTTGCGGTTCTTTAGTGTGGCATGTGTGTAGTTCTCCAGCGATCCGCAAGGATTAGATTACTGGAGATTGTGACAATGGCTATATATAATATGATATTTTCAATATATTTAATAATTTTAGAATTTATATATTCTAAAATGGGCGCCACGGTGGCCGAGTGGTTAGCACGTTCGCCTCACAGCAAGAAGGTGGCTGGTTCGATCCCCGGCTGGGCCAGTTGGCATTTCTGTGTGGAGTTTGCATGTTCTCCCCGTGGTTGCGTGGGTTTCCTCCGGGTGCTCCGGTTTCCCCCACAGTCCAAAGACATGCGGTACAGGTGAATTGGGTAAGCTAAATTGTCCGTAGTGTATGAGTGTGAATGAGAATGTATGGATGTGTTTCCCAGAGATGGGTTGTGGCTGGAAGGGCATCCGCTGCGTAAAACAAATGCTGGATAAGTTGGCGGTTCAATCCGCTGTGGCGACCCCGGATTAATAAAGGGACTAAGCCGAAAAGAAAATGAATGAAGGAATGAATATTCTAAAATGTATAAAAATATGATTATTTTATTACTATTATTGTTATCATTATTATTACTATTGTTGTTGTTGTTGTTGTTGTTGTTATTATTATTACTATTATGTATATTTCTAGTCTTTACTTTTATTAATTATTATTTTTGAAATAATAATTTGTTTGTTATAACTATTAAAATATGACTTAAATAGATATCATAGATATCATATCTATCATACATAGATATCATAAGTTTCATTTATATTCATTATAAAACTATTTCTAATTAATATTAATGAACTTCTGGTTATCAACATTTTAGCTAATTTATTAATAATAAATTATTAGTTTATTAAGAGTCTAATATATATTTTTAAATAAAATGTATTACCTAAAATATTATTAACTTGTTATCAATTTATAAGATATCATACGAATATTAATATTCATTCATTTTCTTTTCGCTTAGTCCCTTCATTCATCAGGGGTCACTACAGCGGAATGAACCGCCAACTTATCCAGCATGTGTTTTTCGCAGCGGATGCCCTTCCAGCTGCAACCCATCACTGGGAAATTATGAATATTCATTCATTCATTCATTTTCTTTTCGGCTTAGTCCCTTTATTAATCCGGGGTCGCCACAGCGGATTGAACCGCCAACTTATCCAGCATTTGTTTTACGCAGCGGATGCCCTTCCAGCCGCAACCCATCTCTGGGAAAATTATGAATATTCATTAGATATAATTCTATGTCAATAATATAAACGTAAGTATTACTAAGTAGCTAAAGATTAGGTGTTGAACATTTTACAAAATTGTTCCAACCTGGTTATGAAACAGTGAGTGTACATACTAACCTTTACATCATGCTTCAATGGAGTCACTTCAAGAAGTCGAAAGTTTTCCTAATTAAAGATCCACCCATATACGTACTTTATCATAATGTTCATAAACACAGCCGTTTGTGCTCAACAGACCAAGTTCACTCATCTTTTTAGACCTTCCTTAAAACGAAGGCTCTGTCGCTCGCTCCCCATAATTAGCCATTAACACGAGAAGGCAGTTCGCAACTAAACCCCGAGTTATAGCTCCCATTTGTACAGCGAGGCACTCGAGGTGATTAGTATTCACTTTGTTTCTTCTGACACGTGAGCGCTGAACCTAGGCTTTATTTCCTTGATTCCTATTCACTTTTGGCACTCGTTTCCCTGCCCCAGATTTGTGCCATAATAAATTCCCTCTCAACCCCCAATATCACAAGTTTCGCTCCCTCTGCGCTATTAATTAGTTTCTTTTAATGTTCCAGAGCCTCCATTTGTCTCTATTTTGCCACCCGGCTCTCAAATAACATTAGGTCTAAAAGTGAGGATTATAAATTACACAAAGGCCAGTGGAAAATGAAATATCTGCATAGACTTCAGTGGACATTTTAGCGTGCGTGTGTGTGTGTGTGTGTGTGTGTGGTCGGTAACCAAAGCTTGAATGGTAAAACAGTATTGATCACCACATTCCCTCCAAAGGCTACAGAACAAATAGCTTCAGATGGGGGAATATGTCACAAGTAATCACTTTGCCATTAGAGGTTTTATTGCCAGGACGTTGATCATCAGCATTTATAATGAGCTAATTAATTCTGCTCCTTAATCACGGGCAAATTAGAAAGTAGCAATTGATGGTTTTATTGAGCAATGCGTCTTGCTTCGACAACGACTTCAGATTTTTGCATATTGTTTCAATACAGCGGCAAATTACTCGTAACAAATATGGCAACGTTGGCTGGTTGGGGAGAAAAACATGCGAGCTGTTAATGGAAAGAGCTTTTTTTTGTTGTTGTCGTGTCCCGCCAGATGTTTTAATTGAGACTGCGCATTAGTAATTGGGTGTGTACGATTTTTATTAATCCTGTAGAGGTAATTTCACACGAATTCTCAATGTTGACTGGATTTGCATTCATGAAGATGGCGTAGCGCAACACGGAATTCATCACTTCTCTGACAAACGCGACAAGAACTACAAAGACATTGTCAGAGGGATAATTTATTAGTGTCATTAGCAGATTTTTCAGCAGCCGATGCTCATTTGATGGATAGGATTTGAAAATGTACAATAATTACATGCTGTCACATGATCCTTCTATGGTAATTAAATTTATTGCTAAAGATTCAATGTAATGTGGAGAGCACACTCTTATTTAAATATACACATGTATGAATTAGCATATTGCAGTATGCATGTTTCTAGCATGAACTAGTATGTTGGTAATGGATTTCTAGCGTTTTAACATGCTGCTAGCATGGTTAGTATTGTTAGTATTAGCATGTTGATGAATTTGCACGTCTGTAAGATGTTGCAGGTTGGAATTATCTGCTAAAATGAATTAGAAAGTACTAGACTTGGCATGCTACTAGCATGGTTACCATTGTAAGCAAGTTGCTAGCATGAATAAGTTTGTTGGTCATCTTTCTACCATGATTTAGCATGCTGTTAGCATCAACTAACAAATTGCGGGCATGCTAATAGCATGGTTAGCACTTTATTATTATTTGTGCTCTGTTTATGTTTTTAATATTACAAACTAAACCAATTAGAAGTATAATGTTGAGGAATTAGCTTGTCTGTGAGATGGTTAGCATGGTTAGCTTATTGTCAGCACATTACTATGAATTAATATGTTGTTATGTGGTAATTATATAACAAAACCAATTAGAATTAAGATGATGATTAATTAGCATGTCTGTAAGATGTTGCAGGTATGAATTATTTTGCCAAAATGGATTACCATGTTACTAGACTTGGCATCCTGCTAGCATGGTTAGCATATTGTAAGCAAGTTGCTGGCATGAATTAGGATGTTGATTGTGTGTTTCTAGAACTTTTAAGATGCTGCTAGCATCAACTGACATGTTGCTGGAATGTTAATAGCAGAATTAGCACATGTTGATTAATTAGCATGTCTATAAGATGTTGCAGGTATAAATTATTTTGCTAAAACAAATTACAGTGTTACTAGACTTGACACCCTGCTATCATGGTTAGCATATCGTAAGCAGGTTGCTACAAGCAGGAATTAGTATATTAGTAGTGTGTTTCTAGCATGTTTTAACATGCTGATAGCATCAACTGACATATTAATGTCATGTTAATAGCATGCTAATTATGCTATTAACATGCCAGATATGAGTTCCATTGCTAAATTGAATTAGCATGTTACTGGACTTGGCTTGCTGCTTACATGTTTAACATATTTTTAGCAAGTTGCTAGCATGCGTTAGTATTGTGTTTCGACCATGTTTTAGTATGCTGCTAGCATCAAACGACATTGCATGTTATGTTGTGTTTATGTTGTTAATATTACAACCAACATTAAAAACCAATTAGAATTAACATGCTGATGAATAAGCATGTCTGTAAGATGTTGATAGTTTGATTTAATTTGCTAAATTTAATTATCATGCTGCTTGGTTAGCATACTGCAAGCAAGTTGGTAGCGTGAATGTAAAAATGCTAGCATGAATGTTGGTTATTAAGCATGTTTTAAGATGCAGAACATCAATTTCTAGCGCAATGAGCATATTATCATTATTTGTGTTGTGTTTATGTTGCTTATATTATAAACCAAATAGAATGAACATGTCTGCAATACGTTATGAAATTGATTTATAAAATAAATTAGCATGTTGCTAGCATGATTTGGTATGTTGTTAGCTTGTGCTAGTATGTTGTTAGTATGAAATAGCATTTTGATCAATGTAAATAATATAAGTTAGCATGCATTATATAATATTTTACTAACAGTATGACCAATGTTACAATGTGTGGGCAAAATGTTTAATCACAAGAACCTTACAGGGTTCATTCTGGAAACTGTTGGTCATTGCAAGGACAAAACAACAATTGTACAGTAAAGCAAATATAGCGAGCATTAAGAACTACCGGGCTCTGAGTGCTTCCACAGAGCATCGGTCATTGTCACCTCAGTCTGACTCCATATGTTTCAGTGGAAACTCCTCAATGTTTCGCTAGTGATAAATTAGCTGCTCAGAGAGAGATGCACAGATTGCTTTGTCGGTTTTCTTGGTACTGAAATGGAAAATATCAAATGTTTTCTTTCTCAGGTAGGGACTGAAAAATGGGTTGATGCAAAAAAAAATGTTTTAGTGACAACTTGATAAATTAGATTTAAGAAATAAAGCAACGTTGTTGCAGTGTGGTTTTTGAAAGTAAACAGTTTAAATAATGACCTATTAAACAGTTTATTTTTAACTTTTGTGGTAATATTTACTGTAACAATTTCATTTTAACTTATTTAAATTAGATAATCGGGTGCCACGGTGGCATAGTGAGTAGCACGTTCGCCTCACAGCAAGAAGGTCGCTGGTTCGATCCCCGGCTAGGCCAGTTGGCATTTCTGTGTGGAGTTTGCATGTTCTCCTCGTGGTCGCGTGGGTTTCCTCCGGGTGCTCCGGTTTCCCCCACAGTCCAAAGACATGCGGTACAGGTGAATTGGGTAAGCTAAATTGTCCGTAGTGTATGTGTGTGAATGAGAATGTATGAATGTGTTTCCCAGAGATGGGTTGTGGCTGGAAGGGCATCCGCTGCGTAAAACAAATGCTGGATAAGTTGGCGGTTCAATCCGCTGTGGCGACCCCGGATTAATAAAGGGACTAAGCCGAAAAGAAAATGAATGAATGAATGAATTAGATAATCAAGAATACTAATTATTATTTTTTATTATTTTTTTCCAATGTTTCTATGCTCCCTGTGTGTGTTTATCATGTAATCCCTTTGTTCTGTTTCTTATCGTTTCCTGATGTTTATTAGTTTCACTTGTATTTCTGCCCTGTTTGGTATCAGTTTAATTATGTCCTGTGTATTTATATCCCTGTGTTTAGTTAGTTCCTGGTCTGGTCTTATACGTCATTCCTGTGAAGTTCTTCTGTGATTCCTGCGTGTATATGTCCAGTGCCTGTAGTGAGTGTCTTCGTTAATAATTACTTGTTTTGATAACTGCATCTCTATAGTAGAGAGTCAAGACGTGACAATATTATTGCAGAATTTTATTTAATTATTTTTTTTTTTTACAAAAATGCATATATTTTATGTTTCTGTTGATTTTTATTTATTTTTTGTCCTGTTTATAAATTTTTATTTACTATTTTACTCAACATTTAAATTTTGAAGTACTAATTTTCAGACCGTGATCTTAATATATAATAAGTAATAAAAACTTACACAGTCATTCAGTAATTGTCCTTTAGCTTAGTCCCTTTATTTTTTTTTTAGGGGTCGCCACAGCGGAATAAACCATCAAATTATCCAGCATGTTTTACACAGCAGATGATCTTCCAGCTGCAACCTAGTACTGGGAAACATCCATACATGCTCATTCACATTCACTGGCCAATTTAGTTTATTCAATTCACCTATATCCTGTGCTTAATTTGTGAATTGCGAGGTCCCGGAACAGATCGGGGTAACGGATTCGGCATGTTACCCGAGGATGGAGAGGTGTCACGCACGAAAGTGGGGAGGGATTGTAAGGGGTGGGGAGGGGTTGTCACACACTGTATGGCGGAGGGATGTCGTGGCTAAAGTGAGGAGTGTTGGAGAATGAGGAATAGTGGAAGAAAGTGAAAGTGAACAGCTGACTGGGGAGGAGGGCGGTTGAGGAGGGGGATCGGTAAAATGAGGTGCTGTAGGTTCTAACACAAATTAAGGCCTGCCTGTATCGCATGTCTTTGGACCGTGGGGGAAACTGAAGGAAACCCATGCCAACACGGGGAGAACATGCAAACTCCACACACAAATGCCAACTGACCCAGCCGGATATATATAAAAATTTACATATTGTGTTATATTTAATATTTGATTTGCTGTTTTACTTTTCTATAGATTATTACCAGTATTTTATTCTTACTGTTTTTTTAAAAAGTGTCTACCTGCTGTGCTAATTCCCTCTGCTTTGCAAACATAAGGCAGCTCCTCCAGGTGTCCAGCTCTGAATGTCATTTCACTAACCATAAACTGACATCTGGCTGTAATGTATCCTAGAATCACTGAGCGCCAGAGAACAGCGAGTTCAGATCTCCTCTGTGGTTAAATGCTGTACTGTACATAAAGTCAAGCCAGTGACAGTTTTTTTTTTTTTTTGCATCAAGCCAGGAACTTTGGTGTCTTTCTCAGCAGCGGCGCATTAGAAGTTCTGACATGTGCTGACTCTGGCACGGCGCTATCGATTCGCTGAGCAACAGAATTGAGTCTTAGACGCAGGCCTCAGGGGAGCCTGGCAAAGTAATCCTGGAAAACTGGGTTTCTGTGAAAATCGAATCATTTGCATATTGAATTGGGTAATGAGTTTTCGGAGGCGTCTTCGTCCTCTAAATGACAGGAGTCCTGTGAAGGGGCTCGAGGAGAAGCCCCGGCCTGTTAATCCACTAATGTAATGATCCCCATGTCACCTCCAGCATCGCTGGGTCAAGTCAACATCCATTCCTGTAATACAGAACTATTGATGCCTGCAAGCCTTTTCAATCAATTATTGCTATTTTTGATTGAGTATTGAGTAGCGATGTAGGTGAAAAGCTTCAATGGGCAATTTGTTGCCGTTGAAAGACAGACTTGAGGTAAAATGCATCTTTTATTAAAATTGTATACGAAAAGTAACATTTAAGCAATGATCTTGGTAGATTATGGTAGACACTGAGAGATTGTAATCTACTGTTTTTCATAGATTCTGCTTTGATTGAAGGGTTTATAGGGATGAGCTTCATTGATTTCATTATGGTGCATTGAGTTTGATTTTGTGACAGCTATACTTTTTCCCAATCACAGAAATAAAGGTTCCACAAGGAGTTTTCCCAGTAGCTGTGTTTCCATCTGCCTATTTTTATGCACATTTTGGAATATTGCATGGAATAGGGCTGAGCGATTTGGCCTAAAATCAAAATCTCGATTAATTGAACATTTTAACTCGATTACAATTAATGAACGATTATTTTATTTATGTGTTTTTTTATTTTTTTATTTGCCTTTATAGTTCACTGACAAGTTTTGTACAGTATACATGCTCACATATTACAAATGATTGCTTGATTTTAAAATAATTGAAGGAAACACACACTATCTACTATCTGTGAATATTTATTGAACATCAATGTTGAACAACTGAAATTAAAACACACATTGCTTAAAATCAACAGTCAAAATGAATTGTTTTCTGTGAAATAAGCTAGAAAATAGAACATTGTGTGAGAAAATATGCAGTATCTCTTCTAAATAAAATCACTCTTGTATATCCTGTAAATAATATTTTAAACCGTGTATTTCTTGCATCTTCTGTAAACAAATATTTTAATGTAATTAATAATTTAATGTAATAGAAAAAATGCCGTCTCAAGGTACAGTACTTGCCTTGCTCATTTAGAGGTGGGAACTATTGTTTTGGTTATTCTAAAATCCCTTAGCCAATAGCTGTCATCAAAGTGGTTCAGTATTATTATTGCCTCCCAAAGATCTCCAAAAAACATGGCATGTTCATTGTGTTTCTTCTGAGGTGCAAGTACTGTATTAAACACTACCTGAAATAAGTCTTGTCATCGATCCCAGTTGTAAGAGCAACAAGTAATAACTTGACTTCCAGTTGATCATTTGTAAAGTGGCAGCACGTACAATTTTCAGATGAATCATCTGTTGAACTGTATCCCAATATTCACAAATACTGCAGAAGACCTACTGGAAATCACATGAACCCAAGTTTCTCACAGAAATCAGTCGTGTTTGGTGATGGAAAAATGATGGTGTTACATTTAGTATGGGGGCATGTGAGAGATATCTGCAGAGTGGATGGCAACATCAACAGTCTGGGGTATCAAGACATTTGTGCTGCCCATTTTATTACAAAGCACAGGAGAGGGCAGGTTCTTCAGCAGTATAGCGCTACTCTTCATACTTCAACCTCCACATCAAAGTTCTTGAAAGCAAAGAAGGTCAAGGTGCTCCAGGAGGCCAGCCTAGTCACCAGACATGAACATAATGGAGCATGTCGGGTAAGGTGGAGGAGGCATTGAAGATGAATCCTAAAAATCTTGATGAACTCTGGGTGTCATTTCGTTGCCATTCCAGATGACTTTATTAATAAGTTATTTGAGTCTTTGCAGAGATGGATGCAGTCCTCCAAGATCATGGGAGTCATACACAATATTAACTTTTTTTTCCACTGCACCATGACTTTATGTTCTATACTATAGATTATTTCTGTTAAGTGACAAGACTTTTGCCAAAGCAAAGTCAGACCTTACTGTCCTAATTAAATCATTAAAAATCAAGGCATGATCATATATAATTTTGGTAAAATTAGTGTAATCTAGAGGGTTTTGTCTTTCATATAAGCCACTTCTGATACCAAATGATCGACTAGAAGTCATTTTTTGTTGTTCCTAAATCTTGGATATGTGCAAGACATTTGTCAGGTAGTGTATGCGAAAAAGACCCACACTGGCTTCTCTTGAGTCCATTTTTCTTTTTGATATTTGGCACCAGTTTATCATGAAGTGATGACTTTGTCCTGTTTGACTTATTGGATGGAAATGGTGCATAATGGCCAAATGTTTTATGCAGTTTTGCAGATGAGCATCCTAGCATGGAAACATAACTAGTGATGCTATAAAAGAACCATTGTGGTTCCCTGGAGAACCTTTTAATGAACAGTTTAGCAAGAAACTTTACCAAATAACGATGGTTCTTTAAAGATTTGTCTATTAATTAACAGAAAATGGTTCTTCTATGGCAATATGGTTGCCTAAGGTTCCATTGTTCCATGAAGCATCTATAAAAAGCACCTATAAAACCCATCTATTGCACAAAAGTACTAAGATCGGGAGAAATACAAACTGGTTCTTCTATAGCATTGTTACAGTATCCCCTTTAGAGCATTTAAGTTGATATACACTCTTATAAAGTTTCCAGAAAATGATTTTTCCAATAATGCCATAGAAGATTTTTTTTTCTAGGAATAAAACTGTTCAGTGGAACTTTCTTCATGGAACTGTTGGTGCAAATAGTTTTAAGAGTACTGCAAAATGCTTCCACGTCACATCCCACAGAAGCTTGAAGTTGGTCGCTTGTGAAACTGGGTTGGCTAGATCACAAGTACAAAAAAAAGGTCACGTTTTGTGACATGTTCTGTTTTGGTTTATTTAGTATTTATGTTTCAGTTAAGCCACACTAGGTTTTGTTTGGAAGCAAAACAATACCCAGTTTTTACCCCATACTATAATAAAAGTGTCACAGTAGAGTTTGCTATAATCTTACCAAACCTGCCAAGACCAAACACAGTTGTCAATATTGCCCAATATTTCTGTATCACTGTATATTTGAACAGATTAATCCATCCTTGGTGAGAAAAAGAAACTTCTTTCCAAGTAATAAATTCAATAAAATCTAAGTAAAATACTTTTTTTTTTTCTCGGCTACATGTTTAGAAATGTCTAAGGTTTTTGACTTCAGAATTGATCAGAAGTGGCACTTGGTCTGGGAGGTTTGAGGTGGCTCCAAATGAAGCATTTATAAATGTACTCTCTGCTATATTTGTAGTGTGATGAAATGTCACTGAACAGAATCTCTGATGTCTTCAGCAGGAGAACCACACTGTATGAAAAGTCAGATTTTCTGAAAAAGGTATGAATGCTCTCACTTTTCACACAAAGATCGACTTTGAATAGATTTGATGCCTGCAGCCTTCGAGGGTCAGTTCATATTTCTCCATATAAGAAAATCTATGGGAAAGCATACAGCAATATAGTGTAAAGCTTTTGTCCATTTGTCTTCTTCTATCGCCTGATATAGAATAAAATGATGCGGTGAAAGGAATGGATCGTCTATTAAATCTAAAGAAAGTAAAAAAAAAAAAAAACAGGTGAAAGAATCAAAGCAAATTGCCCTTTGAAGCTTTGTGTTGGAAACAGATTTTCCCCAGCTTGTCAAAGATGACTTTCCCACGTCCGACACAGGGCCGTGACCCCCCACTGCAGTGTTTTGAAAGAGTTGTTATTTCCGACGTTACAAGTGGCAGAGACTGTCACTGTGATCGATGCCACCCTCTGACCAGATTGTGTGCTCAATGTCCACAGGGCCCTCCTGCTGAGCCCAAAGACCTGTGCGCTGGTGTCGCCCCCACCTCCAGTGCTTGACATTTTTATCCTCATCCTTTCTGAATATGCCTTTTTTATGCTGCATACTCTTATAGTGGATTATGCAATTGCACTCACTCACTCACTCACTCACTCACTATCTTTCACCTTGGTCCTGAATAATCAGGGGTCGCCATAGCAGAATGAACTATCAATTACTCTGACATGTTTTATGTGGGGGATGCCCTTCCAGCTGCAATCCAGCACTGGGAAACACCCATATGCTCTTTTAATTAATCACAAATTCATGCACTCATTTTTGTCGCTAGTTTGGGGAGAAGGGGGACAGAGTGCATAGGTCCCTAGGAATTTAGGGGTCCTGCGATTGGAAGGGGAGGTGTCCATGTACTCCCCCAAAAAACGGCCTTATTCACTTTTGATGATCACTCCCCCATTGCTCCAGTGTCCAGATCTTCACTCATGACTACAGGGGCTCTTTAAAAAAATTTAATGCATAGCACCTAAAAAGGCTGGCGCCATATACCGCATGTCTTGGGGGTCTGTGTGGGAAACTGAAGGACCTGGAGAAACCCAGGCAAAAACACTGCATTGTTACTTACCAATTAAGCTTTAAATAGTCTAGCTCCTGTTCATCTAACCAACCTTCTTTCTTGCTACAATCCAACCAGCTGTTTAAGACCCCAAAACGAATGGCTTCTTGTAGTACCCAGAAAAGCAAAGTCCACTAAAGGAGGTCGAGCCTTTTCATACATGGCTCCTAAACTCTGGAATAGCCTTACTAATAACGTCCAAGGCTTAGACAAACTCTCTCAAATCAAAACAAGATTAAAGACCTATATACGTGTCTATTAGGGATGCAACGGTTCTCAGTAAAAAATCGTATTACCCGTTGTCCTCTTACTGTTCGGTGTGCCCTGTGACCTGCTGTTCAGAATATGCATTATTACTTTGAGTGTACTACATTCCGAGATGTTGTTTATGTTCACACTGCTACACTACACACCAACTAAAGTTTAAAATGCGATATCATAGTGGAGCACCCCTTTAAGTTTCATTCACTACGATAGTGCTCTCTGCAATCATAATAAAACCATAAATAAATCATAAATACAAATGTGTTGTTGCCTTGGTAATGCAGGAATAATGTAAACAGAAGTAATCAATACTTTAAAAGTGATCAGTTATTAAGATTTGTTGACATAATTATTATCTACATAATTGTTTGAGACTGTTGAGTCGAGATGTAAAATAAGGGGAAAAAGGGGAAATTTAAGCTTTTTCTCTTTATTTTCTTAAGCAATTTATTTTAACATACGATTTACAAAAATGCCCTACTTTTATTTAATTAATGCAAAAACATGCAAATCTACAGTCATATGTGTGAAAATGTTGCATTGTCAGGTGTTTGTTAACCAATAAATGTTTATTGTCCTTTGATTTGTTCTGTAGGCTTTTTTTTCCTAAGCATATCACAAACTGTACCGAAAACCGTGACGCTAAAATTGTGATACCGAACCGTGAGTAGACTAAACTGTTGCACCCCTAATGTCTATATATAAAAACTTTAACTGTTAAAAGCTACTAGTTACTAGTTAATTTGCCAAAGTTTTTGTAATTGATAAAGTTATGGTAACTGTGAAAAATAGTTATGGTGAAAAGCGCTATACAAATAAACTTGAATTGAATTGAGTTGAATTGTGCCAGTCCTTCATGAAGGGACCATATTTTTTGCAAATAATAAATCATCACTGCACGTAAGCGATAAACATTTCTCATACTTCCCCTAGACATCACTGTGAAGCCTCGCATCCCTGCCACAATAAAAACACACGAGTGTCTGTAAACTCAACTGAACTTGGTGTTCTGCAAAGTACTGATGTTCTATTCTGGTTAAAATTAGAAACAAAAGTGGGAGGAAAACATAAAACACAAAGATGACAACAAACATGGAACTGTGACCTGAGAGAGGCTGCTGGGAGATTGAAGAGCCAGACATCGGGCATGACAGGCCTCATCTGGACTTGCCTCGACCCAAAGGTGAGTCAGATGAATCTGTTAGTGGCTGCATAGATGAAAGAGCATAACAAAACCAGAAGATCTGCACTTTTAACCTATACACTTTCTGTTCTGATCTTTTCTACTTCATATTATGCTGATCACATCTATTTGCCGTTATATTTATTATCCTTTCTCTCCATCATGCTATAGTTCTATCATTCTATACCCATCTATCCAACCATCCCTTTTTCCATCCATCATCCATGTATCCATTCACCCATCATTCATCTGTACACTATCCATCCATCTCTTATCAATCTGTTTATCCATTCGTCCCTTATCCATATTTGTCTATGTCCCTTATTCATCCGTCTGTCCCTTCCATTC
This sequence comes from Danio albolineatus, assembly GCA_903798035.1. NCBI lineage: Eukaryota > Metazoa > Chordata > Actinopteri > Cypriniformes > Danionidae > Danio > Danio albolineatus. The sequence continues at coordinate 293,366 of CAIGQQ010002602.1, forward strand.
ATCTGTCCATCCATCCATCCATCCATCCATCTGTGCATCCTTTCATCTATCCATCTTTCTATCCATCCGTTCAACATCCCTTATCCATTCTTCCATGCCTTATCCATCCATCTGTCCGTCCATCCATCCAACCGTCTCTTATCCAACCGTCCATCTTTTATCCATCAACTGTCCATCCATCCCTTATCCATCTGTCCGTCTATTATCCATCCATCTTTCCATCCATTCATCCCTTATTCATTTGTCCAAGTCATTCATCTGTCCATCTCTCCATCCATCCATCTGTCCATCCACCCATTGATTTAACTGTCCATATATCTTTCCATCTATCCATCAATCCATCCATCTGTCTGTTCATCCATCTCTTATCCATTCGCCCATCCCTTATCCATCCATCTGTCCATCTATCCAATCAACTGTCCCTTAACCATCTATCCATCCATCCATTATCTGCCCATCCATCCATCCCTCCTTCTACTCATCTGTCCATACATCTCTTATTCATCCGTCTGTCCCTTTCATTCATCTGTCCATCCTTCCATCCCTTATCTGTATATCTATCCATCCATCCATCTGTTTGTTCATCCATCAATTATCAATTGACCCATTCCTCATCCATCCATCTGTCCACACATCCATCTCTTATCCATCCCTTCATTACTTATCCATCCATCCATCCATCCATCCATCCATCCATCCATCCATCCATCTCTTATCCATGCATCCAACCAACTGTCCCTTATCGAAACGTCCATCTCTTATGCGTCCATTCATTCATCTGTCTCTTATCCATCCGTTGACCTCTTATCCGTCCATACATCCATCCGTCCATCCCTTATCCACACATCCATCTGTCCATCTATCCCTTATCCATACATCTATCTGTCTATACATTCATTCCTTATCTATGCATCCATTTGTCCATACATCTATTCCTTATCAATACATCCATTCTTCCTTACATACCTTTTCCATACATCCATACATTCATTCCTTATCCATGCATCCATACAGTATGTCCATGCATTCATTCCTTATCCAAACATCCATCTGTCCGTACATTCATTCCTT
>CAIGQQ010002602.1:294446-311456 GCA_903798035.1 Danio albolineatus
CATTCATTCCTTATCCAAACATCCATCTGTCCGTACATTCATTCCTTATCCATACATTCATCCTTACATCCCTTATCCATACATCCATCTGTCCATACATTCATTCCTTATCCATGCGTCCATTCGTCCGTACATTTATTCCATATGCATACATTCATCCTTTCATCCTTACATCCATTATGCAGTACATACATCCATCTGTCCATACATCCCTTTTCCACACATCCATCTGTCCATGCATTCATTTCTTTTCCATACATTAATCTGTTTATCCTTACATCCCTTATCCATGCATCCCTTTTCCATACATCCATCTGTCCATACATTCATTTCTTATCCATACATTCATCTGTTTATCCTTACACCCTTATCCATATATCCATCTGTCCATACATCCCTTTTCCATATATCCATATGTCCATACATTCATTCCTTATCCATACATTCATTCCTTATCCATACATTCATCCGTCCGTACATTCATTCCTTATCCATGCATCCATCCGTCGGTACATTCATTCCATATCCATACATTAATCTGTTCATCCGTACATCCCTTATACATGCATCCATTCGTCCATACATCCCTTTTCCATACATCCATCTGTCCATACATTCATTCCTTATATATGCATCCATCCGTATGTATATTCATTCCTCATCCATACATTCATCCGTTTATCCTTACATCCCTTATCCATACATCAATCTGTCCATAAATCCCTTTTCCATAAATCCATACATTAATTCCTTATCCTTACAATCTTCCCTTATCCATACATCCATCCCTTATCCATACATCCATCCATCCGAACATTCATTCCTTATCCATACATCCATCCGTTCATCCTTACATCCCTTATCCATACATCGATCCGTCCATACAGTACATCTATCCATTTCTACATCCCTTATCCATGCATCCATCTTTCAATACATCTGCCTGTTCATCCATTTCATTTATTGGTATTTTTCATGTTTGGCATCTTCAAAAATTCCCATTTTTAAATCACAGAGTAAAATTAAAAGCATCCAAGTTTGGAATAACAAGAGAACATTATTTATTTAATCTCTCATGTCTCCTTTTCCAGATACAGAATATCGTTTTCACTATTCTTATCTTATTTTGAAAAGAGCACTCATATCGCAGCTCGTCTGCCAAGCAATAAACTCCGGCCAAAGAAATCCTATCCCTCACATTGAGCCAGGAATAATTCTGAAGTAATTAATTGTGCTAATAATGACTACAATTATACCATAATGACCAACGGCCAAAAAAACGAAGAATCTAGAAGAACACAATGTACTACATCAGCTTTCAGATGCACGCAATAATGCTCAAACTTCCCGAACAGGTCGTTTGCCAGAACACGTCGAGTTTGATGAATAGTTAGCAGGTGTTTCTTACTCGTACCGACAGCCATTAATCTGTCCGCTCAAGAGCAGGAGACACAATGTGTGTACAGTGAGCGATGCCATTCCTCATAATTATTCATTCACGTCTCTTTCTGATCCCCGATGATTGTAATGTGTCTTTTTTCTGGCCCTCGGGAGACTGTCAGAACATCCATTTACACACCAAAAGAGTTGGGAGACAAATATCCAAAGTCATCCGGCTAACAACTTTTTAGTAAAGGTGAAAGAGAGTGAGACGGGAGAGAAAAAGAAAGAAAGAAAGCAAGCTCTTTGTCATGGTAATTGTTAACAGCGAGCGAGGAGGGAGCCTCAGGTGGCAATGCCAACTTAATATCCAGCGACTTTGATTTATTGCCAGATAATCACCCCTATAATCCTCTATAAAAGATGGGATTATTTTTGCCACCTGGCCTCGCAATGTTTATTTAACGAGACGCTGCGATCGGATCAATGGTGTCAAGAAGAATGGCACATTTCAGTGAACTTTGAAACCACAAAACCGCCCAAGTGATGTTATATTGCATCATGAATGGTCTTTATGTACATTAGGCTCATTTTAATCTAAAATGATAGCTTGGGTGATTATAGAGTCACTCTGAATTGTAATTCTTTCTATTTTTCTTTGTATAATGGGTCTCTGTGGTTTCAAATGACTAAAAAGCCCTTGGTAAATTCGGCAGTAAAAAAGTACTTCCCTCAAAAGTGAATATCTGTCGTTCATTTATTTACCCCCAGGCCATTAAAGAGCCCATATGGTGGGTTGAGAACGGTTAAATTTCACTTTTTGAAGTCCCAAACAACAGGATGTGTATGCAAGGTTAAAAAACACTTTCGATGTCTTATAATATCTATTTATTTTTACCTCATTTTCCCACCGACTCCCATATGAATCGTCTGAGCGAGTCTTTTCCCCCAAGCACCTCCTTTACGTGACGCTACCACGTCACGTCACCACGTCACGTCTGTGTCAACAGCCCGATGCCAAAACATATTGAAAACAAATCACTGCTTTTGTACAACAGCGTATTGCTATATTCTTCATCATAACAACAAACATTCAGTAATAATTAACACTTCATGGACTATTGTAAGCCAACAAATAGTTACATTCGGCAGTAAGCTAAATGGCTACCGCTACATGCTGCACGCACGGAGCAAACACAATACAGACAACTACATCCATATTTACCTTGTTAGAGTCAAAACGACTGGAAGAACATGCTGGTCCAAATAAACTGGGTGTTGATCCATCCTTTACCAACAACCGTGCAACAAATCCCGCGTCGTAAGCGTGTAGATTGGTGTAGCTCTCTTCAGAGAGATGACGCGAACACAGCACCGTGTTGGGGATGTAATTCTCATGTATTTTACTAAATAAACCTCAACCACTCCAGGTAGGGAAAAGAGGTTTCCAGGTAGGGAAAATAACACAGCTTTTCCCTCGCGCTTCAGAGCACAGCGTCTACGGGACATGATTTAACCGGAATGCCGATTAGTTCAGTAAAGTTAGCAGCAGTCGTGTTTTCCGGATCAATAACTCATGACCGAAACATTGTTCCTACACAAATAGCACCTCTTTTCAACCGTCGCAATGTATACAATCACCTACAACCTTATTTTCCTAAAAATGAGCTTTGCCTTTGCGCTGGACGCATTATATTAAACTCTGTGCAGGCGGCAGAGACCGGTCCTTAGGGACCGTCTACAAAGAGCAAAACGCGAAAACCAAAACTAAAAAAGCTGTCAATAACTTCTCTCTAAATCTTTATACTGCCATCAAACAGTATAAAGATTTACTTAGATATTACTCAGATCACACGTCACTGCTGTCCCGCTGGTTATGCTACAACACTTACTGCAATACAGTGCTTGTTGTTTTCCACTTTCCCTTCCTGTCTGTGGGCGGGGCCGGGCAGTTCAATTTCTCAGTTGCAATCCTGGGTCTGCGCGCGCAACTATTATGTTTCGCGTTGACGTCAAGCCGAAACGGCTAAAGACTCGTTCTAATAACGATTCATTTAAACAACAATGAGTCGACTCATTTATATATGAATCAATCGTTTTAAACACTTTGCACTTTCAGATTTAAGCCTTAGCTGGACATTTCACTTTACTTAGAGCTGTGTAACACACTGCATGGAAGGTCATTTTCAAAAATCCATAATATGGGCTCTTTAAAGAGGACTGTTTTCTCTGGTAAATGTTTTAGCATTTTTAAACTGGTCTTTGGTCATTTAGAAACTTTAGAAACTTTAAGTCAATGGCTAGCAGCACTTTAAGAGTCAAAAAACAAGACCAACATACAGGCAAAACTAAATTAATGCTCAGTTCCTTAATATATTGAGGTCTTGTGAAACACAACACTGGAAATTGTTGTAAATAATGTTCAGTTTCTTTGCACAGACTGATTTTATCATGTATCCTCCGGGACAATACATAATTTTTTATAAGATTGATGAAAGTACAATTCAACAGCGGGATTCTGAAGTGGGGTTTCGTATTCTCCGTTGGGGAAATTGATTTATAAAAATGAATGACCTTTAAAAACTGACCTGCTGTGAGCTTAGAGGTTGTCAATCAATTGCTTCAGCTTTTATTTAACCCATTGTATTAAGCCAAATTAATTTGTTCATATTTATTACGATTATATAAAACAATTGCACGTTATCACATAATTTGTGCAGAAAAACTACATTACCCATGATGCTGTACAGAAAATTACATCAGTCCATAGTTTAATGAGAAAGCCACCAATATTATAGGTAGCAAATGTCAAATTAAATAATGTAAAGTGAAATAATTTAATTTACTCTCAAAATATTTGCATATTTTTGTATAAATACAGTGATTTCCAACAATAAGGTGAGAGACTGCAGTTAAAAACAGAATTTCATGAACGTTTTTGGCTTTTCGTTGTTTTTTTTATCCACTGGAATGAAATATCCTAAATACTTGTCAAATTGTGACTGTAGATTTAAATTACAATACAATTTTTTCCCTCAAAATATATATATTTTTCTTCTATAATTCTTTGGTTTGGTATGCATCATAGTTTTAGGGTCACATTACAGTACGGTATGTGCTATGTTTTAAAAAAATATAGCTACTGACAAATTCAGCGAACAAAATACTTATTAACTGCACAGGAAATATGTCACATTTCAACAGGCTTTCATATAAAAGCAAAAACATAAGCAGTTTTTTTTCACCTCCAAAAATCAACGTTTTAACTAAAGACACATATAGTAGGTGTTCTACTAACATATATTACTTCTCAAAATGAACATAAAAGGATTTTTTTGCTTTGTTGCTGTTGTATTTCTCATCAAACAATACTAATAATGCATATTCTGAACCGCGTGAGAAACTGTCGTGAAACTGTGAGAGGACAACCGGAGGATTCAGTTATACATACATACACTCACCGGGCCACTTTATTAGGTACACCTGTCTAACTGCTCGTTAACGCAAATTTCTAATCAGCCAATCACATGGCAGAACATTTAGGTATGCGGACATGGTCAAAACGCACAACACATCGAGCCTTGTGTCGGATGGGCTACAGCAGCAGAAGACCTCACTGGGTGCCCCTTCTGTCAGCCAAAACAGGAAACTGAGGCTACAATTCACACAGGCTTAGCAAAATTGGACAATAGAAGATTGGAAAAAACGTTGCCTGGTCTGATGAGTCTTGATTTCTGCTGCGACATTCGGATGGTAGGATCAGAATTTGGCATCAATAACATGAAAGTATGAAGCCATCCTGCCTTGTATCAGCGGTTCAGGCTGGTTGTGCTGGTGTAATGGTGTGGGGGATATTTTCTTGGCACACTTTGCGCCCATTACTACCAATTAAGCATTGTGTCAACACCACAGCATATCTGAGTATTAAGGCTGTCCTTGTCCATCCCTTTATGACCACACTGTACCCATTTTCTGATGGCTACTTCCAGCAGGCAGGAAACATGACTGGTTTCTTGTATGTGACAATGAGTCCACTGTACTCAAAGGCCCTCCACAGTCACCAGAACTCAATCCAAAAGAGCACATTTGGGATGTGGTGGAATGGGAGATTCACAACCGACAAATCTGCAGCAACTGTGTGATGCTACTCTATCATGTATCAATATGGACCAAAATCTCTGAGGAATCCACTTTTGTATAAACCTTTGACCTTTGAATTTAAGCAAGTCTTTTGATCAAATGTTCAGACTTTTGCATTATGCAAATTTGCACATATTGAAAGAAAGTATGCCTCATTTCAAATGTAAACATTAAAAACAGCTGAATATGCTAATTATGCTAATTAGATTGTTCCATTTGCATTTTTTTAATTGTAGTTCTTTTACATTAAGCACAGTCTTGCACCTTTGTGTTTTTGTCTTATTTTCATTTTCACTCTATGTTGTAATTCCGCCCATAGTTGCTTTGTTTTCTTCATTGATTTTAAAGCTTTTACAAAGACTGTATGGAAAAACAAACAAACAAACTCAAAAAGTGGATGGCCTCTAATACCCCATTGTATTCCCAAGCATTTTTATTACAATAATAATCAGCGCAAACAGACACGAGACGACAAACGAAATAAGCTGGCATCCAAGCATGAAATTTAAAAGACGCTAATATACTAGTTAGTTCCCTTTCAAGTGAATTCAGCACGCGCTGAATATGTAAAGCGCACTTTTATTATTCAAACCGCGCCATGATAGATTCTACGACTGGTGTCCTTCTTAACAAGCTAATACATTTAGAAAGAAAAAAAGAAAACATTACATTGCATTTTTAATGATATGTTATCTTCTTTAATAGGATTTGTAGAGCCCTGCATTTGCATAATGCATTATTACCCAACAAGACGGCCGTCAACGGTGAGATATAGATCTTAGCCACACACATACACGCACCATTTCTCAGGTCCGTACTTTATTATCCTCGATTTATTCAGCACGAGAGTCTCAGGAACATGACTTCACAGCCAATGTTCTGGGAGGTTGAAGTAAATGGAAATAGGCATCTTACTTAATTAAGAAAGGCCTCGTGTCCTGCTCGATAAAAAGGGTCTGGAATTATGGCAGTCATCATAGGGCCCCATAGAGTGAATAATTGGATGTTTTAGGCCGAAAAAATAAATGATCTAGAAAATCCTCTCTCTCTCGCCGAGCCAATAGAAGTAATTAAAAATGAGGCCGATATCGTCCGCTCACACAAGGGCCGGATGTACAGCTCCCAGATCGCTCTTTGATTAGCGGCGCAGCTAATTCTGAACAGATGAATTCACTGTATCGTTTCTACACTCCGAGTGCACACTTCATTTTATTTAGTGAAGGGGAACAAAATAGGGCCTGAAACACTTTTTTTGAAATCTGTTTTTCAGAAACATTTTCATTAAAAGGAATTGTTCAAACTAATGGAGCTCATATTATTTAAACGATTTTATATTTGCGACTGTGTTAATGAAATGTGAAACGGGTTTGCCACCAAAATTGTTTAAATACCCGAGCAACAGTTTAACATGTATTTATAATTCAAGTGAATTATTTTTCTTTTATATTTTTCAAGAGTTCGCCCTTGCTGATGATTGATTATAACGTGTGTTTGGCATGCTGTCCCGGGAGAGAGCCCTGAGCTTGTGGGAACCTCGAGCCCGGGGCTCCCCCCCGTTGCAGGGCGAGAGGGGAGTCCGAGTTCAGGTAGGTCTCGAGAACTCCCCCGCTTGGCGAATGTAGATTATTAATGGCTCTAGAGAGTGTATGCTGAATTCTACGCTTATCTATGATGCCGATTTAGTTTTTCAGTTTACTTATGGTACAAGTTTTTGGTCTGTGGGAGGAAACCGGAGTGCCCGGGGAAAACCCACGCAAACACGGGGAGAACATGCAAACTCCACACAGAAATGCAGACTTGGCCAGGTAGGACCTGAGCCAGTGACATTCTTGCTGTGAGGCAATGGTGCTAACCATTGGGCCTCCGTGCCGCCCTGATAAAGGGAGGAGTAGGGGTGGAAGGGGGAAATTAAACTTTGCATAATTTTAGATCAAAAAGATTTTTTTCATGGTGTTGATTTTAACTTTTTTTTTTTAAATTTCAAACCAAATTATATATGAGCAATATCGTCAGCCCTGCCGGGTAGGGGTGGCTGTCGTCAAAACACTGCACTGCAGCATGATCCGAAACACCCAGGTCACGTGTATTTCATTACACCGGGTCTTGTGACGTGATTCGAAGCATCTGTCATTTCAGAAGTGTTTCAAGACCAGACAAATCTGCATTTGAATGACAGTGTTGGAAAAAAACCCTCATGTAGCCTAGCCCTAGTGGACCGGACGTGTGCTCAAATGCTGTGCTGCAAATGGCCCAGGTTCGAATACCGACTCGTGCAAAAATTCTGAAATTATGACTTGATGCATTTTAATAATGGTACTGTTTAATGACCAAAACATGACATGTTTATTAACAAAATGCTCATTCGGATGTCAGACCAATGTTAAAACAAAACACATTACAAGAACAGAGCAATTTAAAACTAACATATATGTTCCTGGATTCTAACCCATCATCATTCACTAAATCATTTGAAACTTCTACTCTGCAATATGGGGTTTAATACCTCAATTTAACTGTTTGTACTTGAGCTGTACCCGAGCAATGTATAAAAATGACCACTAGGTATCACTGTAGAGAAGGGTTTCGAAACGTTTCGAAGTTTCGACACATTTACTTCGTTGGCTCGAAGCCAAAGGCAGAGTTTCTTAGTGCCCCAGTGGTGCCTATATACAGCCATTTTGCACTGCTATGAGTGTAATATTGCATTTATACAACAATTCGATGGCTTAATCGTGTATATAAAAAAGAAAATTAAACAGTCTCAAAAAACCCTTTTGTAGGAGGAACTACTTTCTTCCACCATTCATTCACATCTGCAGCTGGTCAGAACAGCAGAAAGAATGATTGAATGATTCTCTAGCATAATTATTTAAGTAATGGCAAAACGGGATTTAGATCCCATTTTAAGATTAGAAGACAGAACGGCATGAAATGCCATCAGTCTACAGAGCTTTCCCAATTAATTTTCTCTGTTGCGATGATAGGGATATCGCAGCTGTTGATTTGTTCAGCTGTATTAAATTATTTTGAATTTAACATATTGACATATTGACGATGCAGTGTCAATATAAGGGTCAGTTGGCGTTTCTGTGTGGAGTTTGCATGTTCTCCCTGCGTTCACGTGGGTTTCCTCCAGGTGCTCCGGTTTCCCCCACAGTCCAAAGACATGCAGTACAGGTGAATTGGGTAGGCTAAATTGTCCATAGTGTATGAGTGTGAATGAGTGTGTATGGATGTTTCCCAGAGATGGGTTGCAGCTGGAAGGGCATCCGCTGCATAAAACATGTGCTGGATAAGTTGGCGGATAATTGGATAATTGAAAATATGACATGCTGATGGCCACCAATGTGCTGAATCTACCCAATTATAAAGTTTTTAAAATAGGTGCTATCCTTATATATAAACTTCATAGTTGCAATCTAAACAATTACATTCTCGCCTAAAAAAGCCTCAGAAGTACATTGTTGTCCAACAACTGCAATATCTGTCAAAATGTAGTCAGTTTATTCCTCTGCTTGTCACTCTATGTTGGGCGGAGTAATACACAAGGGTGAAGAGGCTGTACGAGTGCTGTTATTACTGAATATCGCACAGCTATCCAATCAGATTCGAGAACATACATATACATATATGTGCACTGTATATACAGTATTTATATTGTATACTTATACATACATAAATACACAAATACACATATTTCCTTGGTAATATAAAAGTAATGACATGTGTATTGTGTTTAGGTTTTATTTATTTACTTATTTTTTGGTTGGTTATATTTATTTATATGAATATTAGAAATAAGTATAATTTAGATTACATTTTCATGCACAATAAAAACTATAAATACAAATATAATATATTAAATAATATAATAATATAAATACAAAATAATATAAATACTATAATATAATAAATAATATAATAAAATAATATAAATACAAAAATACATTGCTTCACTCAGTTTTGATTATTAAATACAGTTAAAACCAGCCAAAGTCAACACCTACAATACCCATACAGGTATTTACTGTTTTAAATAAACCATGTTTCATACTATGTATATAATAGTTCCTTGCATAATTCTAATGTAACAGAAAAAAATGTCTTCACTGCGTTAAAAAGGGACCCCAAAGTGCTTTTTATTCATGAAAAGTGCCACTCAACGCAGTCTGCAATTATATAAACTAGTTCAGCTACACATAAACATCTTCTTAAAGCACACATCGTCTTCTTCCTTACCTTTTTGTGTTCATGCAGTTGTTCTCTCCATGACTGACATGAGAAAAACAAGAAAATGATGGGTATTCTGAGGGCGAAGCTATTTCTGCTTCAGAGCTGAGCTGCTGTTAATGCTGCCGACTCGCTCTCATCATTGCCGGTTTATATTGGGCCGCACATTAACTGAGAATGAAGGTGTCAGGGCCGGGCCACTACCAAATACCAAATTATGGTGACATCTTTCGTGTTAAGGAGCGCATTAGCATTTCCTCTTAAAATTACATTCAGGACACAGTGAATCCTGAACGAGGAAACAGCACCAGCCTCTCTATTTTAGGTTTTTTATTCAGAACACTCATCGCATACAGTTTATCCTGATCCCATTGACTTCTATAGTATGAAAAAGTACTATAGTGTGGGATTCAAAGAGACTCAAAACTTTTGTGTTACCAACATGCTTAACCGATTTGTTACAAACTGATGATCTGTTGCTCATCTGGATACGGGTCAGATCCAAGATTATGTGACTCAGAATAAGAAGATGACTATCATGAGTGTAGATGCCAGTCAAATTACAGTTGCTTTTTGGAAAGTCTGTCTGGCTATGTATTATTTGTTGATTTATTTATTTAATTTATTTTTTGTTTTCTTTTTGTTTAGCTAATGGACCTGGAGTCTAAAAATAAAAAAAAGAGAAATAAATAAAAGAAATGACATGCAGCTTGTTTTTCAACAGTAATTTGATAATGGCTTGCAATAACCAGTAAGTCGTCTCTTTTCTACACTTCTCAATTTGTTCCCAAGTCACTTTGACAATAAAAGCCTGCAAATCAAATGCTACCATAATGCCTGAACTGCCTGTAAACAGCGCCAGCAATCACACACACACCACCCAACACCCAAGATATATATGTGAATGCATATAGTTTTTACTTCCGAATAATTTGGGAACCTTTAAGATCCCGGACGAGCCCCCATTTAAAGTTTCAGTCTTAAAGATGGTCAGTTAAGAGGGAGGAGTGGTACAAAATACCACGACTAACTAACTGCAAGAAAGTGAGTTTATTCACAAAAGATAGTGATAAAATGCAAAAATATTTATATAGAAAGAACAATAAATATTTACAACAATATACTGAAAATCACAGACAATAAAACGGGACACACAATGTTTAAACGGGTAGATGGTGTCCAAACTATAGAAATAAATCAAACAAAACAAGCTATTCTATTGGCCCAAATTCAGTGCTTTGAAAAAAAAACCTTACTCTCCTGCTTGTGAAAGTAAAAATAAAAACTGAGGTACGGTACTTTGCGGATGTTCTATTAACTTCTATAACTCTATTAACACATTTATAGGCTGTATTACCCTAAAGAGTGTATTATGGGATAATACATTTATGAAATATGACAACAGACATTTAAAGCTTAATTTTAATACCTTCATAGAAGCTTTGATGATGTGACATAGGCCTAATGGTGGCCGATTCCGATTTGTTGCCTATATCTGATTTATTTGGCTGTCCGTTTACACGTTCTTATAATTATGACCCATATCCAATACAAGTGTTTACACATGCCATACAATTTACGTCATCGCGCACTCATAAAGGCGGGTACTAGCGCCACTCTATCCACGATGGAAGAAATTGTCTCGCATTTAGCTCTGTGAAATATGCAAAATTCACCCAACTTTAAAATGATTTTGAGGTGGAGGAGGAGGGAAAAGACCATCATCGCAGCTTGCGCCTATGGTTTATATATGGTGTCCTCCACTGACTCATCTCCCAACAGGGCAAGAAGGCAGATACAGTACATAACTTCTGCCATCGACCACTGACCGCTTTCCTTCTCCATGTTTCCTCTGTTGTTGTTGTTTACCACGTCAGCGTCTCCACACATGCTCGTCCTACTACGTCATTAAACCGTAGAGAAGTATCACATTGTCGCATGTTTAATGAGGTACAAAATGGATTGCCTCAATAAATCCGATGTGCCTGTTTACATGATAGTCGCATTGTCACATAACCGATTTATATCTGATTTATTGCCACATATGAAGGATGCCTGAAACCGATCTCTGAATATTCGAATGCATGTTTTTTTTTTTTTTTTCTGGTTTACAAGGTCATAGAACAGATCCGATCAGTGTCAGACCCAAAATCTAAATTGGGTCACATTTAACTGGCAGTGTAAATGAGGCCTTAATGTCTTAAATGAGAATTGTCAGAATGACTGATATTCAATTCAATTCACGTATCTGTATAGCACTTTTACAGTGTAGATTGTGTCAAAGCAGCTTCACATAGAAGGTTATAGCAAATTAAAACAGTGTCAGTCCAGTTTTCAGAGTCGAAGTTCAGTTCAGTGTGGTCACTACTGAGAGTACAAACACTGAAGAGCAAATCCATCGATGCGCCGCTCTACAAGTCCCGAACCATGCGAGCCAGCGGCGACAGCGGCGAGGAAAAAACTTCACCAATTGACGAAAGTGAAGAATTAAAAACCTTGAGAGAAACCTGGCTCCATTGGACACGACCATTTCTCCTAAGGCCAGACGTCTTGTGCAGACTAATTAGTTGAGTCTGAATGACTCAACTAATTAGTAGTTACAGAATTCTTGTAGTTCCAGTATTAACAGCACTAAAACAAATTGTTTATATAGACAAAAAGTCTGCAGAATACTATGAAAGAGATATACACTGGCGATCAAAATGAGAGAACAATTAATAAATAATTGAACAATTCTCAATTAATGTCATCTTCATTGCTCAACAATTGAAGGAGTTCCGTCCCGTCTATACCATGCTACCAGAACACATTTCAACAAAAACCATTATTTTGCAGAAAACACACTGATCAAAATTAGAAAACAACAATGACTGTAGCATGGAAAAGGATTACAACAAAATTTTTCTGAAGGTTACAACAGTCAGCAATTAGTAGGAAGTGTACAGGCCTCTGCTCTGAATGACTTCAGCACATCTGCGGCCACAGGACAGCGCTAGTCTCTCACACTGCTCTGGTGTGATTTTGGTCCACTCTTCTTCCAGTCTCCTTCACAGTTCGGTGACTGTAGTGGGTTTCTTGGCCATTACTTTGTCGCCAAGGATGTTCCAGAGAATCTCTATTGGGTTGAGGTCAGGACTCTGGGCAGGCCATGTCATTATTTCAATGTTTTCAGTTTCAGGGAACTGCTTTACCTGTTTTGCTGTGTGACATGGAGCGTTGTCCTGCATGAACATTGCAGGCTGATTGGGTGATGAACGCAGGGAAGGAACCACATGTTGTTGAAGAAGGTTCTGATAAACATTTGCATTCACTCTGCCATGTAGCTGTATAAGAGGCCCAACTCCTGCAGCAGAAAACATGCCCTAAACCATGACACTTCCTGCTCCAATTTTCACTGACTTCTTTCCACACTTTGGGTTCAGTCTTTCTCCAGTTTGTCACCGAACATAATGTTTCCCATCAGCCCCAAATAAATTAAACTTCCCTAGTAGCAAAGAATTCTGGCCTAGATTTGGCATGAATCTGGCAGAGCAGGCATTCATCCGGCACTGACATACGGCATGTGGGCCAAACATGGCCGTGGTTTGGCAGAGGTGGCACCGTCTTTAAGGCGGCACACAATACTTGGGCCAGATGTAAAATGTAGTATTTGGCCCAGATGTTACTAATTGATATGTGGGCCATGTAAGTTTAGCCAGTTTGACCCACATTTAAAATACGTTTTTTTTTATTTTCAAGAAAAGAAAAAATAAATTTTACCAATCAGGTCACTTTGAGAAAAAGCACGGCCATAGCACGCCTAAAGTGCAATGATTCATGGATTTATCAATTTCCTTGCTGTAGTAACACACCAACATATCTGGCCCAGTTCAGGCCCAATTATGGGTGATTAACTTGGCTAAGACTTGGCCCAGATATGGTCCATGTTTGGCCCTTGTCTGGAAGCTAGACTTGGTCCAGTCATGTACCGTAATTCACTGTGGCATGTGGGCCAAGCAAAAGCTGATTGTGTGGGCCAGAGCTGGGCCAGAGATATTTTGCTATGTAGGTTGCTTTTATCACTGAAGTGAACTTTGGACCAGTTCTCCTCTATCCACACAACATGCTCCTCAGCAAAGGTCAGTCCAGCCTTTTGATTCTGCTAATGAGAGGTTTGGTCACTGCAGAGTGGGCTTTCAGTCCAAATGCTTTTAAACGTGGACACACTGTATGACGAGACAGATCTTTACCCTGTTCATGCAGTGTGGAAATGATTGCCCATTGTGATCATCTGTAGTATCCTGTCCTCTCTTGTATATGTCTTCCGTGGATGACCAGCCTTCTTGGTGGACTTAAATGGAGTTTGTGACATTGTAAAGATTCAATATTCTTGAAATCACAGATTTGGAATGACCAACTTGTCTTGCTATAGCTGATAGGGTCATCTCTTTGGCCTTCATCTGGACAACCTGCTGCTGGAGGCTTTCAGTCACTTTAGAACGGAACACCATCTTCCAGAGTCAGTGAAACTTGAAGTTAAGCTGCCAATTAAATAGGGGTTGACAGATAATCAAAGAAATTAGCCCTAGGTGCCAGATTAACACCAATAACTGGGAGGTATTTGAAAGTGTTCTCTAATTTTGTTCAGTGTGTTTTCTGCAAAATAATGTTTTTTGTTGAAATGCCTTAGTTATTTTAGGGAAAAGGTGTTCTGGTAGCATGGTATAGACGGGACAAAAACTCCTTCAACTGTTGAGCAGTGAAGCTGACATTAATTGAGAATTGTTTAAATATTTATAAATTGTTCTCTAATTTTGATCGCCAGTGTATATTTTTAAATGTTTGTAATAGTGCAGTCTCAGCCACATGTTAACCAGGAATAAAGTTGTCAAGGCTGAACCACCTCCAAACACCAAATTACGTGACTCGTTTCGCGTTAGGGAGCGCATTAGCATTTCCTCTTAAAATGACATGCAGAACCCAGTGAATCCTGAATGAGGATCGCTCCATTCGAGGATTGCTATTCAGAAGACTCGTCGCACAACCAGTTTAGTGTCATTTAAGTAAGGGTGTGAGATTCTTTTGTGCCTGTTCTAGTAGGCCCAGGTGTGAAATGGCTGATATAGAGGCGATCATGGAATCGCAGCTGGTTAATGCTATCTGTGATTGATTTCTCCAGTGCCACCCATGTCTGTAGAATTGGATTTCTGAGCTCTTGCTGATGTAGATCCCGATTCGGCGAGAAAGTCTAATCTCGCCGGCAGTGTGTGTCAGCAAAGCCTTTTTGTCGAACTTGTTCATTGCGAGGGAGAGAGATGAGGTGCGGCTTTGAGATGGAGACCTTATAGCCTCTCCAAATGAAGCACAAGTTCCAACAAAATAGCTATGGTGCGGCTGCTCATGTTGTTAACATCATGTCGGAGAGACTGTGCGGTTTGGGCATAAAGTAGCAAAACAAATCACACAGCTCAGTTAAAAGTAGCTTCTTTAAAATGGAGATTTATTTACAATTAAAGGGATAATCATTTACATTTAGCAGTTTAACGAATGCTTTTATCCAATGTTGTGTAGTTCCGTTACATGCATTGTGAATACATGTACTTTTTATTCATATTTGAGCAATTTAAATATCCTTTTTAAGGTAATTATTGATATATGTTCCATTCTATTGGCCTTCTGCTTTGTTTCTGTTTCTGTGCTCTGTTATGTTTCAGTTTCATTGGTTACTGGTTATATTGTTGCTTGTTTCCATAGTCACTAATTAGGTTCACCTGTGCCTTGTTTAGTTGGATCGTTGGTGGTTTTCCCTGTTGGGAAGTAAAATTTGTCATTGTTACTGTTGATAATCTGTTGGCACCATTAATCCTTTAGACAGGCCTGTGCAAAAAAATATATATATATAGTTTCTGGATTTTATATAGTATAATGGCAAATTAAAGTGTGTGTGTATGTGTGTCTGAATGTGTGAAAGTATGAGAGTGACCTTTGCGCACTTGATGTGTTTGAGAAAATCTAAATATGCATCTCAGCTCTCAGAACTACATGAAGTAAACTTATTTTACGTCTATTTATGCACCATCAAATGTGGTTATAATGAAGCAAAAACAGTCATCAACATTAAATCAGTTAGAAAATTTTTTTTATCTAACAATGCATTAAAGCCAATAGTATTACTAATCATTCACATGTCCAAGACTGTGATGAAAGAATATATATAGTCCACAACTACTTTTTGTATTGAAAATACGTCATTTTGTGTGTTTATTTATTTTTATTTATTTATTTTTTTGTTTGTTTTTACCAAATCAGTGGCATTTGTGAACTTGGTAGTTAAAGAATTAAAGGCCTATAATTTTCAACAATGGTCAACAGTTTTAGTAGTTTTGATCAGGACTGAGATTGATTAAAAGATTTATGCAAACAAAAATAGAAAAAATATTTTATATAATAAAAAAATAAATAGTTTTCTGATGCAGTTTTACAGTAGTTTAATTCAGTGGATGTTTTCACTCCTAACATAACAGAAGGGTAGTAAATTTGAACAGTGCACAAGGGTTAAAATGCAGAATCTGAATACAGCAAAAGACACCACAGATCAAAATGAAATAGTTGTATGTAATGTCCATTTAGGTAAAGACTAAAGCATTGAAAACTTCAGAAAATATTATATTTTGCCTCAATTTATATGAGGTTTCAAACATTAAATTAGTTTTTTTGTCTCCTTTTTTCTGAACATCTGTTTTCACAACAACAGCAGTGTTTAAAAAACTCCCATCTTGGTTATATCAATGTACAAATCAGAAATCTATCATCTCTTTTTTTATTTCTGACTTGTGATTGAGTTTCTAAAACTCTCATAGACAGTCCGGCACTTAGTGCAATACATTTCAATATAAGATTCATTCAGTCTCAGTTCAAAGTTGTCAAAGCAAATTAGAGAAAATGGTCTTCATGCATGTAATAGTAACGATTTTCTGTCAGTTTCTATAGATGAAAAAGCAAGCGCCCAGTAACCTCTGAAGACAAGATACACATCTAGAACAAAACTCAATATGTTTACCTGCTACGAGTGTAAAATTCCATCAGATTCTCGGGTAATTGCGTGAAATGACACTGATGTGGTATAACCTTTATGGAAATAACTTGTAAATTTGATCCGGCTGTTATTTCTAAAAGGCACTCTTTTGAAACACTTTAGCTGAACCTGGAAATCTTGCTGTAAATGGTTTATTTGTTGTATTGTGACTCCTGTTAATCCTAAAAAAAACAAATATTAATAAT
>CAIGQQ010002602.1:351456-369996 GCA_903798035.1 Danio albolineatus
CAATATTATTATTAATAATAATAATAATAATAATAATAATAATAATAACAACAACAACAACAACAACAACAACAACAACAACAACAACAACAACATGTTAATCCAATTCCTTCATGGTGTTCCAACACAAATGGATTGTGTGGAACCCAGCAATTTTTTACAGTAAAGACTGTATTGCAAGAGGTTAATCTGAAATTGAAAGTATATAACCAAGGAGCAATTACTTAATTATTATTTTTTTATTATAATCCATTTATTTAGTCCAGTCTTTAGCCCAGACGAGACAATTCTGACACTGTCTGTTGTTCAAGAGTGACTTGACAAAGAATGCGACAGCTGAAACCCATGTCTTGCATACGTCTGAGCGTAGTGGTTCTTAAAGCACTGACTCCAGCTGCAGTCCACTCTTTGTGAATCAACCCCACATTTTTGAACGGGTTTTGTTTCACAATTCTCTCCAGGGTGCCCTTATCCCTATTGCCTGTACACTTTTTTCTACCACATCTTTTCCTTCCCTTTGACTCCCTACTAATGTGCTTAGACACAGAGCTCTGTGAACAGCCAGCCTCTTTTGCAATGACCTTTTGTGTTTTGCCCTCCTTGTGCAAAGTGTCAATGGTCGTCTTTTGGACAACTTTCAAATCAACCCAGTCTTCCCCATGATTGCGTAGACTGAACTAGACTCATGGAGTATTGAAGTGTTCTGGAATAATTAGCTGATTAGAGAGTGGAACCAGGTGTCTTCAATACTGAACCTTTTCACAATATTCTAATTTTCGTAGATACTGAATTTGGGGTTTTCATTGGTTGTCATCAAAATTTAAAGAAATTATGTGGAATGAATGTATATGTTATACAAGTTTCACTTCCTGAATGGAATTAGTGAAATAAATAAACTTTTTGAAGATATTCTAATCACATGGCCATATATGATATATATTCAGAAGATTCAGAACAATAAGTCTACTTCAAAAATATTTATGCTATAAATAACATTAATACAAAAACTGATATACAACAGCATTTTCAGACAGCAATAACAAAACAGTTACTGCAAATTCGAAAGCTGTGTATACACTACATGATGTGGTTGCGTATGATACACGCAATGTTCCCAGGAGTCCGTAAAATGTAATTTAGACTATGTTAGATCTCCTCTGAACCACAAAGATGCAAGTCTGATATGTTTTATTTCCCCACTTTTGTGTGAGCAATTCAATCCTCACCCATTAGATATGAAAAAATGCGCCTATTTTTGAATTCGTAGGTGTGATTTGAGACAAAGACAAAGCAAATTCCTTACGGGAATGCTTGGGAACTCTGGGATCGCAGGCGGCACGTGGGGGCCTGGTCGTCTCTCTTGATGTCTGTGGGAGTGTTTTAGTTTTATCAATAAATGAAATTGTTTACTCTCAGAGTCACACATCAGAGCTTTCTCTCTCAGGGTGGCGTCTGAACTGCATGTGAGTGATCTTGGAAGAGAGCGTGAACCAGAAAAGCAAACATTACAGAGCAAGGCCAAGCAAAGTGATCTTTGAAAGCATCCGGTTGGACATATTTTATGCCTGAGCAAGTAAGTTATTTAGCAGTGTGAATAGTTCATGAATAAATGTTAAATAAAAGTTTGGTGCGAGAAGCGTCAAGGTCGTGGGTTTTATTCCCTGTAAACATACTTATAATTTAAATTGTACAGATGCACAAGAAAAAGTATGAGTCTGTTCATAACTTTGTTCATAAAACTTTGCTTCACCATCAAAGTCGTTTAGAGAGTTTTATACCACAAACTAAAAACAGAAACTGTTAATGTTAACATTTCAATTTCTTTTTAAACTACAAAAACTTAATTTTGATAAAACTGTTTCATCATGTGCATGCGTGTACTGCATGTTCGCTAGGGTCACGTAAGTATACATTTTTTTTTTTTTTAATGAAACAAGTGTCATAATGCTACTTTTAAACAATACTTTTGGGGGGTTCAATCCATTGTGGTGGCCTCTGAAATATAGATTAAGCCGAAGGAAAATGAATGAATGAATGAATGAATGAATGAATGAACAATACTTTAAACTAGGGTTGTTCCGATACAGATACTAATATCGTAAATACGTAAATAGTAATTTTTGCAGTATCGGCGAGTATTTCCAATAGTAGTATCAGTATCGGAATAACCCTAATTTAAAGTACTGCTTAAAAAGTATCATTTTGACACTAGTTTCATTAAATAAGAAGAGGGTAAGGCACACTTTATTTTAAAAAAAACTGACTTGGCGTTTTAAAGAGGTGATTTATTTCTAGATTATTTATATTCACTTTTTATATTTATTTATATTATGCATTGATATTTATATAGCTATACTGTAAAACTTAAATTATTATTATTTTTTTTTACTTTACAGTGTTTGATTTGTGGCTGAACTTGTTTCAGTAAAGTTTAGCCAATAATATTACTGTTGAATGTCTGATAATAAAAATGATAGATAACAAAAAATTACTCTAGTTCACTGTATGTATTTGTTCATGTTTTATTATTGGATAAGGTTCAAGCACATCGTAAATTAATTATGTCAATTTATACAAGGCTAGTAGTATATACAACTGTTTCTACAGGCACACACACTCAGGTATCGGTTCAGTACTTAGCATTGCCAATACCCTGAGCTCAGGTATCGGAATCGGGAAGGAAAAAAAGGGTATCAGAACATCCCTACCTTAAACAATACCTTTTCCCACAGCATTTTAGGCTAAAAATTTGTGCTTGCTGCTACTTTCTTTAAAAACTTATATTTGTGGACTCTCAACCATTGATGCACTAAAGCTATGTAGGAACCAACTCCCTAGTTTACATGTTACAGATGGGAAAGGTTAAAAAAAATCTAAGCAAAAAATAAAAAAATAAATAAATAAAATAAATAAATATTAAATAAATAAATACATACCTGCATGCATACATACATACATACATACATACATACATACACATTTCTGTTATGAAACTGTATTTTCGCAAACTGATAGGTCTCATCTAATCTTATTTCTTCAACTACATGGTGCAGGCGTTGTTCTAGCAACGTGCAGTGCAATTTTGGATGATGGCCTTCCGAAAACATTACAACAAGACAAAGAACTAAAAGATATTCATGTGCTATTGGGCACCATGCTGTTTATGTAAGCATTTGTTAATTTTAATTTCAAGCTCCTGCTATACTACTGTGTTTCTAAACAAACTGCAGGTAGGCAAAGTAGCCACACAGTCTAGCTCACTAGCAATACATTTGTTGACAAGGTAGCCCAGGTACACATAAATAGATACACATGTGGTCCCTTATACCATGGGGTGAAAAAAAATATTTTGGCGATAGAGCTGCTTGTCTATTTCAGTCAACTCGCATGGATAAATGCATGTTGCTAATGCAATCGTTTACATAACAAAAGTTCCATTGGTTTGTTTTGTCTTCATCGTTATTTCCTTCATGTAGATCTATGTCACCAAGACCAAACACATCAACATTTCCGTTTACATATTTATTACCATAATAAATTTTTCAGAGTTAATAAATAATAAATAAACAATTAATTAATAAATAAACAAAAAAAGTAAATAAATCCATGCATAAATAAACAAGAAAATTTATGGAAAAACTAATATAAAAATATATATATATATATATATATATATATGTATATATATATATATATATATATATGCAGAAAAAATATTAATAATTAATTAATCAATTTTGGATTAAAGTTAAATAAAACTACAATATTCTTTTATTTTTCTATGTATTTATATATACATGTGCATTTATTTATTTTTATTAAATAAAAAAAATGCTGGCCTGGCATGACTAATACAGCATTTCTGGTCATTTCTGTGGATTTGTGTTAATGCCAAAACACAAAACTTATTCAAAAGTGTAAAAGAAAAACTTTCCTGCTTTTACAGGAATATCAACATTTCCCCCTTGTTTCTACTGCACTAAACTGGGACTAAGTTCATGGAAGAAGCCACTGCAGCTCAATGCAGCTCAAAGCACCTGGATGTTACACAGCGCCACAGGCGAAACATTCCAAAGCTGAAAATAGTTGAGTTGTTTGGGAAAACACAAGGCTGTGTGTGGACAAAAGAAAGACACAGCACACAATACAGAGGGCCATCAAGGTTTGGGGCCATTTTGCTGCCTCAAGGACTGGGCAGCGTACTAACCTCAACAATACAAACTCTGAAGTTTATCTGGACATTTGCTGTACTGTACAGTAGTAGGAAAGGTCAATCGGCCTGCTACTGCAGCAGAAAGTTAACAGAGGATGGGTCTGTGTTGTTGTTGATAGGCAAAAGTACAATTATTAAAAAAAATACATTAAATTTTAGCTAACTGAGAAAAAAAAAATTAAAAGAAAATGCAAAAAAGAAAAAAAATACATGGAAAAAAGCCTGATTATGTACAATAAAGAAGAATAGATAATATTATGAAAACTAAAATAAAGTAAAATACAAAAAACTAATACATTTAATTAAATTACTAAAGATTAAATGATAACAAAAGAAAACTATGAATATAAGATCATTCAAAGTATTTTAAAATGCTATAAAATGTAAGTAAATTGATAAATTTCTAAAACAATACAAACATTTGCACCAGTTTTAATGTATTTTGAAGTGTGGTGTAAATTTATTTAATACTGTTTAAATTGTAGTTAAATGTAAAACAATTTTTAAGACAAAAGTAAATAAAGAAAATTGTAATAGTAAATATAAAAATTATTATAGTAAATGTATTAGTATTTGAAATAATAATAATAATAATAATAATAATAATAATAATAATAAACTAACCAAAATATTATAATGAATATGATACAACCTATGGTTTATAGTATTAAATAGTGAGGATAATAATAATAATAATAATAATAATAATAATAATAATAATAATAATGCATGTAATGGACCAAAATATTACAATGAATAAGATAATACCTATGACTAATAATAATAATAATAATAATAATAATAATAATAATAATAATAATAATAATTGGAACAAAATATTATAATAAGATACAACCTGTGCATAATAATAATATATATATATATATATATATATATATATATATATATATATATATATATATAAAGTATTTGCCAAGAATTCCTGTAGCAACACCATTTGCATATGTTCCCAATAAATTTCCAATTAATTCAAGACTAATTATCAATAGAGGAACATATTGTCTCTGTGCTCTGCTATGATATATCGTGCTGATGCGCTGCAATTACGCACCGTCGTTTTCAATGCTCGTCACATCTGCTCACAGCCTAATCTAAACATCTCGAGACTTTATGACAGCTCACAACTGACTGATATTTCACAGCTTTTCTGCTTTTAATCCCAGACCTCGCAAAGGTGTAAAATGACTCATCAAAGCCGTCACACCTGTCCGTTTTTAATCTTTTTTCCTAGCTTTTGAGCTGAGCAGCACACATCCAGACATTCCTGTGGGATGCACACAAAACAGGCAAAGTAAAGTTCACAGAAGCCCTAGAGGAGCCACCTGTAGGATGTTTTATGGTAATTCGAGTCGTGTCGGACGGACGCTTTTCTCCCTGTTGCCCTCCTGAGGGAGATGGCAGACATTATCATCCCGGTCGCTCCGAGGACTCTTTGCTTTGTGCTGCTTTTGGGCGACTTCGAACACAGCAGGAACCAAAGCACAAATCAATCTGAATACAGCTTTTTTTAGGGTATTGCCGGAAGTAATTTAATGTCATCATTAGTTGTATTGATGGACAAGGTGTCAGTTTGTGCATTAGTGTTTTGTTACAGACAGCATCAGTTGTTCATTAAACTGATTTGTTGTTCTAAAATTTTAACTCTTGTTTTTATTTTATTTTTTTTGCAGCCATAAAACAACATCCCCTGAACATTGTATTATGATGTTGTCAAAAACACGTCACATATGCTGACCGATTCGATGTCAAAATCTGTCAAATTGACGTCTATTTGCCATCCACATATTGATGCACTTTTGATAACCGAAGTAACAACACAGATTTATAATAAAAAAATTTCAATTTCAATTTAATTTGAAAAATTTAACAATATTTAATAATCAAGTAAAATAACTAAAAGAAATTAAATAATAATTAATAAAATAATAATAATAATAAGGTAAACTAATTAAAATAGTATAATGAATAAGGTGCAACCTACTATTCATAATAAAAATAAAAAATAAAAATAATAATAATAATAATACTTATTATTATTATTATTATCATTTTCATCATCATTATTATTATTATTATTATTATTATTATTATTATTATTGTTGTCATTATCATTATTATTGTTATTATTAATAATTAAACTGATTTAAAAAGTATAATGAATAAGGTGCAACCTACTATTAATAATAATAATAATAATAATAATAATTATCATTATTATTATTATTATTACTATTAGTAGTAGTAGTAGTAAATAAACTGATTAAAATAGTATAATAAATAAGGTGCATGTTCAAGACTTTTTCAAGACTAATTATCAATAGAGGAACACATTGTCTCTGTGCTTTAAAGTTTTGATATCCTGAGGTAATATATACAAAAGAAAAAAGCATTTATTAATTTGAAAAATGTTAATTACAAATGACAAATGTACATTGGATTTTACAGTCCTGTAATTACTTTTTGATGGCAATGTTAGATGTCAATTTGATGTCGTTTTGAAAAATTCAGTGTACATTTTGTAATTAAAGCTTTCTGATGAATACAAATTTATTGTCTTTACTACATAGACATAGACATCAAAATGTCCGCTAAGATACAGGGTGTTTAATGTTTAAATAACCTAAAAGACCTAAAACCTTAAAACTTACACAATAACGTTAGTATGGGCTAATATTTCTCAACCATAAAATAATGATCCAAGGGTATTATGGGGGGGGGGGGGGGGGGTTGCAAATACCATAAAATGTTTAAATAACATTATATTAACTAATACAGAACGTTCCCTCTGATGGATTTTTTTAAAGATCTAATGAATCAGTGTTAAAAAACGTACCTGGTCATTTTTTTCTTTCTTTTGATAAAGTATATTTTGCTACATCCTCGCATACTTTGTTTTAATTTGTAATCCACACAAGAACAAAACAGCAGAATATAGCAGATATTACTTGTCAGCTTTTTGTTGTTGTTGTTAGCTGAGTATTACAGTCAATCGTCCTGCTTCGTTGCCTAAACAATGTGCAGCAGCCATCTAAGGCCTACACTAGACTTACATGAGGGGGAAAAAGGGGGTTTTGTAAAGATGTTACAACAAAAGTCTGTCTTTATGAGAAAGATGAGTGCAGACATCTAACACGTTTACCTTTTTCAGCTCGTTCACTACTGAACGTTTACTACAACCAAACTGAGTCAAATGTGATTTTTGTTCTCTGCATTGAATGAAAAACAGTCAAAAAGCTTGTTTACCTTAAAATTAAGACAAAAACTGTTCTCTGTCACGCGCTGTCCTCAAACGCTTCTTCATACGTCGTGTGACAAAATTAGTGCAGTGACGATTCTGAACAAATGACTCGTATGAACCGATTCTTTTGAGTTGATCAAATCTACTTGTAGCCTGGTTCAATTAAAAACCTTTAGTCAATATCATTGATCATGGATTATATAAATTCGGACACCATTATGACAAACTAATGCAAACAAACTGAAAACACAAATCAACAAAGAAGGATAAAGTTTGATGAATCAAATGAATCAATTCAATTCCTGAATAAATTGCTCTTTTATGTTGTAAATGCATTATTTTACTAAATAATGGATTGTTCAATTTAAAATAAATACAAAGAATATATGATTTATGTAGCGACCAGAAGTTTGAATCTTTTCAAATAAATTGCTGCTGAGTCTGATTCTAAACAAATGACTCTCAAGATCCGGTTCTTTTTAATTATTCAAAAAACAAACGAAATGCGACCATGCTGAGTCCCAAATGAATGACTTGTATTTATTCATTTTCTTTTCGGCTTAGTCCCTTTATTAATCAGGAGTCGCCACAGCGGAATGAACCACCAACTTATCCAGCACGTTTTACGCAGCGGATGCCCTTCTAGCTGCAACCCATCACTGGCAAACACCAAGTAACTCTCATTCACACAACTACATCCAATCCCCGTAGTGCATGTCTTTGGACTTGTGGGGGAAGCTGCCCGGCTAACAAATTTAGGTTGTGAGAACGTTCTCATAACGTTATCTGTAACGTTCTGAGAATGTTAAAATGTCCAGTTTGCTTAATGTTACTAGAACGTTTTTTTATGGTTAGCATAACGTTATTACAATGTTTTTAAAACCTAAATATCCACAAAAATATAATGTTCTAAGAACCTTTATTTGTAACGTTCCAATAACGGTGAAATGTCCAGTTTGCTTAATGTTGCTAGAATGTTTCTTTATGGTTAGCATAACGTTCTTACAAGGTTCATAAAACCTACAATGAGAACGTTCATCAAGTACAAATAACGTCCTGAAGATGTTCCAAAAACTGTTTTTTAACAAAGTTACAAGAATGTTAACAACTTTATGAGAACATTCTAAAATCGTTCCATCGATAACGTTCTGTGCTAACATTTTCACAACTTTTAAAGAACGTCAGTGAATGTTCTGGGAACGTTCCCTGTTAGCTGGGTGGAGCACCCGGAGGAAACCCAAGCGAACTGACCCAGCCGAGGCTCAAACCAGCGACTTTCTGTATTTATTAATATTCATTCATTCACTTTATTTTTGGCTTAGTCCCTTTATTAATCTGGGGGCACCACAGCGGAATGAACTGCCAACTTATCCAGCATATGTTTTTTTATGCAGCGGATGCCCTTCTAGCTGTAACCCAGCACTGGGAAACCCTAACCCTAACCCTAACCCATACACACTCAATCTCTCACACACACACATTGTGGACAATTTAGCTTACACAATTCACCTGTTCTGCATGTCTTTGGACTTGCAGTTATCTTACTCAAGTTTAGTTTCAAGTTCGGAAAGATAAACTGAAATAAAAATGAATGTCGTCTCTCACAGTCGAAAATAAAAAATGCGCAAAAATAAAGTACAATAGAAACATGAAGATGGGGGTGTTGTAGTAGTGCACTATACAAACCCCCCATATTACGGAAGCAGGTGCAGCTGTGTTGGTATATAGACCTCAGCTGCATAAGCCATGATATTAATGTAACACATGTCTGTCTGGATCAGCGAGGACTCCCAGAGCCATAATCCCTTCATCTGCTCAGAGAACATACCAACTCCCTCAAAACATCATTTCCACCTGAGAGAAGAGGCATATGAATTGATAATAGGATTCAACACAGCAAACAAGCACTTTATCTATTTCAATGCAGAACTCCAGCATATAGCGGGAACATGGGAGCATTCATTATTTCAGTGTCCAGCTTAGATCCTTATTAATAATGTGGGTTAAGAGAGCGAATATTTCAATTACGCCTCTCATCTGCACAGTCTGAGAGGTGTAAACAGTGGGACGCTGTGCAGATCTCTCAGATCTGTGCAAATGAATAATAGAGAACTCAGAGCTGGCTTTTCTGAAAGAGAATGAATAAATCAGTCACTTTTAATGTGGCGGCTTTGTATTTTTCATACTTTGAAAAGCCTAAAGTTGCCCTTCATTTGACCGTGTTTTGCTTGCTTTGCGGATATAATATCATAGCTCAAACATCTGCTTGTTGTTTGGTCGTTATAATTTCAAACTCTGCGTTGTTTCTCTTATGCTCATTTAGTGTGGACGATTCTGAATTTGAATGCTTCGTTAGCTAAATGATTGGTACAATGTTATGAAAGAAACATGTCCTTTTAATATTTATATGTACTAAAAAATGAAAACGTTTTGTGTATATGACACAAAACCCCTTTTTATATGACTCAAAAAATCTAATATAATAAAAACAGTGTATTATGCATGACTTAGTAAGTCAATGAGTCACCGAGTACGTTTACATGGACACCAATAATCTGATTTTAATACGATTAAGACAATACTCTAACATGTAAACTTCGATTTTTGATTAATTTAATCCGATTAAGGTCATAATCGAAGTAAACAGAAATCGAAAGACATGTGGAGTATGCCGATTATAGTCGCATCATATTGTGGTATAAGACATGTAAACATAAAGTGCCGTACAGACATGTAAACACCTTAATCAAACTACTACCATCATGTAGGACTTGTTACTATATTTTGCGAGTCAGTGCCTAGTATTTTACCGAGTCAGTAAGGGACCACAGACACCTGCATCGCAAACTGTGGAGTGTTTTTTGTCTCCCATTTGGCGTGTGGTATCAAATTCTATTAAAACGACACTCTTCCACCAGTCTGTGCATCCAATGCCTCAGTTTGTCATACAGATACAGGGACCGGTCTTGAACGATTCGTTCATTTTGACTGAATCTTTTACGTGACTTGAGATTGATCAGTCCTCTCAGGGACTGATTTGTTCATTCACGCATGCGAACATTTGTGCAGGTGAAGAAGAAGATTAGTTCATTTTTAGAGTCCTCTATATCGGGTTTGAGTCGTTCGTTCTAATCAAAACAAACTGCGATTGGTCGCTTTACACATCAGTCATACAGAGCAATCATTGGCCAATAAATGACACAAAGTAGCCTAAACTTTCTTCTGATCCATTGACTGCGCAAAACTAAGTTTCACCTGCAAAGCTAGGATATTACATGCTAAAATCCAGGAGCTCACGGCTGGGAATGCTACCCTTATGGCACTGACCGTAGAAAACTAATTAGCTGATGCATTTAATTTCGTCAGAGTCTATAGTGTAATCTATCACGCTTGGGGGGGACA
Organism: Danio albolineatus; assembly: GCA_903798035.1. Classification (NCBI taxonomy): domain Eukaryota; kingdom Metazoa; phylum Chordata; class Actinopteri; order Cypriniformes; family Danionidae; genus Danio; species Danio albolineatus. The sequence goes on from CAIGQQ010002602.1 coordinate 362,331, forward strand.
AACAAAACACACTACTCATGCAAATTAAACTCACAAGAGCTCTGGGCAAATCACTTTATTCTCTTATTCATTTATGTCTTTTCCAGCGACCCTATCATGGAAATCTCTTCGTTGCGCCATAATAAGCACTGGGGGAAGGTGCTGATTCAATGCTTTGCGATGAAGAATAGACCAGACATGCTTTGATATTCCCTCTGAAACATATCGACTTTTATGGCCTCCTCAGAGTGAATTCAGTGCCATCTGGTAAACGCAGTCGATGCATGTCGGCCAGTGTATTCGGCAATAAACGCCCTGCTCAGAGTCATGTAATGTAATATATGAAGTGCAGTGTGCAGTTAGAAATTATCTTCTCGAACTAGGCGAAGCACATCCTGATTGGTTATCAGACCAAAAAAATAAATAAAATAAAAACGGAATATGCCAAAGATTACGCTCTTTCCTTTTCAGTCTGCTAGTTTCTTCACAAGAGTCAAACTGTATTTGCATAATTGTTGCAGGCTGGGGAATAGCAAAAGAATCTGGGTTTGAATTATGTTGATTTTTTGGATTTGTACAAGCAGAATTCAAGCTGTTGCTTGTTTTTAAAGCCTTTGTCTGATCCATACGTTTTCAAAAGAAACCTCTCAGATATGCACAGCATGTCGGAAGCCTCTCTTAATGTGTTTTGTTAAACAGTTAGAAGCTGAATATTAGGTTCCTTTGTTAAAGCAACACTATGAGTACATGCGCATGGGACTAACAACATACATGCTTCTTAATTTATTCTAAATATGAAAGAATATTAGTTCACACCACTACTACTACTACTACTGAAAGACAATATTTTTTTGTAATGATTTTTTCCGTATGATAAACGTTGAAAAAATTTGCACGTACTGGGTGACGTCTGCAACATTGCACTTAATATTAAATTAAATTTAATTTAATTTAACAAGCATTTAAAGCAACAGATGGCAAAACTCCAGCCTAGCTAAACAAAACATTAAAACGTGTTAATGTGGATGCTAATGTAGTTATAAGTATCTTCACTGATACATTCATTTTCTTGTTGGCTTAGTCCTTTTATTAATCTGGGGTCGCCACAGCGGAATGAACCGCCAACTTATCCAGCATATATTTTACACAGCGGGTGCCCTTCCACCCGCAACCTATTACTGGGAAATACCCAAACACTTTCATTCACACACACACTATGGCCAATTTAGCTCACCAAATTCACCTGTAGTCATACCTGTCTACATTGGGATGTGAAAATAAGGGATACGCCTCCATAATAAGGGATAACAAGGGATACATTTTTTTGTTTGATTACTTGACATAACAGAGGTGTCACTTTAAAAACGCACACATCTAACATTATAATGAAAGCATTCAATTTCTTTCCTAACGTTTTATGCTCATTTAGGACAAAATTAGTTGTGTTTGAAATAAAACAAAACATCAAGATCGACAATGTTATTATTATTATTATTATTAATTATGTATGTCTTTTCAAACACGCACCCAAAACCCAGAATCCACTTTCACTACGCTTCAAATCGTGTGTACAGAATCCGTTTGGAAAACAGCACCTGTTTATCACTATGGAGTGCATCAGCTGACAGTCACACAGTGCTTTATGGCTGTTTTGAGGATTGCATAGGAGGAGCGACGGCACCTGTAATGAAAAGGAAAGAGAATCCCGCTGTTTTTATATTTATTTAAAAGTGTTTCATGTCTAAATAAAATGAAAGCACAGAACAGACTCACTTTTAAGAGCAAGGGGCGCCCACTGGTGGTTCGGCAGTATGTGTTGCATATAGAGAGGATCGGCTCTTTAATGTTTATTGCCACCCTTCAGAGAAAGACCGAAAATACGTGAGAAACACGGGAAAATACCTTTACGGGATGATAGCGGGATAGAACTGTAAAATACGAGAGAATCCAAGGAAAAACGGGAGGGTTGACAGGTATGCCTATAGTGCATCTTTTTGGATTGTGGGGGAAACAGGAGCACCCAGAGGAAACCCACGCCAACACGGGGAGAACATGCAAACTCCACACAGAAATGCCAACTGACCCAGCCGAGGCGACCTTCATGCTGTGAGGCAATTGTGCTACTCACTGCACCACTGTGAGGCCAATACAAGCATCTTTATATTTTTTATTCTTAGTATGAATGTACTTTAAGTGCTCTATAAAGTATACACTTGTTTGGGTTACAGCTGGAATGATCAATGCTAAAAAAACAAACAAACAACAGTTTAATTATCAATAAAAATGAAAATAGCTATTCTTATCCGTAGCAGTTTAGTTCCTTGGCCAATGTTGTAAAATAACACATTTTTATAATTTATTATGTACTTATTACAGGAACTTGATGACTTCATTTGGAATAAGAGGCTGGGGTGAATAAATAGAAGGCCAAAATGCTGAAATAAGAGCTTTGTACCCTGTGCTGCCATCTTTTTATGCATTAATTGCGATGCACGCTATTTGGGTTACTTTCAGGGAAGAAAAGTAAACTTAGCCTGGCTTTTCTCCAAGCACATCTCTTAATCTCTTCCAAAAATACACTGTAGGCCTGTATATTGTAAATATAATGTATGTAAGCATTTCTGTTTTAGATTTTTCCCAGGCCTGCGTGGTGGCACAGTGGTTAGCACTGTCGCCTCACAGCAAGAAGATCGCTGGTTCGAGCCTCGGCTGGGTCAGTTGTTTTTTTCTGTGTGGAGTTTGCATGTTCTACCCATGTTGGTGTGGGTTTCCTCCGGATGCTCTGGTTTCCCCCACAAGTCCAAAGAGATGCACTATAGGTGAATTGGGTAAGTTACATTTTTAAATTATAATGTAGTATAAAAATTACATTAAATATGTATAAATATATGTTGCACACACAGAAGAGGCGGAGTTTTCTGGTGGCACTATAATATTATTTTTATTGTTTGTCACACAGCACAATCTGCAATAAACAAAAACACACAATAATGAGAGATAATGTGACAAGTGCTTTAGTACAGGCAGTGTGACTTCTTCATCAATACATAAACCATAAACACAGAAATATACAATTTACCAATGTACAATGGCAATGAATAGACAATATAAGTAACTGCATTTCTCCATAAAATACTATACATTACCACAGATCAATAGCAGCTCTTATTGCATAAACACAGTAACTATTTTAAATCACTATTAATATTTAAATACTTACTAACATTTTGATATATTATAAACATGTATTAACCCATAATACTCAATCAGATTGTAAACTCCCAGTAAATAAACCTTATATTAAGTCATATGTATACTATATTTATATTATATCTATGTAATCATGCGAGGCCTCTGTCACCGCGATCCCTATTGACTGTCGTCGGCGGCCTTTACTCGCGCGCGCTCGGCCGCATTTCCCTCGCGAGTACGCTAATGCGGTTATTTCATCCATATAAACATACATATACGACCCTCAAACACATTATTTACACTGTTAAACACATAATAAACATAACATCCGATGCCACATCATCCATCTTACCTGCAATAAACAAAAACACAATAATGAGACTTCTTCTTCTTCTTCTATGGCGACTAACTCATTAAAAGCATTATCGCCACCTACTGTACTGGATGTAACTCTGTTGAAGAGTCTGAATATTTAGAAAGGGGCAGGACAAGAGAAACGAAAAGGGAGGGAGTGAAAGGAAAAAAAAACTTTCCTTTGAATGTTTCACATTCTCCAATTTTTGTACTCAGACCTCATATTCATGTCAGCGCTGCGTGTTCAGCTCCTCTAACATATATGGTCTGACCATGATTGAGAATATTCCCATCCATAGGTATTTGCCTATAATCTACAACCTAAGCCTGAATCTTCTATATATCTAATAAATGCTCTATATACTTGCCAATCCATTATACTTTTTCCTAAAATAGTTTTGTATATAATTTTGTCTTTCCCACACTGACTAAATAACACATCACGATGTTTGTTATATTTGCTACACCTAAAAAGTGCATGATCCACATTTTCAGTTACACCACATACATCACATTTCCCATCTTCATGTAAACCCATCAATGCAAGTGTTGCTTTTAACCCTGTGTGTCCCAGTCTTAATCTTGCCAACCATACTTCTTCCTTCCTATTTCTTCCTTTGATATAGTGTTGTCCCTACTGTCGGTATAATACTATAGTGCCATCTTCCAGTATTACTATTATCCCATCTAATCTGCCATTTGTCTATTAGTTTTTCCTTTAAAATTGATTTTGCCTCCCTTTTCCCCAATGGTACATTCACCTCCACCTCTTGCTTATTTAGTGCTTCCTTTGCTAATTTGTCAGCAACTTCATTACCGGATACCCCGATATGTGATGGAACCCAGCAGAAATAAACAATAACTCCTATCTCCTTTAATCTATATAAGGATAAATAAACTTCTGTTATTAAATCTTCTCTATTTGATTTTGAATTTGCTATGCTAAATAAAGCTGAAGATGAATCTGAACAAATAACAACTTTGTTTGGTCTGACTTGTTCTACCCACTGTAATGCTATAATTATGGCTGTTAACTCCGCAGTGTATAAATTATTGGGCAGTTTTAAACTAATATGTATTTTGAATTCTGGGATATTTACACCTATTCCTATCTTTTTACTATTAGGTTCTTTAGATCCATCTGTAAAAATTTGTAGAGTTGAATAAAACTTATTATCTAAAATTGCATTTACTTATTTTCCACTGTATTCATCTTCAGGTTTATTTAGCAAGCTTAAATCTACGAGTGGTTCAGGAGCTCTCCATAGTGGGACATCGGTGAGTGGTGTATTAGGACTAAAGATCATGTTGTCCATACCATATTCTTTAGTCAACTTTTTACTCTTCCATCCAAAGCTATCCTGTCCTATGAGAGAGACAAGAGTGACAAGTGCTTTAGTATTGGCAGTGTGACTTCTTCATGAATACATGAATCCTCCAGCGGCTCATGTATTGCTCACTAATCGCTCCCTAGCGTCACTCGCAGGACATACAGGTAGAAATGATGGGCATCAACACATTATAACTAACCTGAACTTATAAGAACATTAATACTAAATGACTAATCAATGCAAATATTAACCACTATTAGAAATGAATAAAAACCAAGGACTGCCATAACTCCATACCTCTACATATACTAATATAATACATTTATAATAAATATTTGTTTATTTTTTATTAATACGCTGCTTATTTCTAATGTAATTATTCAGCAATTTGGCAGACTCAGCAAGTTGGCAGCCATCAGAAGTTCAAAAAAATTGATAGTTGACGTTCTGTCACAAGATGGCGACAGAGACCAAATAATAAGTGCTTAAGGAGAAAAGCTCCGCCTAAATTTCAAACTATAGCTAAACAAATCATTATAAATCAAATAAGTGACGTTCTTAGTCAATCTCTCTCTTTTGAATGTTGTAATGCTGTATTTATACCATAGCAATCTGGTAGTGTTAGATCTGCTTTGGCTTTTTCGAGGTTAATTATTGCGATCTCCCGATCCCAGAAATACTGGGAAATCTCTGTAGACTGATGGCATTTCATGCTGTTCAGACATATTGTCTTAAAATGCTAGCAAAATCACCTGTTTTGTCATCACTTTAGACATTACGCAAGAGAATCATTCAAATAGCTCTAAAGTGACATTTGTGAGGTAGCAACAGTTGCAGTTGTGATCATCAGCTGCAGATGTGAATGAATGGCAGAACAAAGTAGTTCCTCATACAAAAGGGTTTTTAGACTCTCCGTGTTTTATTTTCTTTTTTATACACATCGTCAAACTGTAGTGTAAACACATTATCACACTCGTAGCAGTGCGATATGCCATATATTGTCACTAGTGGGACACTAAGGGCCATGTCACACATGTGACGGAACTCGTCTTAAAGGACGAGAAAAAAAATTAACATGCTAGACTTTCTTCGACAGTGTCCTGTAGCGTCGCAGGCATGGAATTGGTTGTCGTGAACTATGCCACATTACACGAGAAGAAATGATTGAATCTTGTGTCACGACGCCTATTTGTCATTTACGATTCTCTACGACACCCTACGCCAAGAAAATCATGCCAAAATCGTGTGATCTGACCGAGGCTTAAGGCCAACGCACGCCTTCCACCATTGCTGATATACAGCCATTTCGTACTGCTACTCGTGTGATATTGCTCATATAAAATTGTATAAATATTTCTAAAACTTACAAACAATAAATTCGTTTAAAATCAACTAGATAATGTGTATATTTTTTACAAGAAAATGCTAAAAATATTCTAAAAATATTAGTCATATTATTTATTTCAATTTTTTATGCTTTGCGTAGATTTAACAAATACTTCAATCACATCAATGTCGTTTTAATTTTACATATTAGATACAACACATTATTATATTAAGCTTATATATTGTACATTGCTTCACAAGACCCTAATGTATCATCAGGAGCTACAGGAATTAATTTTGTGTTCCCAGAATGTTTTTAAGACTCTCAAAGTGCAGCCGCTCACGTTTTAATGAGTAATCATTCATTCATTCATTTTCCTTCAGCTTAGTCTCTTTATTCATCAAGGGTTGCCACAGTGGAATGAACCGCCAACTATTCCAGCATATGTTTTATGCAGAGGATACCCTTCCAGCTGCAACCCAGTACTGGGAAACACCCATACACTCTCACTTTAACACAAATACACTACGGCCAATTTAGTTTATTAAATTCATCTATAGCGCATTTTTTTTGGACTGGGAAACCGGACCACCCAGAGGAAACCCACACAAACACAGAGAGAACATGCAAGCTCCACACAGAAATGCCAACTGGTCCAGCAGGGACTCAAACTAGAGACCTTCTTGCTGTGAGGAGATCGTGCTAGCCACTGTGCTACCGTGTCGCCCCTAAATTCTCATTATTAGAAAATATTATTATTTTTGTGAACTGTCTCCTTAACAAAGCCAGCCATGCATCAACCCTGCTTACACTGTGGTATGTTTTTTTAAATATATGATGGTGTGTGTGCCGTCACATGTATTCATCTCTCAAGAGACTAACAAAATATATCTACCTCTGTATCTGTTTACTTTTGCAGATGCTGTTTATCTTGCGCACACAGTCGAGTGAAACGTTTACAGGCAAGATACGTCCTGGAGTATGCAAGAAGAGTCAATATGTTTTCATAACACGCCGTATGCATCCATATCAATGATTTAACAGGTTTTTTTTTCTGCCGCTTAAATATTTGAGAGCATTGAATGCATAAGGCCGCTGTTGTTTCCTTATGTGTCACAGTCAGCGCTGAACATATGGGGAAGGTTATGATACGACCTCTGGTCCACCGTTTGGAATAAATAATGCAAATGTTTGGGGGAAACAAAGGAGAAAGATGCGTGAAGGAGACCTCCAAAAAAATCACATACAATGCCCTTCAGTAATACTGTGGCACCCTTTGGTAAATATGAGCAACAACAAAAAAAAGTGAAATAAAAATGTTTTTGTTGTTTAACCTTTTGATCATTTGCTTGAAATATTGACCTTCTCTCATTGAGAACAAACAATAGCACATAGTTTGAAAATATTCTTTCTGTATTCTACGTATATTTCTGTTCCTTTCTTTCTTTCTTTCTTTCTTTCTTTCTTTCTTTCTTTCTTTCTT